>VXBI01008034.1:447012-685622 GCA_013397375.1 Toxostoma redivivum | reverse complement strand
ATCCCCGGGGCTCCTTCCGACCCATCCTCACACCGACCCCCGGCCCACTTTCACACCGACCCTCGGGGTTTCTCCCTTCCCCAGAGCCGCGCGGCGGTGCCGGGCCGATGCTCCCTCCCCTCAGCGCCCCGGGACTCCCGCCGGAGGTGAGGAGTAAGACGGGGAGCACCCAGGAGCTGCCCGGTGGGCACTGGAAGATGGGAGCCGCCTGCCTGGCACCTGCCGTCGTGGCTGGCTGTGCCAAAGTGCGACCCTTCCCCAGTTCTTCTCCTTGGGAACCTCAGAACCCCCAAAGGCCCAGGGGTGTGGCTGGGTCAGACGGTTGCTCTTGGCCCACCACCCACCGGCTTACCCGAGCACCATGTGAGCTTTGCTCCTTGCAGTCATGCCCGAAGGTGGGTGAGGAGGTTTGTGACCAGTTACCATCTATGAAAACCATCCAACTGTTCTGCCCTTTTCAATTTCTAAATAGAAATAGGGCTCCTTCCCCAAGAGTTGACACTGTGAGTTGGAAGCTATTCAATAACCAAGAAGTGAAGGGTCCGACATGCAAGAGGTGCATCAACACGGTTTTTTTTGCTCTCACTCCTAGTCAGCCCATTAGCATTAGATGAGGGAGGTGAAGTTAATGTTAGTGCTATTATACTTCTCCTAAATTACAGTAATCCTTTGAGGTGGAAATAGCTGCAGTGGTGCTAGCTCCAGTAGTTTTATCCAGAGCATTGTGTTCACATTTTCCCAGAGAGCTCAGCTCTGGGAAATGTAAGATTATAGGAGAATCTCTAATACAAAGCTGAACAAAGGACCCCAAAGACTCAAAACCAGAAGGCAGATTAAAACAATTTCATATACATTATAATTTAAAACCTCATTATTTTCACTTAACCTCATTCATTCTTAGTACATAGAGTTGGGAATTACCAGAACTGGGTTAAGTTTCCAAAGGAATCATAGGCATGGCTTGCTGAGACACCTGGGTTCCTATTGGCACATGCGTTCCCAGACTGCAGCTGTGGGGATCCCTTGATGAAGAATGGTGCATCAGGACTGAGGAAACACTGAACATTGAACAGGTAGCTAGGAACGAGATGCTGCTAAAGCCCCATCCCTGCAGAAATCTGGGATCTCTAGCCTCCCCAGAGGACTCAGGATTGGGGTTATGCACTAAGGTCTGGTCTCTAAAAAGAACAGAGAAAAACTGGAGGTAAAGTGGAGACAACTTTTCTTTCTGTGGTCCGAAGGGGTTTGAGTAGCATCTGCTCTGTAGGTGTGTTAGTTCCAGTTTAATTTTGGTGGGTTATGAGTTTCTAAATGAGGGCAAGTCAGCAGTGCTGCAGAGACAGACTACAGTGGGACATCAGGGCATACCTGTCACCAGCCCATTTTGGTACAGTGAGCTTGTTCTGTCTACTTCCCTCCTTCACATTCACTTTATGGATGCAAATTAATTATGTCTAGAGCTCCTATTTTTGCTAATTTATATATATTAATTAAAAAAGCCTTTCATCATTTATTGTACAAATTAAGTAGTACCTCTTAAGTAGTGTACATAGTTATGAGATATATTTTTATATAATTAATATTTTAAAGAAAATTGTAACAAAGAAGCAACAGATTTGTCTCTGAGATATTTTTATTATTAAGAATTACAAATGCACAAAAGTCACTGTGAACTGTGTGCAACCTTAGTAGTCTGGCACGAAGCTGCTGCCATGAACTAGAAAGATCACTGGTTAAAGACACCAAGGCTCTTTTAAAGTATAATTAAAATTAAAAGTCTGTTATATTTCTTCACTCCAATTTTAATAATATAATCCTTCATGCCCACTCCCAGTTGACCAAATCCTAATTACAACATCCCATAATTTCTGTAGTAAAAAAAGTATCTCACTTTATGTAAAAGTGCTTTACCACACTTCTGTCTGCTGATGTCTTTCTCATTTGTACCTTCTTTGCACTGCTCTGTGTTTAAATATCTTTATAAGACCTTGGCTTTGCTGGTCCCAAGGGTTGGATTCTTTGCAAGTGTGATCAGCTCTGAAGAGTGAGATGAGAGTGTTGGACATTTTGGCACAAATCAAAAAAATAGGAAAAGTATTTTGCAATCTTTTCTCCACTCTGCAGCCTGCTGAGCTTCTGCAGCTAAAGAAACTGACCTCTGCACTGTCAGCTGTGTGCATGGATGTTTTAACTGAGTCTTTTAACCTTGTTTTCTATATTTAGTTTAGGGTCTCTCAATGAAAATGCATTACTGGCCTTATTTAAGGTATTTTTCCTACAGTCTGTATTCTGTCAAAAGGGAGTGTAAAAGGTCTCTAATGGTTGGCTGTGTTAGTGCCCCTGTGATTAGCTGACTGCAACTCCCCTGCTCCTTTATGCAAGGCAGAGCTACAGCACTCAGCAGCTGAGAAGGGTGTAATCCCGAGCA
This sequence comes from Toxostoma redivivum, assembly GCA_013397375.1. Taxonomy (NCBI): domain Eukaryota; kingdom Metazoa; phylum Chordata; class Aves; order Passeriformes; family Mimidae; genus Toxostoma; species Toxostoma redivivum. Next base: position 683,194 of record VXBI01008034.1, on the reverse strand, counting down.
ATCCTTTAACAATGAAAATGGAAAAGCTCCTGGTAAATGTATCTCTATTTTTTTCAGAAGTTGCTCTCATCCAAATATTTGGGTTTCTGGCTCATCCTATGGATGGCAGCCTGATGTTCTTTTTCCAGTGTTTGAGAAGAGCTACATTTTTGTCTTGGAGGGGCTGTTATTTACATGGAAAAATGTTGTATGTGTGTTCCCAGTCTTCTTCCCATAGAATCAGCCAAGGAAAAAGCAATGTGCATTTCTCTTAAATGTTTCTCTCAGGTTCTTGCTCAACAACATCCATTCAAATCACTGGTTAACTACACAAGTGTTCAATTTCCAAATGTTTGGCCACTTTCCTGTTTTGATACAAGAAGGTAAAAAAGTCACTGGCACATCTGGCCTGAATGAGAAAGCATCCACTACAGGAGACCTTGAGTGGGAGCACCCAAACACTTGGAGTGTTCCTCAAAGTGCAGCTCCAAGAAACAAGGAATCCGTGGGTTGGACTTGCACATCCTTGTGCATGATCACTACAAACTGCTGGAGAACTGCTGTGTGTGGCAAAGCACTGAAGGCAGGATGTTGATCCACATCTGTTCTCAGCCGAACGCTGCTGGCACTGTCAGAGCAGCAGTGTTTTGCCTAACAGATAAATGCAAACCTTAGGAGCACTGGATCAGCAGTCGCAGCACAAAGATGTTTTGATGCAGCAATGACAGAGTGTCACAACAACTCCTAAAGTTCTGGTTCAGTCTCTTGTGGAAAAAATTTGCATTTCATGCATCTCAAGGCCCGTACTGACCGCCCTGTTTGCTTCAGAATCCAGTTTGAAATTGTACTCCTTGTTTTTCAAACCACACCCTCGCTCCTTGGACTTCTTTCCAGCTTGTCTCCTGGATACAGCAGAGTCTGCCCCTTTCCTTCCCTCTGTTTCTTCTCTCTCCTTCCAACAAACTCCTTGCTGTTGAGTCAAGAACTGTCTTCTGTCATTATCTCCCATCCAGAACTGACTCTTTGTACATGTCCCACAGTCCTTCATTTTACTGCAAAGCTCCATTCAAATAATGCTCTTTTCTCCTAGAATTCAATTATCCTTTTCCATCTGTTCTTACTGAATGCATAACTCTGGGTCATACAAAGCACTCTGAGGCTCTGGATGAGTTTCTTCTGTGGTTTTTGTAAGGCATTGCGCAAGCTCCTGAGAGCAGGCTGGTAAAAATTGTAATGTTTTTGAAGAAGTTATTTGAAATGTAAAGATTATGTTGTGGAGTTGTTTAATATGTAATTATCTAATGTCTCATTCATTATTTGACATGAGAATGGTGTCATACACGCTTAGCATTTCAGGACAGTCCTATTATGGGGGATTTTACTCTTGACATGTTCTTGATAAAGGTCACTTTATGAATTTAGTTCAGTTGTGTGACGCCCCATCTTGTATTCCCTGCACATGAAAGCTCTGCTGCAGATTATCATCTCCATCAGCAGATTCTGATAGCATTTAATGTCAAAATGAACAGGAGTGTCTAGAGGCAGTAGCAGTGCAGGCTGGAGGTCTCTAGGTTCCCCACAGAGAATGCCATTGTGATAGACAATTTACCTGCAATGTGCAAACAGTGTGCTTCTCTTGCCTTCCAGGAGCATTTCCATGTGAAAGAGCCATTTCTGTCCATGAGCAGGACACCAACATTGATGCTCTCTGTGCATTCATAGTTTTGTTTGCTCCTGGACACTGGTGTTCTTCAGGCTTTGCAACACAGGTGGTGAATTCCTTGCATGGCAGTTTCTTAGCTGGAATTGCAACTCCTCCAGCCCAGCCTTGTAAAAACAGGGGTGTAGTGGTCAGTGACACAAAGCCAGATAAAGGGCAGGGGAGTCAACATCTGTCTTCAAAATCCTGGCAGATGCATCAGGGCTGCATCCTACATCAACCCTGTTAGAAACTGGATTCCTCCAGAGTGTTTTCTCTGGCAGCTCATTCATCAAGCAGGTAGAGTGTGAATGTGTTCTTTGAAAACAAGAGCAATGGCAAGAGATGAGGTAGGTCATGTAAATCCAGTGCGCATCTCTTGCTAATTTCACTAGGTTTGGAATGACAGAAACCAAGGTAGGTTTATATATAGACTAAGTAAAATTTTAGCCTAAAAGATCTGATCCTTAATTACCATTTAGGAGCAGAACTAGTCAGTGTGCATAAACAGGGAATGAGAAAGGGCTGGAAAGGACCTGGAGGGGTCTGCTGGTTATCACGAGTGTCCTACAGCCAGGCCAATGTTGTCCAATTGCAGATTAATAGGGTGATTTGAGAAATGCTGAATATATTGACTGTTAGGGCCTTTTAGCTATTTCCTTTGAAATAGACCCTCGAGGGAAAACCTCAGTGTTCATTTTCTTAACATTATATTATCCAGTAAAGAGAACGAAGCCAAGAAAAGCAGAAACCGAGTCACATTTTAGAATATAGTGGTAAAGCATAGGGATGGTAAACAGACTTTTTATTTTCTAAAGGCTATTTACAGTATATTTCCCCTTCTCCTGCTCCTGGAAAGAAGTACTCTCTAAATTCATCATCTATGAATTTCCCCCCATCCTCAGAAGGAAGCAAGTCTTTATGAGTGTGCTTTGCTATGTTTGCCTGCTTTCTTTTCCCCACCACAGTCAGTTTTGAGACCATTGGCCAAATTCAACCATATGTGATGGAGAGGAATAAGCTCAAAAATACTGGATTCCAGCAAGTTTCATGAAAACAGGCAGTCAGAATGGAGAGACTTTTATTTAGAAGGAATGGCTGAAGTGGGAGTTCAGCTTTTATTGGCAAATCTGTGAAGCAGTCAGTGCAAATCATAAAAAAAATAAAAATCTTTTACCAAGGTCAGCACCTTCTTGAATTAGTTTTATTGTTCATGAAATATTTTTGTTCCCTTTCCTTATGCCCAAATTCCTGCTTTTATATGAATCTGTACCTTTGTCTGCATTAGCTTTAAATACAGGTTCAGAAATCCTCTCCCCAAAACACCATTATTTTCTGAACTGTGTTCTCCCCTTCAAAAACAAGTTTTTGTTAGACCATGTAATGCTGTTTTATGTAACACAAAGGCCCTGGGTTTTTTTCTATCACCTTGCAGGATTTCAGGACGCTGAAGATAAAGGTCACTCTCATTTTCTTATTCACTCCTGGCTTTCTCTGTCAGGAGTTGTTTGTGGAACAGGTTTTAATGGACATTCTCTGAATTTCTTGCTTCTTAATGACATATACAACCTGAATGTAACAGACTGGCTTTTCTGGAATTTCAGTCTTAACTAGAATATTCAAAATACAAACACAACACAAAGATATTTCCCTGAGAGGTTTGACAATCACACATTTACTACCTTTTAGATTGTTGACAACAAGCAAGATGGCTGAGCTGGAATAAAATGTAGGCAAGCACAGGCTTACAATCTGAAAGTCCACATAACGAAATGTCTACCTAAAAAGAAATTCGATGCTCAGTGCCTACTAGGTAGAAGCAATACATAAGTGCTTCACAACCCTGTCACTAGAGTGAATTTAGATGACACAAGATGAAGACAGCCGTGCCCCTTTGTGCCAAGGCTCTCAGTGTAACTGATGCTACTTGTGAGGAATGTTGAAAAAGCTGAGAAAACCTGTGCAGAGGCCTTAACAAGCACCAGAGGGAATTTACAATGCTGTCTTTTTAGTGTATAATTAATCTTTTTAGAAAGATCTTCCTGAATTTAAAGAGTATTTGGTACTTTCTACTTTTCTAAAGGCCTGAGGGATGCCCTGAAACATTAAAAATTACATCACACTTTTGCAAACTGTGCTGTTCCAGATATGTAGTGTATCTTAAGCAAACACAAAAACTGAAAGGGGAAGCATACAAAGTGCTAGCTAGACCATTTATTTAGCATTTTGTTGCCATGTTTCTCTGCAGATTTTTGGTCCTTACCATGGAAAAAATGTGATCTAATAAAGTACTAATTTCAAAAAGAATATGTGAAGGTTGTCATGGAGTAGCTTTTAGTTGCCTCCTCTCTGCACCAAGTCATACTGCATCCAGGAAGCAAAGGGAAGATTTCTACCCCCAGTGCCACAATTTTCCCTATTTCATCCTAGCTCTCCAGAAGTCATTTGCTCCAATTCAACCAGAGCCTAGTGCTTAAAAGTCTGGATGCAGTAAGGCTCCAGCACACCAAAAGTGAGTCATCTTTGTGTGTTTCTACCCATTTTATGAAGACTGAAACATGTTAATAATAAGAAGCTTTTCTTCTGTTTTGTGTGTCATGCTGGAAGAGGCAAACCAAAGAATTGAAAGAAACAAGTTTAGTGTTAGGAAATAAGCACTTTCATGGGCCCCAAAGATCTTTAAATATGTGCATATTTCTCTTCTAGCTCAGAATGTGACTGAGACAGCACGTGATGTGTTGCCTGATGCAAGAACTATGTTCAGTTAATGGATATTGCCAAGTCTGTGTCTGCAAACGGGAGCTTGATTTGCTGTATCTGGGCTGTGACCAGTCATACTCCTTCATGAAGGCAGCAAAATGGCAGAATAAATGGTAGAACACAGGGAAGTCTTGAGCTTTTTGATCAATTATTCCAAAACAAGGGCAGTCAAATCTAGGCCATAGGGTTAAAAGGCAGCCTGAATCTACTCTCATTTGTGATATAAACATTTTGGAATGGTCTGTCCTTTCCCAGTCCACCCATTCGTTAAAAAACGATGCTGTTGGGTTTGCTTGTGATACCAAGATCATGGTAAGCTGTGAGCATGGCCTCTGGTTAGGGAGGGCTTCCTGATGCATCCACTGGTGCACTACCTCCTCAGCTGCTGGGTTACAAAACAACAAGGCAGCATCTATTACACTGCTGATCTCAGATTTCACTTCCTATGTCATCTCCATTCATAGTTACATATGACATGCAGAATTATTTTCAGCTCTACTTGGCTTGCATGTAATCCAAATTTGCAGCTATCCCCCGGACTCTGTAAATACAACAGCAAGAAGAAGCCACCTTTTGTCCCTTTGGGCCAGAAGGACATGCCAAGTATCAACATGGATGTGTTCCTGAAGACCAAACTGCTTTCTGTAAGTCTGCTCACAGACTTCATAGTCCATCTGTTTTCTGTAAAATGCAGCTATTTACAGCAAAGTTCACTTCACAGTACAGTAGCTGCTGTTTATGTTGCTATTTCTGATGAGGTTCAATATTGTCTATTTTTCATTATATCTCAATGCTGCCTTTAATTGCCTTTTCCCAGCAATTTTATGTATTATCCCTCCCGGCTGTTCACACACACAGACTTCCCCTTACTTGGCAATCTTCCAGTCATTCCGTACTACAGAAGTACTAAAACAGCAGAGCAGTTGATGAGAGTTAAAATAAAACTACATTATGTCGTACTACAGGGCCTACAAATGAGTGAGCAACGGGACAACAGAGCATCCAAGACTCATTAGAAGTTCTCTTCCTTCTCTTGACTGTTCATTTTATACCTTTGGGCAGGTACAAAAAAAAAGGTGGCAGAGGCTTAACAAAGGTATCTTGAAATGTTATCTAATGCCTTTATTTATCACTACTCCAGGGAAGAGTATATTGGAATTAATGATTCGCTCAAATAACAAATTGCTCTCACAGGAATCAGCTTCATAACCCTGACACTTGAGACATGTGGGGAAGCAGAAACATTCCCTGGAGATCCACTGGGGTCATTAATACAGCCAGGCTGACTCAGCAGTACATTACATGTGTCCATCTGCAAAGATATAAGGAAGCTTAATTTTATTTCCTAAATAAGTGCATTCCTAATTTAAGGCTCCAGTGTCTTGCTGTTTAATGCACCCAGACACCACTGCTCCCTCAATGCTGGTAGCTGCTGCTGTCCAGTAACACATGGAAACCAGCAATGTGGGGCTGTGTCCCACAGAAGAGCTGCTTTGGTTGTGCTCCTCATCCTACCTCACTTGGTCACAGGTGAAGCCCTCGGGCTCCTGGCAGGCTGCCACTGTAAACCCAGCACAGCTGGCTTGAGTGGAGAGTAAGGCCTCAATATTGCATTTCAAACACTGATTAGTAAAGCAGGTGATTGAAAAAAAAAAAAAAAAGGTGTTTGTTTAGCTTGTGGAGATTGTGGAAAAGAAAACAGCTCCAGAAATCCAAAGCTGGAAATGCTACAGCAGTCGGGTACATCAGATTCCTCTGAATGCAGTTCCCTCTCTCCACCTTCAGCTGCAAGGATGAAGCTCAGACAAGCACCTGACAAGCAGTTAAAATTCAGCTCAACAGAAGGCCATTCAAAAGGGTCAAGAGCAAGGATTCATGTGGTAAAATAAATACGTGGAGATGGAAAAATCTCCGTCTTTCCTCCCACATGTTTTGGAATTATTGTGCCAGGAAATTATTAAATCACACAAGTTTCAGTAATGAATGTATTGCTTGGATGGCATGGGAAATTGCCGAGGGATATGGCTAAGAAAAATAACTTTCTAAAGTCAGCAGTGAAAGAGCATCATTTCCCATAGGTGGAGACTGTGTGAATTTAAAGGATGAAAGAGCAAGGAAGAAAATGAGAAAGACATTGGAAATGTTCAGTGATAACTGATTTAATAAATTGTTTAAATGTAGGGAGAGACTAGAAGTCAGGAATAAAGAAAGCAGACAGAATTTCAGCAGCTCTTCAGAGTGCTGGCCTGGGGTAGAGCTCAGTGCTGGCCAGTGACTGCTGTCCATTAAGAGAGAGCTGATTTACAGTTAATGTGGAGCAAAAAGGAGTCATCTTGCATGGAGATGCCAAGGAGGCTCACTCTTTTCTGCAAAATAGCCACAGCTAGAGCTGCAAGCATTTTCTAGAAGGTTCTGCCTCACCAATAGCAAAGTCACAGTCCATCTAGACTTCTTATAGTGGAGGCAGGGCTGCACAGTCACTATACTTAGTAAACTGTGCCTGGCATATAGGGATCTTCCTGATGTGGCAGCCTGTTTATTCTGGGGGCACCTCCCTGCTTGCCTTCAACTAAACCCCACCAGTCCTTCAGTTCTAGCCCCAGTGGGGTTGTGCTTCATATTTCCCAGTTCAGGAATTTGTAATAAATTTATCTGGAAGCAAACAAGCCAACCAACCTACCAAAAAGAAACGAAAATTTTAGAACTCCCTCTTCAAGCCAAACCTCTTTTCAGAAGTAGGGAGAGGGGCAGGCAGAACTATGGGGTCCTTCATTCCAGCAGCCCCTGCTCTGCCTGCTGTTATGTACTTGGATGAGCATCCTTTACCTCCCCTTCCTCACTCATTCCCCAGAGGGCAGGGACTGCACTGTAAGCAAGGAAGTCCTTGGGAGAACACAAAGGGTTGAAATGCCTGAGTAGCCATAAACAAACAGCTATGTGGGAAATACCCTTAAGACTCTGGAACTGATTCTCATGCCAGCAGGGCAAGCTAACTATTAATATTTTTAGCAGAGACCCAGAATCCACTGCACTGCTCCATTCTATGTTATCTCCTACTGTGCTCTTGGTACTATTTTTTCTATATGCAACAATTGAGCGAAGAGATGGAAGTGCTCTCAATTCCCATTTGTTGAAGAGCTCTCAGCAAAAAAGCAGCAAACCAAAGTTATCTGAATTAAAAAAAAAAAAAAAAGAAAGAAATCAGTCAGTCTATTAACTTTCCCTTTTTCAGAGCTTTTGTAATAAGTACCACTTCTGATACTCTGCTTTACAGTATCAAAATTAAACTCTACTGCAAAAAAACATTCAGAAGCCAAGTTTCTCCCTTCACATACAATAAGAACCTACCTGAAGGTCAAGATATTCACAAGTTTTCTACCATCACCAAATTTGGGACCACACAAATACCAGAGGAAGGGTTTCATAAAGGTTTGTATCCTTTTTTGCCTTACTCCTGTTTCACCTGCCCCTGTGCATGCGTACATCCAGTTATTGATATTCCTCACAATACCAAACACTATGGCAAGGTTACTTTTTAAGCAACATCTGGAATTATTTTATCATCACAAACAAATTCTTTTGCAAAAATAAATGCTTGTTTGCATTCCTCTCTCAGGATCTAAGAGAATCTACTCAAGAATAACATGGAAAAGTCATACTCTTTTATTCTCAGAAAACAAAACCCACCAGCTGCAAACTTATGTCCATGCTGGTGCAAACTTATGTCCATGCTGGTACAAACTTAATAGAGTAGGCATTTTAACAGATATTATGGGGGAAAAGTATCAATGAAGTTGTAATAAAAAAAAACTAGGGAAATAAATGTGACAACTCTTCATTAACAATAAGCACCTTTTATTGACTTTACCATTCAACATTCATTCCATTCAATCTCTTAAACTGGTGAGCTACAGTCCAGTTTAGCATTTAAATAAAAGATAATGTAATTTGACTTGTACAAAAAGTGTTATACCTGGGTGGCACAGAATTAAAGTTCTGTTTAAAAAAGCCATAGACATAAATCACAGACACAATCACTACCTGTGATTTGAAAATTAAGTCCTATGTAATCCTCCATATGATGTTATGCTTGTAAAAATGCCTACAAAAACGTTTGTTCAGAAGGCAGACTGGTTGGAAAGTATTTTCTATTTCACCATTTAACAAATGACATCACTCCACAAAAACTACTAGGCAGCAAAATACTTCAGGTGAATTTCACACATCAAAAGAACTCCTGACATCATGTCCCAACGATTTCAGTAGTGCAAATACAGCTCAGCACAGCAAAAAAAAAAATCTAAGTAGTACAGACTAAAATTCAGCTACATATTATTTGTTACAAGATTTAATTCAGTGCTCAGGAAATTTAAAAATCAAATACACCTTAGAGTCTAGTCATCAGATACTAGTTATTCCCATTCTTTTCCCTTGCTGCTTTTAGAATTTGATGTCTGTGTTAAGAAGGGCATATGCTACTCCCCAATATTTAGGATCTCTTCAAAACTGATAAGCAATCATTTTGAGAAACTGGCAAATTGCCTTTTATAAAGAATATTTAATTTTTTTTGCTATCTTCTTCTGACCTTATTAAACTTCTACCCAAGCCAATAAAATTAACCAGAGTTATTTTGCTGCAAGAACATCAGCTTATATACCAACATGAATATGCAGGCAAAATCATTAATTTTATCAAAAATTAGCACCTGAGTGCAAATTAAACTTCTTCTGAAAGTCCTGGACTCTACACAGTCTAAGTTTTTCAACAGTAACCAAGAAGAAATAAAACTCCATCTCAGGAAATAATAAGAAAAACTACTGAAGTAAATCCTTTGTTATACATGCAAAATGGCATTTCCTGGAAAAGCAAAAATTATGTGGTTATTTTCCTTTAAATTTCCTTTTCCTGTAGGATGGAAAGTTATTCCAAGAGATAAAAAAAATCATCACTATTATAAAATAGTGGTGTCTCCTCATGTCAGTTAGACTTAAGTTTGTTATCAGCAAAAATCAATTTGAAAGCAGAGAAAAGCAATTCAGTTTATAGCAGAAATTCTTTTATATCCATGCAGCATCTTTTTCCCTCTGCAAAAGAAACCCAGTGAGGGAAATGATCCTTTAAAACAAGGCCATTAAAACCAAACAAAAATAATAAATAGAGCAAGAAAACCTAAGCAAAGGCAGGAATCCATTACTGAGGCAGTGAATGGGATTGTTAGAAGACACGAGGAGTTAGACCTCTGTAAAGATTCCACATGGCTGAGATCCTGGCTTTCTACTCTGCTTGGATCAGCGTGTTCTCAAAGGCCAATACAACTAAACATTTGCTCAAAAACTTGAGTTAATTTTGTTGAAATAATTTAAACTAAACATGGAATAGCGTACAACAGAAGGGCAGCACACTTCACCCTTAAATCAAATATTTTTGCTTGGATTTAAGCTCCAGATTTCTTACTACACATAACACAACCAGATCTTCTAGTGACATTTTTCTTCCATTTCCCATAGCTTAGTCAACAAAGTCTCAGTGTCCATCCTTGTTATCAGTCTTCCTTTAGCAAACACTGAGTTGTGATACAGCTGCTTACAGGTAAAGGCAGATTTCACACTAAAAAGAGTGTTATTAAAACAAATACACTAAACCAGTATAATCAAAATTTTTGATCTCCCTTCACGGAGGTACTTAACATATGAATACTAACAAGTGTATAATTTAGTAAATAAATGTATCAAATGTCTTGAGACATCAAATCATATAAGTAATAAATACTCTAACAGAGTAAGATAATTAATCATGGTATAAACCCAAATAATGAAATGATATATTAATATTAATAGGCTATTTATAATTCTTAATGTGCATAAATGATACAAACTGAAAAATTAACAAGCAGTTAAAGGTACTCAATTGCTCTTGAAGTTTTATGTCCCTCCAAAAGAAATTTTTTTGGTGGGGGACTGAAATCAATGCCATCAGTAACAAAGGAAACAGAGGCTCACCTTAAATCTAATTCACAACTCAACCCTGCCAGTATGCCAGAAATAGTATTTTTTCCATAAAACTACATCCAGTAAGTGTAGCTTTTTTAGCAATTTATTTTTCTACAAGTGAAGTTTCTGGAGGCACAGTAAAACAAGAAAGGCTCAGTTTCTCTTATCTCCTTAACAATTGGATGCACCTTGTGGCAAGTGAGCCCAAGGTAACAAATCTCATGAAAAAGGAGCAAGGGAGGGTGTGAATGTGACACCTGTGAAGGGGACAAGCTCAATAGCCCAGAACACCAAAGTCTCTCTAATTCATAAGGCAATGTGGCATTAGTTCAAAAGAAGTAACAATCTCTTCCTAGCCCCACACTGTCACTTGTGATGTTCCAATACTGACACAGGTCCCTTGGCCTCTCCAAACAGGAGTACTTTGCTTGTTTTCAGGACAGAAAGCAAGTTCTCACTGTCATGTCTTCAGACTGGAGCAGAATTGTGATTATTTTGTTTCTGCAGTGACCCTTACAAAAGAACAAAACAAAGTGAAAGACCCAAATTCTATCTGGAAGACTCAAAAATAGTTTTGGGCATTTCTTCATTTGCAGGAAATATTCATACCTGCTCAGCCAACGCAGATGCATGTGAACCATAGTGGAGTTTCTTAACAGTCACATTACTTAGCAAAGCACAGTATCTGCTCCATCTGTAATCACATCTGAAATAAATGCTAAAGAACAATCTTCTACAATGTGTTTGTGCACTATCTGATCAACTCTCCATTTCTAAAATGGAAGCTGTTTTTTCAAATAACCACCTAAATGAATAAGCTGAGAAAGAGCAGAAAATTAAAAACAGGTGGTGACCATTTCTGCAAAAGAATCTTTAAGAGCATATACATTTAAGTCCTGATTTTGTTACCCAAACATATGGGTCAGTGTCAATGAACATTTCTTGCAGACCATAAGATACCCTTAGAGATCTTTGCTGACAAGACTGTAAAGGCAAGAGTACTTAGTTACCCAAACATAAAACCACAATTTGTGGATGCACCATTTGGGCAAAGTCATCTTAGGAAAGGGAACACACACAGGATATTACCATTACTGCATGACACCCTTGATATTTTACATCTTTCACAGAACAGTTCACTCCCTAAGCCCCAGAAATGCCAGAGAACAGTAAATTAAAAATATTTTTACAGCTGGAAATCAGCATTTTTTCTGAATTTAACATATCTGTAGGTAAACAGAATTAGCAACATTTGTTCTGAACAGAGCAGCACCTTCTGTTCCCCCTGCCCCCTCCCCAAAACAGAGGCAAAAATGCAGTTCCTTTTCTCATCGCAGCTCCCAGGCCAAGGACACTGCAGCTTTGTGGAGTGCAAATTCCTCCGTGCACATGAGCAGTTACACAATTGAGGGGGGCATCCTGACCCAATGCTGACAGATTTTACTGCACATGCACTTCTCCCATGTAGGCTAAGAGGAAATGTAAAGCATTGTGCTGACTTAAGGCTACGTCATTTTAATGACAACAAAACCAGTAACATAGCAGAAAAAAAGAGAAACAGATACTGCCCAAGACTTTTTTAAGAGATCAGCTGAGATGAGGCATTCAAGACAAAAGAAATTCTAAAAATCCTTTAAAGTTGTCGGACTTTCCTATCTGTGTTTTTAATGTTGACATCCAGTGTCTCTACTTTCTTTGTGAGCCGATCCAACATATCATCCTGCTCTTCTATTTCAGTCTGCAGGCCAAGAGCAAGGCTTTTCAGGCGACTCAGCCCAGAAGACATCTCATCTGTCAGGGTAGAGAGGGACCACAAGGAATCAAAGTGCTATAATACATATTATCCAAATGGACACTATCAGGAATCCTTCTTCTCCAAAACCCTGGGTTAGAAAACGTTAAATGCAATTCCTCAAGTCTGAGTGTTCCTCTGAAATAGAGGAAGCACTGGTATGTTCATAGTTGTACTGTTACTACCAGAAATGGTCACTTCTTCCTTTTTTACATTTTCACATTTGTTATCAGGCAAATGCTTAACACCAAATTGATCTTTATCAAATGACATAGCCTGTAATGTAGTTTTTACCTGTTTTTTAAATGTATCTCATTGAAGTTTTGGTACATATTTTCTCTGCTCAGCATACACAGTATGCTCACTACTGCAATTGTCTTTCTTCAAACTTAATGCAGAGATACCAGTGAGCTGAAGATTTAAGCAGTTATTTATCATAGATGAAAAACTCCCATTTCTAGATTTCCTAATTGACCAAAAGGTGACAATTTCATTGCATTATTGATTAGTATAAATATTCTTGAGGTTATTAAATTTTCCACAGCTTGTGACAGAAGAAATGGGCTTCCACTAGCTCTTATGACTGACTATTTCTCTTTGATTTGTTCCTTTCTGATTTTTTTCCATCTCTTCTTTCTAGGTGAGCTACACAGTGACATGTGTAAGCAAACAGGCACTTTGTCTATATGCTACAGAACAAAGGAAGGCAAACGCAGATGAATGATTTTGAGAAGTAATAAAAGAAATGCAGCAAATCCACAAATTAACTATTTAGTGCTTTTCAATTCTTAGCAATTTTTAACAAAATGTGTATTTCAAAAGCTGTGCATTGCTTTAAATTATTTGGCTCTAAACTGATGTACCATGTAGATAGTTTTGAAGTGCAAATACAAGCAAATTATTTTTTAAATTATCATCAAGTTTTGCACGTTAGCTAAACAAAAAAGTGTTTGCAATATATCACTCAATACTTTTATCTGGTTTAGGACTCAAAAATTCCCAATTGTATGACGTCAAACAGCTTTAGTTTCCTCACTCACCTAAGTTGGTATCAATTTTCTGGTGGTAAGCTCGCAGTTGTTGGTTCTTTGGGTAGGCATCCCTTTGCACTGAAGAAACTAAATCTGCTTTGTTGAAATCGTTGTCTGTTAAGAGTATAGAGTACAGAATATAATATAATGAAAAAGCATGTGAGAAGAGGTTTTGAAGTTTTTGCAAGGCTGTTAAAAATTAATTTGAACACAGCTGCCAGCCAATCACATAACCAGAGTATCAGGAGAAATCAGAGACCACTGTCTATAGGCCAGCTCTCAAGATGAACACTTCAGCTACAATTATTCTCTTTTGGGCTGTCACTTGTAGTTCTAGTGGGGAGCTGGGAGAGCAGAGCAGACCGAGCCCGCAGCGCGCATCCAGGTGGGACAAAGGCTGGGACGGGCACCGGGACCCGCGGGGAGCGGCCGCAGCTGAGCCGCCGGGCCGCTGTGCCCTCTGCTGGACAGAGCTCGGCACTACACGGAGCGGGAGGGACCCAAGTCCCCGAGAGCCTTCATTCGTGACTCACACAACATCAATATCCTGCTGCTTTCCCGCTCTTACTAGGTTAAATAACAGAGGCTTATGTTATAAACAAATAGTTATTTAGTATGAAAATGCTCTCACAGAAATTAACAGATTGAGAGAAGGAGGAATGAGACCAAACTCCATACACCACCTTCTGAGAACCAAGAAATTACTTCAATATGAAAAGTTAGAATCCATGTTTGAAATAATAAGGATGATGTATCTGAAAACTATGACAAACAATGGTTAAAAGGAGAACCTCTGAACGTGTAACATTTTGGCAAAACTGTCTGCACACTGTGTGCATTCTCAATGTAAATATAAGCACTGGGTACTTTTAGTCTTCAGTGAGTGTAACATCTTCACAACAGATATAAAGAGTTTAATGGAAAATGGAAATGGAAGGTTAAATGTAAACTCCTAGAATTCAAAGCATTAAGGCTGGGATACAAATCTGCAGACGTTAGGCAGCAAGGAAAGTCAGCAGTTGGGCAGCCTGAAGGGTCTCTGCCTTCATCACACTGCAAATTTGCCCCACATAGATGAAAGGCATTCATTGTAACATAAGGTTAACAAACCTGAATTATCTAGCTTCCTTAAATTTGGATGGCTTTCCTGGTATTTTGACTCTTGTTCTTTACTAGACATCATTGCTTCTTTTAACCTAGTTAAAGAAAAAGAATAAGAAAGCATTGCTATTGACCTCGGCATTAAAGAAGAAAAGGGAAGAAAAGGTAGCTAGACCATCTCAGGAGTTTACTAGCATCAACAGATGGTTTACTTCCTGATTTTCTGGTGACATTTCAGAGGTGCTGTGGGAGACAAGTCCCAGATAAAAAGTTTATGTTACTTACCTGGTGTTAGCATAATATTCAGGGGCTCCATTCTGGTCTGGCTTGCTCTCTGGAGGTTTGGCTTTGAAGTAGTTTACCAAGCCCCCCCAAACACTCTTGATGCTGTTTATGTGCCTTTGACTCGTTTTCAAGTCCTGGTCCATTTTATCCACCATCTGCTCCGTGCGCTTCAGAGCCTCTCCCTGCCGGACAAGCTCCTAACGGGCATTGACAGAGAAAAGCAGATCATAAAGCCAGGATAAACTGAGACTCCAAATGATTCACACTGAAGGTGACACTCTAAAGAAAAATAACAGCATTCCTTCATCTCTGCAGATTATGTCTGAGGGCAAACAGCTTTTTCCTCGCTCCCCTTCCTCCAGGCATTTCAGTCGATAGTTGCTTGTTAGCCACTGCATTAACCAGCTGTAAAATCCTCATCCCTGTGACCTGCTGGGTTCTGGCACCAGCCACAAACAACATCCAGGCATTTTCTGTACTAGCCTTTTGTCAAGCTGACACCTGCATCTAAGGCTGACCACCAGATGGGTGATGTGATAGAAATGCACAGGTTTATGGCAGGGGAATGAGCAAGCAGGACAACTAGTTATGAATGGCAACTTCATTGGGAAGGGATTCTATTTTCAACTTACAGGGATGTTTCTGATAATTTAGAAATGGAATAACCAAAGGAAATAAACACAAACAGAATTTCTTCAGACTTCAGTAATGTTTTAGTTAATTTTAGCAGTGCAGGATTTAGGAATTTTTATATATAGAAGTACATGATTTTCTATTTCAGCAGCACAAGCACTATTCCAAAGTAATCCAAAGATTAATCCTGGCAGGAAAGTTGCCTACAGCTACCACCAGTGCAAAACAAAGAACTTTTGTTCATATTCTTGCTAAACTCCGGGAAATTTTAGTTGAATGTTCTTTTTTCTCCCTCTCAATAAAGCATAAACTCAAAGACTTCAAGTTTTACCACAGGCCCTGTGTCAAGCCTGAATTCTTGATTCCTCACTTGTGATTTCCTGGACAAACAAATCATGAGTCTGAAAGTTCACAGAAGTCCCACCAAGAACCCTCTGAGCATAAGGACTGGCAGCAGCTTCAGGATGCTCTGGGGTTTATTTAGGCAACCACATAACCCAAGGAATATCCCATTACAGCAGGTGACACAGTGGACAAGGACTTTATGAACCTGAGCACAAAGTGCTGAAACAGAGCCTGAGGAATGAAGGAAATGATTAATCAGGGTGAACCGAAGCGCATCACAAACAACTAACAGGGAAGGCCCTTCATCTAACCAAGAGGACTGCTAAAAACTTTTTAGTCAGCTAAAAATTAGTAAGAACTGTCGAAAGCAGCTAAAAACACGGCCGAGTCCCAGCCTCAGCACTATTCAGACCACAGGCTGTAACTGGGCTTTTTCCCTCAAAACGGAAACGCCACCACCCAGAAAACACAGGGACAGGCCGGCTGGAAAACACCGAGTAAAGAGGGACTTTTCCGGAGACTGGAGAGCAAGACTCCCCTCCTGCAGGTGTGAGCGAGCGAAGGGGGAGCGCTCGGGTCCTGCGGCCGCTCCTCCCCAGCGGCCCGGAGGCCAAGGCTCCGCTCCCGGCCCCGACCCACCTCGGAGGCGGCCACGCCGATGCGCTCGGACTCGTAGAGAAGCGACAGGGAACGGGTGGTGCTGTCGGCGGTGGCGGCGGAGCGGCGCAGCACCTCCTGCTCCAGGTACCGCTGTCGGTCCGCGCCGCCCGCCCCGCCGGGACCCGCCGGCGCCACATCCTCCTCCTCGTCCTCCGCGAACGGGTTGTAGCTCCTCGGGAGCGCCGACATGGCACAGCCGGCCGCGAGGAGCCCTCACCCCTCACAGAACCCCCCAAGCCGCCGCCGCAGGCCGAGTCCGCTCCGCTGCTTCCGCCCACGGCACTGAGCGCCGGGCGGAAGCGCAGGGCGCAGCCACCGACCGCCTTCCCCCCCCGGGGCGGGCTGAGCGCGCCGCAGCGCCGCTGGTGGACAGGCGGCTGCTGGGCGGAACCACTGCCACCGAGAGGGAGGAATATGCGGAGGGATGGCTGCGCAGGGAGGAGTGCGGGCAGAGAGAGCAGGCCGCCGGGCGGAAATGAAGCCGTACTGGGCGCTGCCATCTTTGTGGTGTGATTAGTGCGCCGTGCTCCCGCAGTGGGCCCTGATCTCGCGGGCGGGGACGGGGTGGGCTGGCCCGCGCCGTTCCGCACAACATGGCGGCCGCGGNCAGCGCGGCCACCGCGCGCGGCTTCTACTTCAACACGGTGCTGTCGCTGGCGCGGTCGCTGGCGGTGCAGAACCCGGCGCCTCTGGAGAAGGTGAGGGGCGTTCGTGGGGAGCGGCCGTTACGCGTGGGGGCTGCGTGTGTGCAGGCTGCGGGGTTGTCACGCGTGGAAGCCGCGTGTGGCGGAGGGGCCGTGCCGCAGGAGGGCTGGCACCTGTGTGCACAGCACTCGCGAGCAGCCCGGTCGGCGCCGTTCGTGGCCCCTCCTGTGCCCTGTTTGTGCCGTGAGGGGCATGTCCGGCCGCCCTCCTGGCACTGTCACGCGTGGGAGGCGGGTTAGGGGCACCGAGCGTGGCCGCGGGCCGGGAGATGCCCCGCGGGCCGCGGCTGTGCCCGGACGGGGCTGTCTGTGGGCTCTGAGGGGGTTCCGTCACCCCAGCTTCGTCCGTCCCTGCGTTCGGGACAGCTGGGCCTCAGGGATGCTCGTGTACGCCAGCTTGACCCAAAAATTCGGGTCAGCAGCTCACCCTCGGGGCAAGGAACTGCATCTTGCTGTCCCCCAAGTCTGTACAATACGGTCTTGTGGGAGTAATTAGTCTCAACCTAATTAGGGCTGCTTGCTTTCCTCCACGTATCAGTTAAATCCGGGCGACGCAATCTGTGCCGGGTAAAATGTGTGTGTGATGAGGCTGTGCTGAAGGGAGACCCGCCGGGATCCGTGCGTGGGCAGTGCCCCGAGGGGCTGCCCCGCTCCCGGGCCAGGCGCCTGTGCTGCTGCCCGCAGCAGGGATGGACAGCCCGCTCTGCTGGGGCTGGGCACCAAATGACAGCGTGTCCAAATTGCACCAGGCAATAATCGTGACTAAACAGCTGAAAAAAGCACTGCTCTGTGCTGATGAAAACGACACTGCTTATTCTGGGCTGGCTGTTATAGCCTTGTTTTATTATTTCTTGTTCTGTAAATGTTCTGTAAATTGATGTGAAACAGTGAATAATTTTTCTATGCCCTGCTGTTGGTTCACAAATATCCAGGGATTTTAGGTTTTTTTCCAGTTTGACAGAATGCAGCAGTTCAATGATAGTAACAGTTCATATCTAGCTCAAGTTGCTCACTCATGTTATTACAAACATAACCTGACGTGGAACACATGTATCAGCAGTCATTTTCCAAAGTTCGTATTTCCTCTGCTGTGTTTTATGTTAAGCAAGAGGATTATCTGTGTTGTACCACAGGTCTTGTAATTAGAATGTCTGGCAGTTGAAGGACCAAAATCTTGAATTCCACTGAGCATCCATCCTAGTCCTCTAGGGAGGTTGTTTCTTGCTTTAGAAATTTTAAGGTGGGATATTCAGAGAGTTATCTAAATAGGAAATTACTTGACATTCAAACATTGGCAGGTCAAACAGTTGTTTATTATGAAGGCCATTTTTAGATAGTATTTGTTAACATCAAGGAAATTCATAAAATGACAACATGCTTATTGCATGTTTATTAACATTTATTAATAATTCCATAGAAGAACAAAGTGTTTGGGATGTTTGATGTATTCTTGTGTGTTTGTTAAGTATGGGGAGAAGTAATAGGTAAGTAGTGAGAAAGTAATAGTTCTGGAAAGTTAATGTGTTATGTTGAAAGGATTTGAGCAGGAGTCATACACAGGTTAGTAACAGCTAATTGTTCAATGCTGTGTATGTAGAAGGCATTGATGCAGCTGTAACTGAAGCTCTATCCACCTATTTTTTGTTTACAGGAATTGAGTAAATATAATAAAAGTGCCCGCTGCACATTTCCTGCACATCTAAAAGTGAAGTAGTGAAACGAAGGCTTTAGCATACTTCATCATACTTTGATGAAGTGTTGAAGAATACCTTTAAATCAACCCATGTTGTAGAAAAAATGTTTGCCATCTACCTGAGATTTTTCTGTCTTTTTCTGGTTTCTGCCATTCATCACTCTTTCCTCACCCTTGGATGTTCTCAGTGGGATTGATGACAGAAGGAGAGTAGCGTGGCCAAATGTATTCCAGAAGATGGAGAGACCGGTGTGCACTTCAAACAAGCTTCAATTTGGTCTCCAATCTTGTTCCACTGTTCTTTTCCTCTGCTGTTTTTCAGGTACAAAAGCTGCTCTGTATGTGTCCAGTGGACTTCCATGGCATTTTCCAGTTGGATGAACGTCGCAGGGATGCTGTTATTGCTTTAGGAATCTTCCTAATTGAATCTGACCTTCAGGTATTTTTCCCACTTAGGCTACCTATTTACCTTCAGAGATCTTGGATTAATTCAAGTTTAGTTGTTCAATGAATGAAAAGTTTGGTATTTGCTCTTCATAAAAGTAGATAACATAAAAGTAGATTAAAAGATCAGATATAAGGGGTGGATGCAGTCAGGAGGGCAGGGAAATACTGATAAGTATGACAGGCAGTAGTCATGGCACTGCCACAGCCAAACTGCTGCTGTATTTTCTGGTCATCATGGCTTAAGCAGAGAAAGAAAAGAGTATTCAGGAGGATTTACTCAAACCAGATGTGTCACTGCATGTTCTTTCCCACATGCTCCTGACTGACAGGGGTGCTCCAATGCACTCCTGAAGTCCAGGTTTGCAATGGGCCCTTTCATGCCAGGATAAACAGACAGGCAGGGCACACAGGCTGCATTGTACACAAGCATCCCTTCTGTGTCTGCCAGCAGGGCCAGCACAAGCTTGTTCTCTTCCCTTTGACTGCTGGGCTTGGTATTGTTCTGTGTAGAGGAAGGCAAGCATGGATGGAGTCCCAGGTCCAGTGCTATTAGACCTTACTTTAAATTTTTTCGTGTTGCTAAGGTTTGCATCAGGCCTGAATTGCCTCCTGGTTAGTATCCATGTGCTATGGTACAGCTTGCATGGATATTATTGACCTTGTTCTTTTTTCTTTTTGTATTTGTTTGGGTTTTTTTAATAAGGCAGCTGTGCTGTGCTTTGATTTGCAGGTGAGGGAACTGAAGTGTTACATGTATGTGTTAAGTGACTTGCATAAGGCCAAGGGATGCATCAGATGTACTGAATTGGCACTGGCACTCTGAATTTCCAGCTGTCTTAAAATTATTGTGGGAGCTTGCTGTCAATTAATAAAATGTTTGGGGTTAGGTACTGTTCTGGAATTTTTTTCTCCAGCTTTTACAGAGAATGAACTGTTGCCTGGAGTGAAAGGCTTGGATTTAAGGCACTGAATTGGGGTACTTTCATTTTCTTGTTTTGAAATCAGTTTTGCTATAGTCAAGAAGCTTGTGGAGTAATCATTAAGAGCAAGTTCTGTGTGTGCTAGTGTAATTTTACCATATCTCTAAAATATCTTGAGATTACATGGTTCAGCTTTTCTTCTTCATTCTAAATGGAATATTTCCTTCTTTAGCACAAGGATAATCTGGTTCCTTATCTTCTGCGGCTCCTGAAAGGTCTCCCCAAAGTCCAGTGGATAGAAGAAAGCAATGCACGGAAAGGCAGAGGTGGTGTTTGGATTTTTTGATCTTTGTCATGAAATGCCAGCCAGGAAACAGAAATGGCAAAGGTTGTTCAGGACATGGTTCAAGGGGAGGGGAGAAGTCCTGCTACTTTCTTACTCAGCTCCTGTCTTGACAGCCTTTAATATTGATTTTCATTAGAAGCCAAAGGAGGTTGAATAGATCCCGGTTTTCCTGCTTGGCTGCATTTTGATGAATTGCACTTTCCAAATAGTTCTGTGTTCAGTATATTTTGTTACTAAACTGGAGAAGATTGTGTGGTAGTTAGAGTAGGAGAGTGGAACATGAGATTTGTATGCTGTGCTTTCAGCTTTGATACTTAGTTGCCATTTAAACCACTTCATTTTTTGCTTCCTTAATGCCTCTTCAGATTATGATAAGAATACTTTTATATAGTATTGTACAATTGATGTTTATTTCTAGTTAGTTGAAAGCCTGGGAAAGTTTTTAATTATTCTGATTTTTCTTTAAACATTTATGCTGAAATTATGATGGTTAGAGTGCTTCTAGTCTGCAGTCTGTTTCAGAACTTTTTTGACACGGGAGTCACTTATGTCTTCTTGCTTTATTATATATTGCTCTTTTTATGTTGGTTCTCTCTAACAAGGTTTAAGTGGCTAATTTTCTCTCTGTTACTTTGCAGGTTTACTTCCAGTGGCAGAAAACTTCAGCTTCTGCTTAGTGACATTGTTATCTGATGTGGCTTACAGGGATGCATCTCTCCGAGAGCAGGTGGAGTTTGCTTGTGCTGTTGTATTGCCCAGTTCTCCAATGCTGCAATCCTGACAAATGTCTGGAGCAGAGCACAGCTGCTCCCTGTCAGCAAGGGGCTGATTGCTTTAGTGGGTGCATTAATTTACTTGTGTTAATGGTTATTCATAGGTCTGCAGTTACTTTTGGGTATCAGTTGCTGAGCCCTGAGTTTCAGAATTCAAGTTTTGATACTGAGATTGGGAGGGCTGCAGTTTCATTGTGTAGTGCTTGCAGCTCACTGCAGACTTTACAAGAGAAGCTCTGTGACCTGAGTGAGGGCAATATAATCTTTAAGTCACACAACATTAAGAAATCTTCACAGAGGTGCTTACATTAATGCTTACAAGTTTCATTTGTTGTAATGATCTGGTGTAAGATAATGATATTTCTTTACCAAAAGATATTTTTGTATGTCTGTCTTGATGACTTCAGATTTTGGATGCAGTCCTACAAGTAATGCAGTTCCTGTTGGGAATGTGCCAGACACCACAAATGCATGATAAAGGTAGTGATAAAATTGTTACTGTATTTGTAACTCCTGTCCTCTGAACCTCTCTTGTGTTTGTTTGCTGGTTATCAGGATCAATCCTGAAAAGTGAGTTTTGTCGTTCAGGTTCTCTTAGCACTTCTCTGTTCTGTTTGTTGCTGACTGGAAAACACGGAAGCAAAATTGCAGTAATTTGTGATGCTTTCATGGTTTTTCCTCTGCTTGTACAAATCAGTTGTTGTAAAGCAGTTTAGGTTGAAACAGTTCAGTGAAGTGGTAGCAAAACCGTGAAGAGGAAGTTCTAAGTTACTGTTAATGTGTTGTTACATGTGTTTTTCTTTTTCAGAATATTTATGCAGGTATGCAGTGCCCTGCCTGATAGGCATTTCTCGAGCCTTTGGTCGCTTCAGCAATTCAGAGGAGGCTCTCCTTTCAAAGCTTTTTCCTAAAATTCCCCCACATTCCCTGAGAGTTCCAGAAGAGCTTGAAGGAATTCGCCGGCGATCCTTTAACGATTTCAGATCAATTCTTCCCAGTTCTCTGCTCACTGTTTGCCAGGAAGGAACACTGAAGAGAAAGGCTAGCAGTGTATCCAGCATCACACAGGTTTGTATGACTTGCTCTGTGTCAGAGTCAGTGCTGAGATGATTCTTGGTCTCGGTGGAGTTAAGGCTAAAGCCTGGATATGCAGTCTCTTAACACATTGTTTGACCAAATACAAATATCTTTATTGTGGTTCCACACTGAGTTTCAAAACAGTTTTGTAGTTTCTGAATTGCAGAACCAAGCAGTGACAGTTAAAGTAGCAACTGTACTAGCAAGTCATGGAGCATTTGGCAAATCCCATTCCTTATGTTATTATCATTAAGAGGCATTTTAATGTATATCTGTAAAATGGGGAAGCTGGCACTTAATGGCTGAAGTTTTCACAAGAGGATACAGGAGCTCTTCCTGGTTTCACCAGGAGCTGTGGATGTTCACTGTTGTGGGGGAAGACTGGATTCAGATGGTGATTTGAAACTACAGATTGTTACTGGCACAGTTTCATACAGTAGAGGAGTCATTATTCTGATCTCCTCCCTTTAGTCAAAAGCACTGAGCTGGCACTTTTTAACTTCCTATTTTTGGCTGGAATTGAGCTGTTAGACCCAGAAATATGTAGTTCCTGTTAGTTTTGCTTGAAGCTGTATTTAATTTTAAAGTGTACAGTCTATTCCCTGACAGGTTTTTAAATGTTTTATAAATATTTTCTAAAATACAGCTTTTGTGCAATGTTCCAGGTTAGTCCTGAACGTGGGCTTCCCCCTCCCAGCTCTCCTGGAGGACCTGCTGCTATTCATTACTTTGAAGGTAGATTACCTTAAGGAAGAGTCTGTGATTTGGGGTTTTGTTTCTATTTATAGAAAATTTAAAACAAAGAACCTTTTGACTCCTTTCTCTGTCTTTTAGAATTCTTATAGGAATTCAGTGTTACATGCTGGCTGGGATTTTTTTTTGAATTGTGGTTTAAAGACAGTAGTAATTATTAACACCAGTAATTTCCTGGCTCAGTTATTTTTACTTGTTTCTTGATTCCCTTCCTGCTTGGCAGTGCCTGTACTGAAGAGCTTAATTCAACTAGGCCAGAAAGATTTTAGGAGATTAGGCTGAGTAACTCTGAGGAACAAGAGTTAATACTGTGCTTCAATAGACACCTACATTGTTGATCTAGGGTCTGGAATTTTGAGGCTTGTGGCCTCAAAATTTACATTGTATAAATCCAAAACAGCTGCTCCATTTGGAGTGAGTGTGATGTGGGTCATTGTGGAAGACCCTGTAATTTGCTGAAGCAAGAAATACTAAAGGAAACACAGAAGTGTTCACTAATGTGCATTAGTTACTGTATCATGAAAGGCCAAAACCTGAGAAAGTTTCGTTAATAACATGCAAACTCTTGGCTACTGAGTTGTGGTGGAACTCCATCTGTGAGTTCTAAATCAAAGCAGGGCTTAGAAATAAACTCTCTTACATGAATCATGGGGATACAAGCTCTGCATCTGAGCTGTTTTGGTGTCTCTGGTTTTGTCTCGCCCTTTCAGTTTTTTAACAGTTTGTGCTTTCTTGGTTTCTGGCCATTCTCCTCTCAAACCCTGGCTTAAATTAATTTCTTCCACATGACTTTTCTTTTTCCTTCACATTGCTGTTTCTAGAGGCATCTCTTCCTCAGTTACATAATTGGATTGCAAGGTAATTCTTAAATTGCCAAGTAGGAACAGACCTGTTTATCTTCTGTCTACTGTGTTGAGCCAATGAATTCTTCTTCAATGTTGTGGTCTTCGTGGTTTGAATTTAAAAAATAAACAAAACCCAAAGGCTGCCGGTTAGAGAGATACTATTGTAGTAGAGCAGAAGTAATCTTAAGTCTGTAGGTGAATAGTGGACAATATTGTAAAATTTTTTGAATTATTTAAGTTGTTTCTCTGATGGAGTTACAATTATTCCAGTCAGGATTTTATTTTCAGTACTAACTTCTACCAAATATTTCAGTTACAGTCAGTCCTTGTAACTTCTGTTGATATAGTTTGTGATAGTCTTGCCTTCTGAAGAAGATGAGTAGTGACCTTGTTTTTTTTCTGGCCAAGGCTAACAGCTTAAAAAAAAGAACTGAGTACTTTTTTTTTGTTGTTGTCGATAATAATCTTGCTTGAAAGCCTGTTAATCACAAGAACATTACTCTAGCACAGCCAGCTGAGCACTTCATGGAAGGCATGAGATGTAATTTCTCAAGAGGAAACAGAGCCAAGAGCAGTTTGCTGAGCAAGTTGTTTGCTTAATAGAGTACTTGATTCTGAAAAATAATTTGATTCTCTTTGCTTTCACATTGCTGTGGTGATTTGGTGCCTATTCTAAGAACACTGTGCCATGTGTTCATTTCACCTAATACAGGGGAAAACCTTGCAAGATAGGTTTGACTTGACCTGTTCTTTGCATCTCTGTGCTTCTTTCTGATCTAAAAGGCATTTACAAATGTTTTCAGATAGTTGCACATCAGAAGTGTGGAAAAGTTTGTCAGAAGTATCTCTGACATGGACACAAGTTATTGTAATGAATTCTCTGTTGTGATAGCAAACTTCTAATGACAATTGTATCATAGCTTTCTGTCTTAATTTACCAGTAGATGAGCTGAAATGCACCTCTGACAAGTTGAAGACTATGTTAGAAAGAACTGTTTTGTAGTGGTTAAATGTTTCCATTAAAGAAAGTTAATATCCTTTCTCTCCTCAAACTTGTATTTCCATTATTTTTTTCTGATCAGGTTCATATCTTCCTGATGGTAGTGCATTGGATCCTGATTATTACTTCTCCACAATCAGCTCCAGCTTTTCAGTTTCTCCTCTCTTCAACGGTATTAACAATAAAGAGTTTAACATCCCACTGGAAATGCTCCGACAGCTGTTGAACATGGTACGTGATGAAGATTGCAGTGACACTGCATTCTAGATATTTGTTAGAAATAGATGCAGTTTAAGTTGAAGCTTTTAGAATTGCAAGTAAAATCACAGTCTTTGTCTCTCAAGATTTGTGTTAATTTTATTTTTATGGCATTTAATGTCATGCTTCAGTAGCATTCCTGGAAAGCTCTCATATAAACCATGCAGAATTTGAAGAATTAAGTAAGCTTATATCAACTGCTTCCTGCTTGAGTCTTGCAGACCACTTATTCTGGTGTGACCTGCATACTTCTAGTTGCTGAAATAGAGGATTGGGTTTTGCTGTGAGAGTGAGACTTCCTGAAGGGTTTATTTACTGGGAATTCATACAAGTGATAGAAGCTGCAGGCCCTGTCTGCTTCTGGCATCAGCTATTTTAGTTTGATTTTTTTTTTTCCCCTCCATAGGTGAAGCAGATAGTTGAGGATTCTCTTCTGAAGACCTTAGATGCAGTTCTAGCTGAAGTTGCAGAGGTATGGTTTTTAATAACTTCCTTCTTTAATGACTTAATTTTTTTGCCTTACTACTTTCAAAATTAGTACTTTACCTATGTAAGGTACACCTTTGCAAAATGATACAAATTTCCTTTTGGAACAGTTGATTCAGTGGTTTAAATCTAGCCTTGGACTATGTAAAAATGGTGAAGAGGAGTACTGTTTTTAACTAACGTAGGAGAAATAGTTATTTTCTTACATTAACTCTGTTGTCCTAATCAATTACAGCATTGGTTGCCCAAAACTGGTTTACTGTAGACTAAGGTCTTTCTTGCATATTGCAGTGACATTGTCTTTTTTCACATGTATGAAATGCATTGGTTGCTTTCAGTTTGTGGCTTGGAAATCACTGCTGCTCTTTTAGGTGCCATTTCTATGAGTTTGTCAGTATTGCTGCTCATGGATTTTCAGGGGTTGCAGACTTGGCTCCTTAGGTCTGTGAGTCCTCGTTTCAGAACAAGGACTTGTTCTCCCCTCCCCTGGGTGCAGTTCTGTCACAGCCTCCACCACATTTTATGGAGTTTGCCTCATTTCCTCAGGGCACAGAGCTGTGCTGAAAGGGGTGTGTGCTAAAATGTGTGCAGGAATGACTCTGCTTCACTCTCAGCCTCCCATCAAGCACTGCCATGTTCACAATGTAGGCTGGAGTGGAGACAACTTCAGCCTCTCTTTTTGCCATCTCTGTAAACTGAGAGTTTTGAGTCCTCCCCTTATTTTTATTTTTTTGTTTTTAGCCCCATTGTTAGAGAAACAGACATGCTCTTCAAATCAAACAGTGACTGAATTTTGTTTAATGCATTGAATGCCTGTACTTTTGTTAAAAGTGGAGGGGGAAAAGCTGAGAGGTTACCTCTTGTACCTGTTTTATATGCTTGTTTTTCATTGTGGAGGTGGAGTGGGATTTATTTATTTGTATAATGGAAAATACTTCCTTTTGAATGTAGCAGATTGCTTCTTTTCTCTTTCAGATGGGTTCTAGTACAGATCTCTATTACAAAACCTTCAGTGACCCTCTTTACCTTGCTCAGTTTAAAATGCTGAGAGACACACTATACCATATGAAAGGTATAGTATTTATTTTTTTTATTTATCCTTCATTATGTTTAGGATCACAAACATCATCTGCTTTGTACTAAGTCCATGAACATTGGGTTTGCATTTCCTGGGAACTCTACTTCTATGGTATTATATTTGTATTTTAAAACGTTTCCATATTAAAATGGTGCTATGAAAGTAGAAAAAATATTTTGACGACCAGTAAAAGGAATAATAGATGGCATTTGAATTGTCTGTTCACTGATGGACTATGTTATGATATTTTTCTATTAGACAGGACAAAAACTTGATTAAATAATATCATTTATAATGCAGCAATGACTTTTATATATGCTGTTATTCTGATATATATGCTGTTATTCCAGTATAATGTTGTTTCCTTTTCTTTCTTTAGACCTTCCCAACTCATTTGTGAAGGAAATCCATGATTTTGTGCTGGAGCAATTCAACAGCAGCCAGTCAGAACTTCAGAAAATCCTCCACGATGTGGATCGACTGCACAATGAGCTGAGCCCTTTAAAACTGCGTTGTCAGGCCAATGCTGCCTGTGTGGATCTCATGGTGTGGGCTGTGAAAGATGAGCAAAGTAAGAAAAATGCTCTTTGGTCTCTGCAGTGTCTGTTTGTTGTGTTCTAAGTTGTAGAAATACTTATGGAGTAGATGGTGCTCAGAGAAATATTAAATTTCGGTGGGATACTTTTTACTTTTAGAATACAAGAGTAAAACTTCCATAAAAAGGTTGTCAGATTGGTTGGCTGGGTAGTTAGACATCTCTTTATAGAAATGGAAACAGACTTCCTATTACTTATCTTGAGGGGATTCTATAAGTGCTGAATTGCATGCAGCTATTTATTTTCTAGTTTTCTTTTATTTATTGCTCTTAATGTCTTAAATATTTCTCAGTGGTTCTTTTAAAGAAAATGTTTTTTCTGTGTTGCTAGCAGGACTGGGAAGCTCTTTCTTACTTTTCCTCTATTTTCTTTCTTGTATAAATCTTACATCCGCTGAATATGTGAAGGATTTTTTTTCCTTTGGACATTGCAATATTTGATTTCTGTTCAGTATGAAGTATGCTCAAAATCAGCTTTAAGTACTGTCATTCTTTGAGTCACAGTGTTTGGCAGAGCTGTTTGGTGCAGGTGCTAAGTTTCTAAAACTGTATTTGCAGAAGCAGCACTAAATCTTATGCAACAAGATTGAAGCTTATAAATTCTCTCCAATATTTTAGAAATTCCAGTAAGCACTGGGTTGTGTGTGGCCTAATAACAAATCAAAAGTAATTTTTTCTGTTGGATTTTTTTATTTAAGGTGCAGAAAACCTGTGCATCAAGTTATCAGAGAAGCTGCAGTCAAAAACCTCAAGCAAAGTCATAATTGCTCACTTGCCACTTCTAATTTGCTGTTTGCAGGTGTGTCTTTCTTTTGTCATTCATTACTGTAATTACTGTATCAGTGAATGAGAGTTTGGGGAGTTTTACAGGTTGCTAGAACATTTTATCTGCTATTTTTATTAGTTTCCGTCACTGTATTCTACATCTGGATTTCAGAGGTCTGGTGTGAAAACTTGGAACTGCTCTTAGAATTTTCTTAGCTCAACTACTTCTTGAAGAATAATATTCATGAGGTTTTTTTAACTAGTATTTAATTTCTGAACTATTTAGCTTCTTAGTCTATTACACAAATAGTTAAAATATTGGGACTGGCAGGTCACTGAGGTTACAGATTAAGCCTTGGTTATTCGAATTTTTGTCTTCTTATTGGGCACCTTTCCAGTCTTATAAATGTGATGTTTTCTACCACATAAGTTGTAAGTTATCAGGTTCCTTGGAATGTTGGAACTTGTACAGTAACTGTATTTTTGGACAGTGGAGTTCATTTTGTGTAACTCCTGTGAAAACACCCAGGAAGAGAGCATCAAGGCTTGAGTGGTATATGACACACTCTAGAATAACCCAAAACAGTTAGAGGCTTAAAATGTCTAAATATTCTGCTAATAATTGAATGTCTCAAAACTATATAGGATTTGTTTTGTTTTCTATTTGTTTGTATTGAGCTGAAATTGCAAGCTTGCAGCTAAAATAAAAATAGTGCTGTGTTATTCAAAAGGTTATTCGAATTGGTTTTGTCTTTTTATAGGGTCTGGGTCGTTTGTGTGAGAGATTCCCTGTTGTGGTTCATTCTGTCAATCCATCTTTGAGAGACTTTCTTGTGATACCTTCCCCAGTGCTTGTGAAACTTTACAAATATCACAGCCAGTATCACACAGGTAAAGGAAAATAGCCTATGCTCCAGAGTGATTGTTTTCCAGCTTGTGGGGTTTTTCCATACTTTTTGGTATTTTTGTGGTACATCAGCTGTAGGTGGAGATGGAATTGTGTAATTTTTTTTGAAGGTGGGGAGAAGGGAAGCAAATGAAATTCTGGTAGAAGTGTATCTAAGGGTAAGCAGTAGAACTGCTGTGTCTCTTCTGCTGACACTGAGCACTTCTGTCTTGAGTGAGACTCTGCAGCCAGAGCCAGTGCATAATTATCATCATAGTGAGGGAAAAGAAATCACATACCCACTTGGAACCTCCCTTGTTTCAAGTTGTGGCTGTTGTGTCTAATTCTCCTACAAAGGCTGCTTCTGTCTGCCCTGTAGCCTACTTTGCAGTTTGGGAGGCAGCCACTGGGTCTGTCCAAAGCTGCTTCTTCTCCAGAGTGAAGTAGGTCACGTTCCTCACACTCCCCATCCACATCCTCTGCTCCAGCGCGTGACTGTCTCGGCACTTGGCAGGTTTTCGTTGTTTTTAAATTTTAATATTGAGTTATGATTTCCAGAAGAAAAATGTTCACTTCTAATCACTTGCTGATACAGAAGCAGTATTGTAATGTTAGAGCAAAACACTAAAGTAGTAAGTGGCTAAATTTAGGAATAATAATTTAGGAATACTCAAATGCATAATGGCTTGTATAGCTCCTCAAGTGGTGTTGATTTCTGTACACCTGTGTTCTAGTAGGTGGGAATGACATCAAGATTAGTGTCACCAACGAGCATTCAGAGTCCACTCTAAATGTAATGCCTGGCAAGAAAGGTCAGCCATCCATGTATGAGCAGCTGCGTGACATTGCCATAGACAACATCTGCAGGTAAGAGGGGGGCTGGCACCATGCTGGACACGTGATATTTCCCTGGCACCATGCTGGACATGTGCTTTTCTTCCCTGGGAGAAAAGTACTGTGCCCATTTAGAAGGTTCTGCTCTGTGCTGCCATTAAGGCTTTGTGCCGTATTTGGTCATGACTTCATTTTCCTTCAGACATCTCCTGGTTCTGTTTATGTCCTAGCTGTAAAATAATAATTTAATCTTGTTTTGCTTCCCATGTCTGCTAGTCACCATTTTCAGTAGGTAGGTGTTTTTGTAGATATTCAGTAGGTTTTTTTTGTTTTCAGCTTAGGTTATCACATTGAGTGAGCCTCCTGTAACAGAAGGATTGTCACACGCTTGTGTGGGCAGTTGTTATTCTTCCCTTTTAGACAGCTACAGAGAGCTAGAGAGAAGACATAGTTGGTGACTAGAGACAAGGAATTAAAGTCTCAAAGCAGTGGTTTCTGAATTTACCTTATTGCATATTCCCATCATTATTATTTCTGGAGAAAGCAGAAGTAGAAACGGCTCATTTTTTGAAATGTGTCTGCAGTGTTCCTTGGCAATCAGTTCTTACTCTTCAGTATAAACCTGCTTCCCTTATATATAGATGGCATGCATTTACAGTAGTTAAAAGTGATATGTTTTATTGATGCATTATGTTTTTTCTGTCCATTGTTACTTCAGGTGCTTGAAAGCTGGCTTGACTATAGATTCGGTGATTGTTGAGGCTTTTCTTGCCAGTTTATCCAACCGTCTGTACATCTCTCAGGAGAATGATAAGTAAGTTGTCAGTCATAAAACCAGTTTTTCCTTCACTCAGTGAATCTGAGGCTTATTCTAAGATATAAGCACTGGCAGCATTATTTTAGAATTAAATGTCTCTGAGATTAATGGGCTTCTGCATGGTCAAGATCTTCCTATGCCAAGTCTTTACAGAGCTGAGCCCATTTTCATACTGAGAGGTACACATTCAGCTTTAGCTGATTGGATCAGCAAATCTGTGGTGAATATTAGCCAGTTTTGAGTCCTCAGCTGAGTGATGCTTTCTCTCTTGAAGTTTCAGCTGTCCTTTTTGGCTAGACACATCTTTTCACTTAGGGCATTTTGCTCTGCTTTTAAGAGACTCACCAACCAAGAAGTCTCATGGGGGAGGTTCTGTAGTAGTTGGTCTGACTGTCTTAGTATTTTGCCCATCATTTTTGCCTCTTTTCACTGTTGTTTTTAGAACAGTTTGTTCATGGGTTAGTGTGGATTTCTTCAATAATGAGTTTGGGAGAGGTCATTTTTTATTTTGAAAATCAGCTTGTGCAAGTATATCCTCTAATGCTGAGGATGTATAGAATCGCAGTATTAAAGCTGTTAGTGATATTTAAATTTAGTATAGGAACTGTTACTGTGAAATGTAACTGAGATCTTGACAACTGTTGAACAGTTATGTTTTTCACATAGGGATGTTTCTTTGTTTTCCTAACAGGGAAGCTCATTTGATTCCTGATCACACAATTCGTGCTCTAGGGCACATTGCAGTGGCACTGAGGGACACCCCAAAAATGATGGAACCCATCCTGCAGATCTTACAGCAGAAGTTTTGCCAGCCACCTTCTCATCTTGATGTACTCATCATTGATCAGCTTGGCTGTTTGGTCATCACTGGAAATGTAAGGGACGAATTGGCCAAGAGAATGCCATTTCATGATCCCTTTCCTTTAGTTAAATGGAAATGTATTTTAGTGCATTTGCAGAAGGCTTCTCTTTTCTTCTCTACAGGTAGACATTTGTACAGTCTTTGTCATATCAGAAAACAAAAGCTGTGATAATGTGTAAAGTGCTGTCACTGTAAAGAAGGTGAATCCCTATAGAGAATGTCTTTTTTAAAAAAAAAGGCTATAAAGCCCACCAAGCTCAATGTTTCTAAAAGTTATTAAGTTTTTAAACTTGACCTATCACAAATAAGTGGAGAGTATTTTCTTTTTGTATCAGTAATTAACTTTCAAAATTATTTTGAAACCTTTTCTTGTAGGTTCATACATTTAAAAATATGGAAGATTGTCTTCTTCAGTCATACAAAGATTATCTGACTTTTTCCAAATGTTATTTGTGCCTCTGAAGAAGCAATTAATTGCCAGAACCCAGAAGCCTGAAAATTTTTTTAAGTTCTGCCTTCCTAATGGGAAATAATATATTTTCTAAAATTTGATCAATTAAAAACATTCACAAAAGCACTTGTACTGTTTGCTTCATGGAAACTGAAACCATTGCTCAGGCTGTGGCTGTACACCTCTCTGAAGAACTTGGTAATACTTAGACTATTTTACAGGGCTGTTCTTTAGAGAGATTGTATTCAATAAGCTTTACTGAGGGATTTGGTTTTGTTTTTTTGCAGCAATACATTTATGGTGAGGTGTGGAATCTATTTCAGCAAATCAGTGTTAAAGCAAGCTCAGTTGTTTACTCTGCCACAAAAGACTATAAGGACCATGGATACAGGTAACACTTAGCTGTGTCTCTTAAATTCGTGAAAACTATATAAAATAGCCTTTGTGCTGCTTTGGGATTTTTCACTTTTTCCCATTATCAAGTTTTATTACAAGGTTGTAGATTGTACTGTTCTTTGATGTTAAAAAGAAAGGCATTAACTTAAAAATAATAGCACTTCAAAATGCAGAGATTCCTGAGAATGCTTTTCATTCCAGGTAGCATTGATAACTTTTACCTCTGTACGGAGTCAGAGTTTGTGAAAGATAATTTACATTGATGACTTATGTTATTTATAATTACAGTAATTAATTACTAAATCTCTTAGCCCAGAAAAGCTGAGAGTGAGGTTTGTTTTGTTTTTAGTGTAGTCCTGGTACTTGTTAGGGATTAAATGCAAACCATTAACAATTTGATTCTTTGTATGTAAGTTATGCATTGTTGTCCCCACCAGAAGTAAAGATTATCACTGGCTCTGCTGGTAGTTGGGGTAGATTGGATACCTTTCAGTGCAGAATGGGAGTGGCTGAGAGGGCAGTTCCTGTCAGTATGTTTTAACAATGCAATCTTAGATTCAACAACTGATGGGAGCTCTGATTCTTCTGCTCAAGAGCTTTGCCAGAACAGAAACACTATCCTTGGCTGCTTTATGTCTGCTACAGGGAGGTACTTTTACTTTCCTTGTGGCCATGACAGCATCATAAATGGAACATCCTCCAAAGGCACAGTTTAAAAATAGTTTTTCAGTTAAATACCGATTGCATTTCAATTGTCAGTATAGTGATGTGATGCTCATAAAAACAGCAAGAAGAAAAACTGGGTGAAAATATGTCAGTAGCCTTATTACAAGAGTTACTCTCAGTAATATGATGAAAACACAGAAAATATAAAACCTGAGGAACTGCTTGTTTATAGCTGTTCTTTCTCCTCAGGCACTGCTCCTTGGCAGTCATTAACGCCCTGGCCAACATTGCTGCCAACATCCAGGTAGAGCACCTTGTGGATGAGCTGCTGATGAACTTGCTGGAGCTGTTTGTTCAGCTTGGGCTGGAAGGAAAGAGAGCTAGTGAGAGAGCAAGTGAAAAAGGACCAGCACTGAAGGTGAGATACACGCTGGTTTTTAGTTTTGTTCAGCTGTGCTTTGTGTAGGTGGCACTGCTAAACACACTCTGTGCTAAGCCTGCGAGAGCGTTCTGGTCATGGAGTGTGAGTGCAGGTCTAGGATGCCTGACTGGTCCATGTGGAGTGTCCCAGATAAAACAGGGGAATAGCTGCAGTTCAGCTGAGACTGCCTGAACTGCAGTGTCAGAGGCAGAGCTGCAAGGGGAAGCATGGGATGCTCTGGAATCAGTGTGGGAGACAAACTGCTGCACTGAGAGCTGTGCAGTTCTGCAGGTGGACAAATGACAGGTGTCAGATGGCTCGAGCTAGGAGGCAGTGTTTCTTTAGTGTTAAGATCCTGTGAGCAGTTCTCACCAGCACATTCTACTCAATGCACAGTACAAGTTATGAAAGGTGTTCTGAAGACTTCATTTTCAAGAAGAGATAAAGGGGGTAAAACTGCACATGCTGTGCTCCCCAAACAAAAGCAAGATTTTCTTTGTTAGTTTGCCTATGTTTCTTCTTCTCAGCACATGGAAATTTGCTTGATAACCATTAAAATGTTCAATGATTTTTTTTTGTTCTATTTTCAACCATTCAAAAGTGATTTCTGCAAGGAGAAGAAAAAATACCTTATTTTTCTTTTGCTATTGCTAACAGTTGACATGGATGTTCTCTGAGTATGCCCAGGAATGGAAGTCATTCCATCTTCTTCACCCTTAGTGCCATGTATTATCATGCAGAGACTGATATTTTACTTTTCTAAACAAAAAATGCTACTAGAAAAGTGGGTTTTCTACAGAAACTGTAGTTCTGCTGGGTTCTGGCTATTACAGTTAGTTGATACCTCTGCTCTGATTCTGAAGCAGTGAGTCACATGCAGTGGATTGTCCTGAAGTTAACAAAAAAACCACGGTGTCTTTCTCCTGTTGTCCCTACCCCTTAGAGTGTCTTCTGTGCTATTGTTTTATTCCCTTCAAAAATATTTTAAGACCCATCTTTTGTTTTGCTTTATCTTCACTCTCCAGGAAAGATAACTGAAATTTGTTTTTGTTGGGTTGTGCCATTATTGTTTCATCTGAAGGCTATTTGGCCTTGTTTCTCTATTGCTCTCTTATTTCCTTCTTTGTTTTTGCTTTTTTAAATTGCTTCCTTTTGGTTTATTCCACTTCATGCAAAGCTGTACCCTGTCAGCACATCTTCCCTGCCTCATCTGTATGGGGTCAGCAGTGTCTCTCTTGTGAGGAGGGAGCTGGAGCATTCTCTCTTTCCCAAATCCAGTGTGGAGGAATATGGGAGGTTGGGAAAGACTTTTAGAGAGATGTTTCAGTATGGTGTCTGTGCCATCACTGTTTGCCTGATCAGAAAAGGTGGGAAATTGTGTGCTATGCTCAGTGAATGTTTTCAGTTCTTAAATACTCTACTTGGACAAGAACAAACACACTTGTATAGCTGCAATTTAAAAAGTCCTAAAAGTTGAAGGAAATACGTATTTTCCTTATGCTTCTTATATTTCAATGGAAAAGGCTGCTCCTCTTGCTTAAATAAATTCTTGAAAATCCTGTCTTTTTACAGGCTTGTTATTTTTGGCTTCATTTTGATAGTAAAATGAAACTTCTGGTAAACATCTGATACTTTTTTGTGGCCACCCATTTGATGTGATCATTTTTCTAGCAGTTATTGATTATCTACAGACTGTGTGCTGACAGGGGAAAAAAAATCTCTTCAACATGTTCATGAGGAAAACCTGAAAAGCTTTGTTGAAAGATTCTGGGGTGTGTTCAGTCCTGTGGATTTCATGGGTGCTCTCTTGACCACCTTGTGCACATCTCCTTGTAAGATACAGAGTTGTAATTGGAACGTTTGATGCTTGAAATGTGTCTTACAGCAGATACTTTAGAAATGCTTTTGTAGATGTTTTGATCATTTTCTTTTTCTTCTCCAGGCCTCCAGTAGTGCAGGGAACCTGGGTGTGCTTATTCCTGTCATTGCTGTGGTGAGTATCCAATGGATGAGTTGTTGCAAACAATTTTTCTCACATTTATCAAATATTGGTGCTATTTCAAGTAAAATGGTTTTGATTGACTGCTAGGGCAGAGGTTACCATCCAGGAGAAATGTAGTACTACTCTAAAATAATACACCTTGCTCTAAAGGAATGAAACATTTGATTAATAATGACAAATCTGTTGAAAATAAAGAATCTTTTGTGATTCTGGGTTAGAAGTGCTAATTCAGGAAAAAATCATAGACCTAGATCTCCACCAGAAAATTTGATGCATCCAAGGCATGTTACCTGGTCAGTAGGGCTATTTTCCTGATTGCTGTAGCTTTTACCAAAAAAATAGGTCACATCTAAAAGATCCATAGACAAACTTCCTGAAGGACAAAAGGCTTCACGCTGCTTGTTTCCCTCCTGAAGCTGAATTATTCTGTGAAACTTTTGCAGCACAGCTGGTGGGACAAAAGGGAAAAACATATCCCATGCTTCCAGTAGGGATGCCTCTTGTAGCTTGTTCATACTGCACATCCATTAACAGGCAGGAAAAAAGCATTTATTTCATACTTTGCCCCCTCAAACCTCTTCACTGAAGCTTGTCAAAGAGAAGAGTCTAAAATTAGCACTAGTTAAAGATCAGAGAACTGTTCCTTTCCTTCCCGTATTTCTTCCACTGGTTTCTTACATCAGCCCTCCCCAGATTCAGCAGTGATCACAAGGACCAGTTCCTAACTTTAAAGAAACACGTTTATAAATGTCTTGGATCACTGTTATTCAATAGTTGCTCAGTTTTTGCATGAGACAGCTAGTCCTGCATTGAGATGTTCTAGTGGGTGGCATTTTTCAGCTGTCAATGATGTTTTTGCTGATTTGAGTGAAAGTAGGACCATTCCTTGCATATTGAGAGAACATTAGTGCTTATTAGGGACTTAATATAAAAGTTACAAAAGTGCTTTCCTGTTTCAAATTTCTATTGATGATATATTTGTTCTGAATAGCTGTGGATAACTGCGTTTTTCTTAACCAATGTGACCTTTAAATGCAGTCAGATAGTGCCAGAATCTGAAGCAAGAGTTAATGGTTACATTATGGTTGTTGAAGCAAATATTTGACTTTCTTGCACAATGTATGAAGATCATGAGTTTTGAGCAGTAGCTGATTTGCTTTCCTGCTTGACCTCTTTGCCTTGAATAATTGTCTTTACTTAAATCTCCAAAAACCCATATTGCAGATGCTCCAGCTCATTCAATCATTGTTAAACTAATTAAACCTAGGGCATGAATATTTAATCTTTTGCATATGCTTTTCTTTTTTGTATATGGTTTCCTCTTTGAATACAGATAAACCAATAAAATGTGTATATGAATGTTAATGATTTCTGTTGTGCACTTCCAGTACTGAAAATTGTCTATCACATGATGGACTTAAAGGGCAGGAATGGGGGAAACATCTGAGTTTCCTATTCAGTATCAGCTCTTCATCAGTCATCATCATCTAATGCCAGTATTTCACTGGCTGACAGGTTGAAAAGCTTTGTGTATGGAGCATATAATTGGAGTAAATGCAAAATTACAAACAGCAGTATATAAAAGCAAAATTAAATCAACAAGTTAATATTGGAAAAACACCTTTTTAAGAAAATTCAAAATTCTTAAAGTAACAGTTGTTTAAAGGTTATTTGTGTGTTTTTGCTAACATAAGACAAATTTATAATGTGTGTAGATAGATTGATACAGTATTTGACACTGCAAAAAGTAATAAAAATACTCTCACTGGATTATGAGACACATTTTTTTAAAAGGTATGATGTAAAGTAATGAATGCAGCGGTGAGTATGTTCGTTGTCTTTAATAATTTGAATGTATGGTGCAGCTCTGTTCCTTGTACCAGGTAGACAGTGACATTCCACAGTGTGGGTAAATCTTCTCATTTTCAAATGTGACACATTTGAACAGAATTTGTGTTGTTACCAGAATGATTCAGAAAGTTTGCTGTGACTTGAGAGGTTTTGTCCATTAAATCAAGCATTGAGAGTGCACTGGAATATTAACAGAGTGATTGGTATAAATGGCTTTTTTTCTGGAGAGGATTAGGTGATACTGAGCCAGTGAAAAGAGCATTTTGCTGACTGCTTTCCCTCTAAAGGGAGTATTCTGAGGATATTTATATCATTTACCAAGCTGGCCTAATTCTG
The DNA here is from genome assembly GCA_013397375.1 of Toxostoma redivivum. Taxonomy (NCBI): domain Eukaryota; kingdom Metazoa; phylum Chordata; class Aves; order Passeriformes; family Mimidae; genus Toxostoma; species Toxostoma redivivum. The sequence continues at coordinate 645,656 of VXBI01008034.1, read as the reverse complement.
GTACCTCTTGTACCAATGAAGATCAGAGGAAGTATTGAAGGAATACAGGTTAGATCAGGGAAAAGTAGTGGGTCCCTTAGTATTTCATTCCTCCAAGACATTTCTGTCTCCTCTTACTTGATACACTGGTCCATGAGGCTCATTGTTTGCATCAGTCTAGGTGTTAATACACATTGTGTGTACTCACTGAATATTACATGATGCAAGCAAAGTAAGGAATGGGGACATTTGATTTGTTTCAAGTTAGATTGTGTAAAATGCCCAGGAGAGACTTAGGTGTCTATGACTGGTCAGGTATTCAGGATTTCCTTAATCCTACTTGTCATGAGCAGACACCCTAGCACAAGTTTAGAGCTAAATTTCAAGACTCCTGACAGTCTAAATACTTTATTGATTACATTTTATACACTGTTGCAAAACACAAAGTGTAAGTTACTTTGTGATTTTTTTTTCCTAGTAATACACTTGTATCAATACATGGCACTAACCATTTAAATTTGCAGTCAAATTATCTGCTGCTGTGAGTCCATTCAAAGAAACTATCTGTAGATAATACGTTTTCTTTTTATACCAGTGACTTTTGTATTGGCTAATATGACAATAAATTTTCCTTTATGATGCTGGTATTTTAGAATATAATTAATTATACAGCCCATGTGTAACAGAGTGTTGGAGGGTCTTCTCTGCTTTTAAGATGTGGCTGGGTTGGCAACTCTGCCCATGAACAGAAGGCAGCTGGTGCGGTGCTCGTAGATGAGGAACAGAAACGGGCGGTCGACGACAAAGCGGATCTGAGTGGAGAGAGGCATGAACCCCACCGTGGTTATTGCTGCAGCCTCTGTGCCCTCCTCATTCACTGTGATTGTGCCTTGGTGGCTGAACTGTTCAGGCAAACAAAACAGGAAAATAAATGAGAGAAATTGAGGCTCTCTTAAGTACATGAATGATGTGCTCGCACCCTTCCCTGCTTCCCTTGCTGGTCATGCTACACAGCACCAAAAACCTTTGGGGTTTGTTCTGTAGAGAAGCCAGTCCCTGGCTGACCACAACCCTCTCACTGCCTTTGACATCTGATTAAACATGTGCTTCATTATGTGAATAGACAAGGACAAACCCACAACCCTCCCTCCTCTGTCCTCCAGAAAAGATGAGGAAAAAATATTGTTTTAGCTTATTGTTTAATATTATTATTGAACTACCATGTTATTGGGTGATAGAGTTTAATCAGAGAGGAGGTGAAATGAGGAGTAAATACCCTGTCAATGGTGACCTTCTCCTCTGATATACCAGAGTAGTCGCCTTTTCCATTGAACAGTTCTTCTATTCCCATGGATCTCAGATAATCAATCAAGTTATAAGTCTTCTCCAGCTTAAATTTAGGCAGAACCACTTCTCTTGTTCTAGTGAAAATAAACACAAAAAGGAAAAATCATTGAGCAGATATGTATGTACATGACTCCTTTGCTTTACAGACCTGTGGTTTGGATTTTTTGCTGCCTTCAGCAAGCAGAATGCAGATATACAGGACTGTACTTCTGCTTTCAAAACTTGAGCATCATGACTTTAAAAACTGTGCTTTAAAAAATTAATTCCCCTGTGAAAACTGTTAGTTTGTCAATTTGATATTCCATTTATTATGGTTTGCATTATTTATGTGTATAAGGTACGTGACTTTGAGCAGTCAGTGCATGCTTCTAGTAAGTGTTGAGATGTCAGATTTTCTGAAGTACTAAACTGAAGATTTGTCACTTATTGTGTACAACAGAAGTAGGTTGAATTCCTATTCAACATAGATCATCTCTTTTTATCAGATCTGAAGACATATACACCTACCCTGTCATCTTCCTCAAGAGAGGCTTCTTTTTGTCCTCTCCCATAACTGTGATGTCCTTTGTTGATTATGGAATGTGTTCCTTTACACACAGCTCTGTTGAACTACTCAGTGCTGAACTGAACATAGGCTGATGTGACCAAGATTATTGGTGCAGAATAATTTGTTATTTTCACAGCCCTGTTTTTCTTTCTTATTATAAATTTTGTCAGTAAGAAAGTTTTCTTTAAATCTACATAATTAAATACTCAATAGAAAGAATTTTGAAACCCCGTTACAATTTTCTACCTCAGTCATCCTTGATTTTTTGATGGTATTAAATTTTGAGAGATCACCAGTCCTGAGTTCTAATTCAATAAATCCATTTCTAGGATTTTGTATTTTTTATCAAAATATATTATCCTCTGCATGCTTTACTTACCCTAGTCAGTCTCATCAAGAAAATACATTAAGGCTTTACAAGATGTGCTTTTCAGCAGATACCTGTTTGTCATGCTCTTCTGCCACTTTTCTACCACTTGAGGCGTGATCTGCTTCTCGAGGGCTTTCATGCCAGCCAGTTTGTGCGGGAGCACCACGAGCATGCTGATGTTGCCCACGAAGGGGAGCTGGATGATGCTGCAGTCCAGCTCAGGGTCAGCAGCAGCCAGGAAGGTGCCCTTGGTCTGCATCATCGGCACCTTCACCGTCTGCTTCTCGTTCAGCCGGAAGCTCCGCTTCACCGTCATCTCCACTGGAAACTTGTTCTCCCAAGTTCCTGTTTGTACCATGCAGAACATAGATAAAACCCCAAGGTTGCTGTTTAATGAAATGTTCCCAGAATAGGTTTACACTAACCTTTTAAGTCACATGGATTGGGAGTTACTGCAGGAGATTGATTTCAGTGAAGCCTGAATTAGAAGACAAGTTTTGAAGCGATTTCAAAATTCTTGGCTTTCTAACTTAACATTTGTCTGATTTGAGTGTTCTGAATGACAAAAGCAGGTGAACACAAACGCGAAATAAGAATTTGGTTGGTGTGTGTTATTTTTCCCTTTGAGGGACCTGGAAATTTAAGCAGATGTAAAGTATTTTTTAGGGTTTGCCTCTAGCAGAACACCTGACCCAGCTGTATTTTCTGAGAGATGCGATGCTTGAATCCAATTCTGATTTGGAGAACGTTAGTGGTGTATCAAGCTAAGCGAGGGCTGGTTTCAATTTTGCATAAAGTTATAAAAGATGGTTCATTTTCTGTCTTAATCTGAAGAGTTGGGGTGTTGACTACTTAATTCTATGATCCAGTTTGATGTGAAAACAGGCTCCTGTAGATGTGCTGAAATCTGACAGGTTTCTGCCCAAATGATGCAGCCCAACACATTTTGCAGGCCAGAAAGCTTTGCCGTCAGGGCTTGAAGCTTTCTATGTGGAGATATTCTGGATATCAAAGTTATTTATTGACTGCTTGAAAGAAGTTTTTTAAAATGCAATGTTCTGTTGGTCTTTTTATAGGACTGTGGCTCTGGATAAACATAATTTCTTAAGGGGCGGACAAAGCAAGAAGATTATAGTGGAAATAGGGTTATCAGTGTTTCCTGTAAAAACTCAGGAATTTTGGTCGTCTTTGGCAAGCAAGTATGTGAGAAATGTGACTGTGGCTGTGTGGAGAGCCTACAATATAACCTTACTTGGTTCCTTAGTCTGACTTTGCCAGATTTACTGTGAATAAGAAAAGAAAAGCCTTAAGTCCAACTTTCATTCTCATAGTTCCTGCACATGTCAGGCTGATGGGGACCATCAGTTAGAGAAGTGATCAGACTGTGGTTAATAGTCTGAAAGGTGTGAGGTATAAAATTGATTATGCTATTCCCAAACAAAGGGTCTCACTTCTAAGGAAAACCCAGTAATTGGCTGTTTTTCAGGGAGCAGAATTCACAGGTATAGGACTCCAGCTGGCCAATGACATGGGACTGCTGTGAGCCAGGGGAGCTTCAGCAGCACTGCCATCCACTGAGGGGTGGGAGACATAATCAGCTCTTCCTAGTAAAAGAGAGGAGCTGGAGAACATTTTCCTTGGATTCAGTTTTGCAAATGAGTTCGTCTTGGGGTAGAATACTGATTCCCAGCAGGAGCTGTGTGGCAGCTGAAACCAGCTGGCTCTTTATGATTTTTGTGACTTTCTGTTTTGAATTTTCCCCAGGATATCTTTTGGATCCGTCTGTGGTGGCAGGTGTTGTCTCCATTGAGTGACTCCTCTATTGCATTTGTGACTGGAATCTCAGAAAAAATCAGGACATTTTGGACCCATCAATATTTGTCATTTACCACAACTGCCATGGCTAAAATAACCAGCTCCTACTTGATAGGAAGCTCATAAAATGATTGCTGAGAGCTGTGCTGAATGGGGGGTAGGCTGGACATCTATGCAAGATAAAATGTACTTCTTACCAACATAAATAGTTTCCAATAGTTTCTTGATGGTCTTTGATATAAAAGGAGCTTGAAAGCTCACAGTGTTTGTCAAGTATCCCACTACTCAGTCTCACTTGTACTGAGCATCTCTGTATACCTGAAAATGTTTATAAGTTTCTTAGTTCTGAAGGCTTAACTGAGCTTTTCTGCAGTGGTACAAACAGTGCAAATGGAAAGATATGGGCAAAGTTTGGCATGTTAGAAGGAGTAGTGCGGAAACTACAAAACCTAGGAGCACAACTTGCTTTTAAAAAGTTCAGTTCCACTCAAAGTAGAATTTCCAGGAGACTGACACTGTAAGACAAAAGAATGAGAGCAGTAGAGAATTGGTCTGTGTGTTGAGGGTTAGAAATTACAGCCTTCAGGAGATGGCACCAAGGCAATTGGACTAACAGGACTTCATGGGCAGAAGAAAAACCCTAAAGTCTTTTTGATCTTGATGATTCAAGAGTTACAATACCACAGCTGTCCATTTTTGTGGTGTTTTTGTTATTTTGAGACAGCACAGGTACTTAAAAACTTCAGAGTGAAACAAAAGTGAACTATTTCAAATTTCACCAAATTATGAAAAAAAAATGTATCTATTTTACTTTGTATAGTCCTTTTCTTAGAATGGTTTAACAGGCACTAAAGCCTTGTATTTAGTATGATATGATCATCAGGGATGTAGTAAAGGATACAAGTTAAGTGCCTGTTGGATGATACCTGAGAATAGGAGATTATCTGGATTTTATGCTAATGATTGCTTCAGATTCTTTTAGGGAAAAGTGGCATTATTCAAGGAAGTAATTCCTTGCAAGTGAGTGGGAAAAGGTACATTTATAGGAATGTTGCTTCTATAACCTGCTGAGATGGCAGGTGTAAGAGAGGCCTTTGTTTCCTGGAAGCAGGGAGATAACTGAGGAAAAATAAGCTCCTCTATGAATTATGGAAAGGAGTGTGTTGTACTTGCAAACACTGTTACCCTTTGGGTTAATCTTTCCTTATCTGTGTTTTAAGTAACCTTCATCTGATTTTCATCTTAAGCAGTCAGTAACAGATTTCCTTTTATCCTCAATTCTTCTTTCATTGGCACCTCCCACCTCTTGCTCATTTAATATAATTTTAGAGGTTTGTTGAAAAACTAACGAACTTTCAACCTGAGGCAGATATCTTACTCTTAGTTTCAATGCAAAGATATTGAAAATAAGGGTTTATAATAAGAATATATTGTAGAGTCTTTACTTCAAGCCTCTTTAACTGTTCAGCATTTACTAATACATGAAGGAGCCCATATCAGCTGACCATTCATGCTGAATTAACTGAAATGAATGAAAATTAACTGAAGTGAATGTATTTGGTTTTAGTTGTAAAGGAACAGTGTTCTGCCCCTTAGGCTGACAAGGATCACACTCTGATCATATTAAAAAATTGCTTCCTTCAAGCTGAAATTCTTTGTAGTCATTTGTATGAGTCCTGAATACTTCAGAGATGTTAAGTGCTTTAACCAAAATCTACCTTTACAATTTCGGTGACACCAGGACTGAATGTGACAAATGACTTGCTTATGCATCTGTACCTCGCCATCTGATACTTCTACAAAGCTTATGCTTTCTGGGGCTATTCTGCATATGTTGGTTTTCTGTCTCACTGTGGGTCATTAAGGTTTTGGAAGTAGTAAGCATTTGCTCTATGTATACAACACCCACTAACTTCAGAACATCATTGTGCTACAGAAACAGGCAAAAAATGGGTTAATAATACAAATTCCTAATGAGGGGCTCAGTAGGTTTTTGGTAGTATACATTAGACTTAAGTTCTGTCTGGGATTTCTAATGATATATAGCACTGCATTGCAAACTGAGAAAATCCATCACTAAGATAGAAATAACAGATTCTTACCTTTGAAGTAAAGACAATTAAGAATCATCATCAGTGTTGTAGGGTTTATGTTCTCAAGAGCTTCCTTTATTAATCCCTTGGTCAGCTTCAAGATGCGTTCGTTGGTTTTGGCTATGAAGCTGGGATCTGAGAAATCAGCTGGTTGGGCATCAGCAAAGTAGTATGTTTTCATATTGTTTCTGAAATCATTGAGGATAGAAAAATCTTTATGAATGTAAAGGTCATTGACAGACCTGAGTGTGTAGCCAAAGTTGCGCCTGAAGAGCCGGTGGGTGAGTTTGCGGAAGAGGTTGTGAACGGTCATGAGCTCGTATTTGCTGCTGGCATTAATGAAGTCTTGAAAGCCAAGAACAGATAACACTTCCTGCTGGGTTTGATCCTTCAGACCCAGGGAAATCATAGCCATTGCAGTGGAAATGCCAACAGGAGCCATGATAATATTGTCTGAGGGGCTGGCCTTGTCTGCCACACTGCGGTAAAGGTTGAAGCCAAAGTTGGCATTGAGGATATTGAGGCGCTGGATTCTGGTTTTGCCTTGGAATAGTTCAAGAATATTTCCTTGCTGAACTTCAGAAACCATGTGTGGGGCAGCATCAATAACATCACTGTAGTCATCTTCACTCAGTATCTTGTCAAGGTCTAGATAGTCCTCTTCCTCCTCCTCTTCAGGAATCAGGTCGTTAGTGATGGTGTTTTCTCTGTGGAACTCGAGTGGTAGGTTTGGCATGTAAGTCCCGTTTTCATGTGGCTGTGCACCTTTAAGGCTTTCAAAATGCTCAGTGACGTCCTTGACTCCACAAAATGTGGAGGTTATGATGAGAGCAAGGGCAAGCAATTGAAATAGAAACTTCATTCTGACAGGTGAAAGCCTGTAAGACAGCATAACACAGTTGAGAGAGTCGAGAGTAATTGAATTTTAGTTATCTATTCCCTAATTTTGGGTCCATGCTGATTTCTATTGCAGCAGAAGATCTATAGTTACCTTGTTCAACAGCACTGTTTTTTAGTGGAACAGATGTCAATTAGATGGATAAGTCTGTTTTACTGGTAATTGTTTTGCTTACACAATGCCTCCAGCCTGCCAAAGAATTGGTTGACCTCCTCCCATACAAATAGTCATTACTGACATACTTCAGCAGTTACAAACTCATTACCCAGAATGTGTGGGGCTCTATTTTAAACCGTTACACTTAAACTGTGCACTAATTGTGTGAATAGTGTGTGCTGAAAATACAATGTGAAGTTAAGTTTGAAGGTTTGAGCTTGGTAGGAGGAAGAGGGACTCCGGATCCAATCCCCTACAGGAGCATACCAGAAGGCTGAGATTTACTGAAAAATTTGAAAAACAAACATCCTGTAGCTACAACAAAAATGGAAGTTTTGTGGGAGTATTTTGGAAAAGCAAAGCATCAAGCTGGTGAATAAAGGCAGTCTAGGCATGTTGAAAGACATGTATTTGCACTGAGTACCATTAGTGGGGCTGCAGTGGGGGAAGTGTTAGGCATAAATGTCTGTCCTGGCCTGCTCAGGGCCTTACTCAGGCATGTTACTCAATGCCTGTGCACCCTTTCTGCAGCTCTCTGTCCTCATCTGCCACTTTTGTAATGGATTGGCTTGATTCTGCTTTTGGCTTAGTTGTGTTTTGTTTCACTTTTGTGTAGCACTGCAGAGCTTGTAGTGCTCTCTGTTTTCTTCATGATGTGAAGTCTCTGTGAACTCCCTTCAGAACTTTGTTTCTCCAGGCTTACTGTGATCCCAGTTCTGGATTGTTCACCTCTTTTGTTTGAAAATACATTTAAGTAGAACCTGCATTTTCCTAAGGGCAACTTAATCAATCTCTTCATCTACTGAGTATTGGACTGTTGCATTTTTAAATTATTTTTAAAATCAAGAATTTTCTTCAGTATGTATTTGAAGAGAGCCCATCAGACTTACGCAGCTGTAAAACCCTCTACCAAGAAGTAGGTCTGAGAGACTTTTCACCATAATATTGGGTGCAGTAATTAAAGTGATCTTAAAAATATATGAAAAAGTATAATTGCCTTCAGTGACAGTCAGAGATCAAAATGTAGGTGTTCAGTAGATCTGTCAGCTGAAACTGAATGGGTGTCTTAATGCCAAGCCTTGGGTTTTGCTCAGACTTAACTTTAAAGTTATTTCAGGAATTTATAAAGTTAATCTCAATTGATACACTTTCTTGAGTAAAAAGACAGTTATTTACAATATAATACAGGAGATAATACTCAATACTGTTCAAACAAAATCTTACTAAGATATTGATCAAAATGCTTTTTGAATTAGAAAAGAGAGTGTTTTGTAAAGTATAAAGGTTCACATACCTGTACCTGTTCACTGACCTGTATATCAGTGAATAAAACCTTGAAGGAAAATATTTTCAAACATATTGTAACAGGATTGAAATAACTGAGCTGACAGATTAATTTTTGAAACTCTCCCAGACTGATTTGCTTTAAATCCTAAAACCATTTAAGGTGATCCTTCCATATAAAAGAATACATTGTTTTGCAAAAATGAAGGATCCAAATAAGATGCTTAGGAAGTTGTTTTATACTGTGACTGAACATCTCGAGTCAGTCTTTTTCTTATTGTTTCTCCATAAATTCATTTGTTTTTTCCCCGCCCCCAGAAGTCAGGCCCTTAGGGCTGAGATACTCTGTCCAGTAACCATTGATAAACATTTTCTGCTCTTGGCACAGCAGAATTTGCTGTCTGTATTCCCAACTTTACATTTTCATCTTCACCAAAGTTCAGTTATTGCTCAGCTGCACTTACACAGGCAAAACATCCCCCTTCTCTGCAATATGTATGTCTTTGGTGAGATCTGCCCAAAATAACAGGAGAGGTAAATGAAGCTTACCTTTAAGCCACTGTACGGGAAGGATGTGTTGAAAAGCTCAAGTAAAGGGAACGGCAGGGTTTAAATCTGAACTTTGACGCTGGTTTTTTGTGTATCTCCCAAAGTAAACATTCTCTAAACCAAACACTGCTAAACTTACTTCGTCAGCCAAAATCCCTCCCTTGCCTAGTGATCTCTGCTGAATTCTCTGTTGTTTGTTGAACTGCTTTTATAGCTTTGCAGGTACTTGTTCCCTTTTGAGGAAGGTCTTTGAGCAAAAATTGGTGTGTATGTAAAGTTTCAAAGTCAAGCACACACATAAACTTGACTGTTAATGACAGGAAAATCCATGTAGCTGCTGTTTTGTGCTGAAATGGGGGACAGGGAGAGCATCTTAGTGCAAATGTGTTTGAGGCCTCTGTGGTTGTGATGGGGTTTCTTCAGCTGGGGTTGTATTGGTGCAAAGATTCCCATTGCACAAACAGCTTTTTACTGTAGTGCTGTTCACCAGCTTAAACTCACACTGATTTTATTATAATAGAGAGATTTTTTCATGCTTTTCCTTTTTAAATGACTCATCTCCCCCATGATTTACAAATGCATCCAAAGTTGGCTTTATGTAAGATTTTGCTGCAGTACTGCTGGCTCTCGTACCTAGAGAGAATTATTGTGGTTAGAGAAAACTTCTTCAAGCTAGATTAGAATGTAACATTTTGTTAATAAAGTTTACAGTAGTAATATACAGCCAGATTGAATAAAGCTTGCAGTTTAATGGACAATTTCTTTTGCAGTTTATACACTGCCTGTTCTTTAGCTCTTTTTAGGATAAAACACTATGATCTTTGTTATATGAATTTATCTAAAATTATTTATCATGTTAGCTGAGATGATATACTGCTCCTCCAGTGGTAGCAGCTGTTTGTGCAAAAAAGTATCAAACAATTTTAATAAATGCGTTGAAAATAATGCTCCTTTACTTGCTTGTTTGGATAGTAAATTCTTCAGAACTGATGTCATTCTGTGCGTGGGTACAAACAATGAAAGATCCCCAATTGGTGCCTCAATGTATTTCCACAAAGCTGATAAACAATAGCAACCAGAAGTGTTTTTGACTAATATTTATTTTGTTTGGAGTTCCTTTACACTGAAGCAAAGCTGAATGGCATTGTCTACAGCACAGTTTAAAGGACCATGTGGTCTCTTCCTCCCTGCAGTGGGTAGTATACTAATATTATGTATTCTCCTCAGAGGTTACTGTATCAGCATGGTGTTATTCCTGTGTAAAACAAAGGAAATTCTTACTTCAAGCATCTCAAAGATAGCCTTTCAGCTCTCCAAAAAGAACTTAATTCCTTCAATATAATAATAGCAGTGGAATACTAGTTTTCATAGGTGACAAAGAATATTACCATTGTAAATCATAGTAAAGAAGGTACATTATTTGATTCCTTAGTGTGGAATTAAGTTATTCTAACTCTCACCATTTTCTAATGTTAATTTTTATTTGTTTGGTAGCTCACTAGACGCTTGCCACCCATCAAGGAGGCCAAGCCCAGGCTGCAGAAGCTGTTCCGCGATTTCTGGTTGTATTCGGTGCTGATGGGATTTGCTGTGGAAGGATCAGGTACTCTGCATTCTAGGAGCAAAGCACTGCTGCTCACATTTAAACTCTTGATGAATCTAAATAAAACTCTGTGCAAACCATTCACAGTAGCTGGAAGAAAAATTACAGGCATAAAACACTTGAAAGCTAACAGCTTACATGACAGTTCTCTGGTGGGATTTCTTTAAATCTTTGCAGTTTTGTTATGAGATTCAGCATGGTACAACTTGTACTTTGTTTTATTCCTAAGTTAATAGCCTTAGTTATGAGTTTTGATAGCCAGATTCCTGAAATGGAAGATAAGACACATGGGGTACAGTGGTAATTAAGTAGAAACTTCACCTAAACATACTGACTAAGTTTGGAACATAGATCATTTATGTTGAGTATCTGTGCTTAAGAGCATGAAAAATCTGCCTTAGAAGTAGTGCAAAGCTTCGTAAGCAAGTAACTTTGTGAAACTTGATTTTTTTTTTAATCCTTCATTCCACTTTTCTCTTTCTACTTGGTTCCAGGTCTTTGGCCAGAAGAATGGTATGAAGGTGTGTGTGAAATTGCCACCAAGTCTCCGTTACTCACATTTCCCAGCAAAGAGCCGCTCCGATCTGTCCTGCAGTACAATTCTGCCATGAAGAATGACACCGTGACTTCTGTAGGAATTAATTTCTTCTATTTCCTCCTTCCATAATGTCTGTCAGTGTTAAATGACATGGTACCTGTGATATACTGAAATAGCACAGCACCCTTTCAACCTGCCTGCTATTAGTGAAAAGCAGCTATTTTACACTATTCTTCTAACATCAGGGTGCATAAGTGACTTGGGGTCAGTTTTATGGAGTGTTAATACAACTGTTAGTGGGGTAGCTACACCACCTCGATTAGGTGTAGAAATCAAGTCTTTGTGGAGATGGAAGCCTCTTAGTGCTTTTTGATCCATTTTGTACCCAACAAAGCTTCCACTGATTAAAAATCAATCAAATTTGAAAGGAAACAACTCATTCCGGCTTTCAAAGAAATGTTATGTTTGCTCTGGCTTGATACTGGTATTCTTCTCTCTCCCTAGTATTTGTAGGACAGATTTTGCAGGACAGATTTTGCCCAAGGGCTCCTTTTGGATTAGGAAATCTCTTTGGCTCCCAAATAATACAGAAATCTGCATTGTGCCTAGATATGTAGTTCTGTGACACCAAAGACTGACACAAGTCCAGGAAGTTTCAGGAGCTGGACAGTGCTGATGGTGGTCAAACTTGCATGCATTTAGTGTAGGAATTGTATTTCTTCATTGGTATAACTGCATGGGAATTAGCAATTATTTCTGCCAGGAGCTTGATTCCAAATTTAATTCTGTTCTGTATTTGAAGCATTGTGACTTGTTGAGTTAGGGGAGGTTGGTCTGAGTCTGCAGGCAGAAGCATCCTGACATTCTGTTTGTGAAGGCTGAAACATTAACAAATAGCTGAATGCATGTTTGAGGACACAAACTAATCCAGGACTCCCACTTCAGATAACTTCATGTATTCATCTCTAGGCTGAATTAAATGAATTACGGAGTACCATAATCAATCTCTTGGATCCTCCTCCAGAAGTGTCAGCATTGATCAATAAGTTGGACTTTGCCATGTCCACCTATCTCCTTTCTGTTTACCGCCTAGAGTATATGAGGTATATTTTATCTATATTTAATTTTTTCCCTTATGAAACAGCAAAAAAATCCCTAAAACAAAACGATCAGTAAATCCCCAAAACAAAATCTAAAATAAACAAAAAATGAAACAAATAAACAGAACGCCAGACATCCCAACTTACAAAACTCTCCTGCCCTAGGGTGCTGCGTTCAACTGACCAAGATCGCTTCCAAGTCATGTTTTGCTATTTTGAAGATAAAGCAATTCAGAAAGACAAATCTGGTAAGATTTACCTGTCTAGGTTTCCTCTCAACTTGAGGTATGAGGGAATTATCTCCAGGTCTGCAAAGCAGAAACAAATCAAGCAGCTATATAAAAAAATTAATCATGTTCACCAGATTGCTGCTGCCTTATTCTTGCCAAGAACACTGGTTTTGTTTTGAAACAAGTTTAATATTGGCTGAGTAAACATAAACACTTTTAAACTGTTTAGGCTGGTTTATAAAACAAATGTAATTTTGACAATGAAACCTGTCACTTCTCTCCCTCCCTCAGGCATGATGCAGTGTGTGATAGCTGTTGCTGATAAGGTGTTTGAAGCTTTCCTGTCAATGATGGCTGATAAAGTAGGTTACCTAAAAACTAAAATTTTGAATTTATATAAATGTTCTCATTTCAGTTTATGAAAGTGCATTTGTCTGTCTTTTAAGAGCTTCATACTTCTCTTTGGCATGTTTTTTAGCCTAAAACTAAGGAGAATGAAGAAGAGCTGGAGAGACATGCTCAGTTCTTGCTGGTGAATTTCAATCACATTCACAAGAGGATCAGGAGAGTTGCAGACAAATACTTATCTGGTCTGGTAGACAAGTGAGTATAGATTTCATGTTTCTCTTTTCACAATAACTGTTTAGTGGTAGCTTAGGCACTTGGTGACTCTGGTCAAGTGGATTTCTTGGCTGCTACTTCTGCTGAAACGTCTCCTTGAAAAGTTATATTCAGTGATATTTTTAGCCTGAGCTCTGAAACCCCTGGTTAAAATGTGTATCTGCTTAGTATTGCCATGGGTGGAGCAAAGCAAAGTTCCCATGATAGAAATGCAATCTCAGCTCCTATGCAATAGCTCTCCTCAGCTTTTGGCTCTGGATAAAGCCAGGCTGCCCTGAGCCGTGGCAGGCTTTGTGGCTTCTGTTGAGTATGAGCTTACCCAGGGATGTATAAAGCTGGCTCTTTGAGCAGCTCCCTTGATAAGATAATGGCCTTCCTCAGCTCTCCATGGTTTTTGTGTTTCTGAATTCTGTCTTGCTCTAGATTTCCTCACTTGCTGTGGAGTGGAACTGTGCTGAAGACTATGCTAGATATTCTGCAGACATTATCTCTGTCTCTTAGTGCAGTAAGTGCTTTACTTTCCTAGAAGTTTTTTTTTTGCTTTGTTCTGCATTTATTTGATACTTAATTGAGTTTGTAATTTGGTTTTCCTTTTACTAAGACTGATAAAATCTTAATTTTAAATTCTGTGAAGCAAGAATTATCTTTGCAACCCTATTTCATAAGTAGTAAAACTAGTGCTAAAAAGTTGTCAGATGTGGTTTATAATTGTTGAAATGTCTCATTTGAAATAAAAATTCAGTGGTGTTTTTCTGGTTTGTGGTTTGTTTTGTCTTCTCTGAATTATGGTTTTCAGATTGTATTCTCTCCAGTCTGTGTATGTGTATCCACATTCCCTGAATCTGTTACATGCTAGAATTTTTGAAGATGGAAATGCTTTATAGAATTTTATTTTTATACTAAATGTTGAGAAGAGTTCTTTGGATTTTTGAAATTATTTATTCTAAAAATCAAACTGGAATACAATCAGTTTCTTTTAGAGCTGTTCAAATTGAGAGCAAATGTTAGCAAAAAAAGTTTTGATAATCGGGCTTCTTGTTTGCTATCTGTAGTGTTAATGTCAGGTGATGATGAATTTTGTCTTACTGAGAGTTGGTAATTGTTTCTGTTTAGGACATTCACAAGGACCAACCATATTATGACATTCCTGATGCTCCCTACAGAATAACAGTCCCTGACACACATGAAGCCAGAGAGGTGGGTGACCCTCCTTGATTTATCAAAGAATGAAATAATGCCTCCTTTCATAGCTTGGAGATAAATTAGTGAGCTACTCTGAATGGTCATTTTAAAAAAGTACTTCCCTAGGTAAGAGTTTTCTAATAGGATATGACACAGTATTTATGCTTTTCTGAATTTAACTATCTTACTTGACTTAAAGTGTGACAGTTCTTTCCTAATCAGAAGCACATTCAACTGTAACAGAAAATTTTAACTGTGTTATATTCCTGCAGCTGTCTTGCTCCCTATGTTACTTATTACACCATTAGACCCAATGCCTCATGTTAAATGTCCTGTATTTTACTGATTGTGTTGATGCTTTTTATTCTAGAGTATAGTCAAGGACTTCGCTGCACGCTGTGGGATGATTCTACAAGAGGCAATGAAATGGGCTCCCTCTGTTACAAAATCTCATCTACAGGTAATGGGCCTGCTTCTGTGAAAACTTGATTTGCAGATCTTGGACACTGCAAATCTACCTGTATTGTATTTCTTTCCCTAAAAAAAGGAGCCTCAAGGGATTCAATCTTTGTGTGAAAGGACAACTAATTATATTCCTTTCATCCATGTAGTCCAAAACACTTCATCTCGTAAGGGTTTTTTTGTCAGAAGCAATTATTTTAAGAGAAGATCACAGCCTTCAAGCATTTATCTTGATAACTTTATTCATTTTGAATACAGAAGGAGTCTTACTCTGTGTATTTAGGAGGACATTCAGAAAAACTTATTGCCAGGGGAACAATGCCCAGAAGGGATGAATGGAGACAGTCTTTTGTCACAATTGTGTGTAATTAAGTTTCCCATAGTTTGCAGTGATGCAACACTTGCTTATGAGCTGCTTTATTTTGAAGATAATCAAGTATTTTGGAGTTTGGGGTTGTTTTTTTTTGTAGGAGTACCTAAACAAACATCAGAACTGGGTATCGGGGTTGTCCCAGCACACTGGACTGGCCATGGCTACGGAAAGCGTTTTGCACTTTGCAGGCTACAACAGGCAGAACACCACTCTGGGCGTGAGTATTGTTTGTTCCTTTGTGCACCTGCAGAGAGACCTTGACAAATTAGAGGGCTGAGGAGGGACCTCATTGGTGCCTACAACTTCCTCACGAGGGGCAGCAGGGGCAGGCATTGATCTCCTCTCTGGGGACCAGTAAAAGGACTCGAGGCAATGCCATGAAGCTGTGCTGGGGAGCTTTAAGGCTGGGTATTAGGAAAATGTTCTTCATTCAGAGGGTGGCTGGGCACGGGAACAGGCTCCCCAGGGAAATGGTCATAGCACCACGTCTGATGGAGTTCAAGAGGTGTTTGAGCAATGCTCCCAATGGTGTGGTGTGATTGCTGGGTTTGTCCTGTGCAGGGCCAGGAGTAGACTCAATGATCCCAGTCGGTCCCTTCCAGCTCAGGATATTCTGTGGTCCTGTATTCATGGAAGAAATACACATACTCCTTATTTGATTTTGGTCAGTCCTGGTACTGTAGTATTTAACAGTCCTAATGCTACTCTGATTACAAGCATAAGGAAATTTAAAACATAGGTGAAGGAATGCAAAGATAAAAGGACAAATGGTCTGATATGAGCACCTTGTTCATATCACCTTGTTATGGTCTGGCCATAGGCAACCCAGCTAACTGAAAGACCAACTTGTGTGAAGAAGGACTACTCCAACTTCATGGCTTCTCTTAACTTGCGCAACCGTTATGCAGGAGAGGTAAGTGCAGGATTTCTCATGCATGTGGGGTGTCCAGAAGCTCTGACATCACTTCTCAGGGGATGATGTCCTTCCAGCCTATACTGGTGTATGGATCTGTGTTATATGAAACACAGTCTCTAAATCCCTTCAGGATAAAGAGCATAATTTTCCCAGGTTATTAAACAGATCATTTTACTGTTAGTCTTGCAGATAAAGCTAAAGATTAGATAAAGCTAAAGCTAAAGATTAGATTGCAGATAAAGCTAAAGATATGGTAAAGCAGTAACAAAAGATGCCTCTGTTTGTGGAGCTCCCCAATCAGCACATGACCAATACTTAACTGGATTCCTAGAAATACTCTTCTCTGTTGAAAACACCCCTGAATTTTACAGGTTTCTGGAATGATTCAGTTCTCAAATGCCACAGGACGAACATCTGACCTGAATAAACTAATGGTCAAAGACCTGAATGCTGCTCTTGAATCAAGCAATACTGAATCCTACACCCAGGCCATGTTTAAACTGACTGCATTGCTAATAAGCAGCAAAGGTAATGAAAACCAAATGGAGTTCTGCTTTCTGACAGTGAATGCCAAGAATCATAAACTACAAAAACTATCCATATACCAACCCAGTGTGCATCAACTTGCAGCAAAACTGTGATTTGAATTTTTTCAATTAAGCTTCTATTGGGGAAAAGCCTCCTTAAACCAGAAGCTATTTATTATTAGGAACTGATTATTATGGTGTGAACCTATGGTACGCACCAATTTCATGCTGATGTGGAAAGCAGTTGTTCTGTTGGAGAAATCTGAGTGAATGTTTGTTTTCAGACTGTGATCCCCAGCTCCTTCATCATCTGTGTTGGGGACCCCTGCGAATGTTCAATGAGCATGGCATGGAAACAGCAATTGCTTGCTGGGAGTGGCTGCTTGCTGCCAAGAATGGAATAGAAGTGCCGGTAGGAAGCAATTTAACTACTCATTCTCTGCCCTGTGAGGGGGAAAAGAGAAGATTTTGAGATTCACTGATACTGTGTCAAGGATGTTTAAATGCACTGTTAATCACTTTTGCCTGCCAGGAAGTCTCTGTTCCTGTATTGTTGGAAGTCTGAGCACCCCCACGAGATGGACTGTGGGAAGCAGACCTTTCTCAACAGCATGAGTGTTACAGCAAAAGAAACCTGTTAGAATCCCAGCTGTAGGATTTATTTTGCTGATGAGATGCCTGAGCTGGTCATTAATTGACTCTATACTGTCACAAACTATAGAATGGTGTTTTAAAACAAAGAGAAATTGGTGTGCCTGCTCATTAATCAGCCTCTGGTATCTGGTATTTCCCTATTACATAAAAACACAGGCTTGCAAATGTCCTAATCCTATAACAGGCTAAACCAGTTGTATTTTTTGAGATGGGGCTCAATGTAATAATAATAAAGCAGCTCAGCATGGTGTAGTGACAGCCCATGCATCTGAGAAAGCTGCCTCTGGTAATTGCTTTACTTAGGGAGCACCCAAGTGTTTCACTTGCTGGAGATAATCATCAATCTGAATTTAGTTGAGTTTACATGCAGGTTTCAGTGGTTAACTTCTTAAGCATCAGTTTCATTTTTTTCCACTGGGCATTTGGGGAAATGTCTTTGTCTCTGGTTGAGGAGAGCAGAGAAGCACCCTTGGTTGCTCAGCCTCCTTACTACACAGGATGCTGCTCCTGAGAGCAGGATCAGCAAAACTGAAATATGTGCCATGTTTATGTTGTGCTTGATCAGCCAGAGTGTGTACAGTGTGCTCAGGCACCAGATCATGTCCTGCAGGTCATAGGAACCTGGCATGTGCTTGTCTCTGCTGGGCTCATGTGGGAGGCAGCAGCCTTTAGGTAGAGCAGGAGGATGGATGGCATAAGGCTGATCTAACAGTTCAGTCTCCTCAACAAAATACAGTGCCTGGCTGCTGCTGCTGCCTTTACTAGCTGAGATTCTGGGGGAGTCTCTCTTTCTTTTGTAATGTAGTATGGAAAAGAAACATTTTCTGTCAGGTAGGATAGACTTGTCTCTGCCTCTCCATCAGCACTGCAGTGAATTTTAATTGTTGTAGTAGGTTTTGTGTGTATTGTGGAGGAAGATTGCTTTCCATATAAGAAAATACTCTTGATACAAGAAGTACTGTCACCCTCCTTTTTGCAGTTCATGCGGGAAATGGCAGGAGCCTGGCAGATGACAGTGGAGCAGAAAGTTGGGCTATTCTCTGCAGAGCAGAAAGAAGCAGATCCATTAGCAGCCTCAGAGGAGAGCCAGCCAAGGCCCTGTCCACCAGAGGTGACCCCACATTACATCTGGATAGAGGTGTGTATTTCTTCTGAATGTCCCACCTGTGGCAGTCTGTATTTCCTGTTGCTGTGATTTGGGAAAGGACCGGAGTCATGTGCCCACAGCCAGGAGAGACTCTGTTAAGATGAGCATAATCATTGAGGGGGAGAAAGGTGTTTGAAGCAGAAAAATCTGGGGGTGGGGTTTGAAATTCAGAAAGGTCGAAGGAGGCATGGTATGTCTGTCTCTTTTTCTCAGTTTTTGGTGCAGAGGTTTGAAATAGCCAAATACTGCAGTTCTGACCAAATCGAGATCTTCTCCAGCCTGCTCCAGCGGTCCCTGTCCCTGAACATCGGGGGGGCGAAAGGCAGCCTGAACCGGCACGTGGCAGCCATTGGGCCCCGATTTAAGTGAGTGCTTTTGGGCTTTTCCTCCTGGAATCACAGAAATAAGAAATTAGATTATAGAGAGAAGAAATAAGGTTATAGGGAGATGAATGAAAACAATTAGCCACTACACGTTTAACTTGTCCCTGGCTTCATGTCCTGAGAATTGCTTTAAAAGCCTGCAATGATGCAGTCTAAGCTCTGTTTTCAAAGCAGAAATCATTTCAGCTTGAAAGTAGTTTTTTGGTATTTCAGGAAATGTCATGGGATGATTTTGTATAGTTAATTGCCCATAACATGGATCTAGTAATGAATCTAGTCCTTGGTTCATCAGTTATTTTCACCTTTTGTGACTTGAAGGCTTTCACTTTCTCTGGTTCAGCTACAGCTTAGAGTGATGATAATGTGAACAGGTTGCCAGGAGCTCTGAAACAGACACTTCTCAGGCTACAATTGCAGGTGTAGCTGTGGTTTGCACGGTGGTGTATTGGTCACCATTTAGGGGGAACCAACATTTCCATTCTATATTTTGCTTTTTAGGTTGCTGACCCTGGGTTTGTCTTTGCTGCATGCTGATGTGGTTCCAAATGCAACTATCCGAAACGTTTTGAGAGAAAAGATTTATTCAACTGCCTTTGATTATTTCAGGTACTCTTTTATTTGAAACAACTCACTGAAAATGTGTTTGTGTTTTTCCTGAACCTTCAGTGATACTTCAAAGCAGCAGCTGTCTTTCTCTTCTAGTGATTTTTCTTCCTTTCCTTTTTCACCCACTTTAACAGAAACATATCTTGTGCCTTAGTATGGTTCATAAATTATCTCAAAGAGGCTTAGATATTAGTTTCAGATTTTGTGTGATTTAAAAAGCAGGAATGTTTCTGTCCTTTTCCCTATTTTCCTTATTTTGAAGTTTATTCAGTGCTCAAAATTGTATCTAAATTTATAAGGTTTAAAGGCTGTTAGAGTGTGTGTGGCTGAAATACAGTTTCATTGTTTTCAAAATACAGCCACACTGAATCTGATTATTTCAACATTTGACACAGGCACAAAAGAAAATTTAATTGATAGGGATGTCTGAATGTGAGGAGGTCAGTCAGTCCTAATATTAACTTTCAAATGAATCCAGGATGCTGCCTTGATTTTCAGTTATAATTGGTATCTGTGCTCTTCAGTCAGACATAATAAAGTCATGAGGATAAAATGTAGTGTGTGTGGTCTCATCCTTGTGGATTTCAGTCAGAATAAAAAATACTACTAGATCAGGTTGGTGAGGGTTTTTGACTACCAGAAGTTTTTTTCCCCCTTGATGCATTCAGCAGCACATTATTTGTGTGATTTCTTCAAGTTGTCCTTCAAAGTTCCCTACACAAGGAGAAAAGAGGCTCCGTGAGGATATCAGCATCTTGATCAAGTTTTGGACAGCAATGTTCTCAGACAAGAAGTATCTGACTGCCAGCCAACTTGTGCCACCTGGTGAGTTCCTTTAAGTGCTGTTTTAGAAGTGTCTGGTTTCTTTGACTGGATTCTACATCAGATCTGTGCTCTGTTCTTAGATAATCAAGACACCAGGAGCAACCTGGATATCAATGTTGGATCTCGGCAACAGGCTACACAAGGATGGATAAATACTTACCCTTTGTCCAGTGGCATGTCAACCATATCTAAAAAATCAGGTATTCTTTTGATTGTAATCAGCTCATTACAGCCAATTTTACAGCATAGTTTATGTTCAGATATTTTAAGTCAATATTTACCTTAAACTTCAGGCTCATATTCTGGCAGGGTATGTAATTACCAGTGCCAAACTCTGAAAAACGAAGGCAGAAAAAATCTCACTGGTAACAAGCAGGAAAATTCTGAAATCACCTGAGTTTTTTGATAGAATGTTCAGTTCTGTTGTACAGGAGAAATAAGGCTAGAAGAGATCAAGATGTATTGAAATCCTGTAAGGAAATTTTTTGCTTCATGGAAACATGCTCCTAGAGGACAGCAGAATGACATTAGATCATGGACTGTGTTTTTGTACAGTTTTAAAGCTACATGCTCTTTCTTTTTAGTAGACTGTTGTGCTCCTGAAGTGAATGCACTGCTGGCTATTACAATATCTCTGTAGCCTGTTGTATACTCCAGATATGCAAAGAACACCTGGACAATGAGTGGCTGCAGTGCTGACTTCCTGCTGCCACTAATCTAGGTTACAGGCGTCCTATGGTTATTCAGTTCTTTTGGGTTCATGTTTCCAGGTGTGGACTGTTTGAAAGTACAGTTTAGCCTACTGAACAGAAGCCACTGAAAACTTTTTAATCCTTTTCTCCAGGAATGTCCAAGAAAACAAACAGGGGGACACAGCTGCACAAGTACTACATGAAGCGCAGGACATTACTGCTCTCATTGCTGGTGAGTCATCAGAAGGATGGGCAAATTGCATGAATTTCTAAGACCTCTTATTGTTGCAGGATATATGAACTAAAGTATGAGATTGGGAGTGTTTTGCTTCTTCCAGAAAACCCTTTTTTCCCTGTTTCCCTCAGGCTACTGAGATCGAACGCTTGATCACATGGTACAATCCACTGTCTTCCCCTGAACTAGAGTTGGATCAAACTGGAGAGAGCAGTGTAGCAAACTGGAGGTCTAAATACATCAGTCTTAGTGAGAAGCAGTGGAAGGATAATGTGAATCTGGCTTGGAGCATTTCTCCTCATCTTGCTGTACAGCTGCCTACCAGGTGAGATATTTCAAAAGAAACAACTGATGTAATTACTGCTGCCTTAGAAGTGGAGTGAGTATTTAAGGTAAGTACTGATAGCACTTGCTGCTGGTTGCAGCCTCTTGCTTACAGTCTTTGAAATGAACTAGATTACTTAATAGACTCATTTGGCTCAATCACTAATGAAGTCCAACTGCCTTTCCTACCATCTCCTCTTTGCCAGCACTTAGACAGTGTTTGATTCAGGAGAAATCAAGTTTGTTTTTAAAAGCATTCAGCCCATTAGCAAGCATGGCATTTAAGCGGTGCTAAAAGTGTCTTGGAATGCAGTGTTTCAGCTAGATACTGGCTTGCACTTTAGTATTATAGAAGAATTAGCATAGTTGGCTCCGGAAGGGAAAGGAAATTCTTTCCCCCTTACAACAGTGATAGTTTTTGCCAAGTAGAGTTCTGTACACTGGTTGCTGTAGAATCCTATACAGAATATTTCAGCCAAGAATCCACTAGCAGAAGGGGGCTGAAATACAACTGTTTTATACAAAAACACTGGATGAGGACCAGTTGTTTCAGAATCCTCTTTCAACAGTATATTGGTGTACATTATTTCATGGTTGGACTATTTGTTTATTGAGCATATAGTTATCTGCCTTTTGCTGTTCTCATCTTCACCTAAATAGAAGAAGCCATCAAACTTTTCTAATACTGTCATTGTGTTCCTGGTTATACTCAGGTTTAAGAACACTGAAGCTATTGGAACAGAAGTGACCCGTCTGGTCCGGTTGGACCCAGGAGCTGTTAGTGATGTTCCTGAGGCAATAAAGGTACCTATGAATATTTTTACTGTTACAGAGCCCCAGGAGGCCCATTTCATTCAGATATATTGGAAAATACAGTCTTGACTTACCACAGTGTATGTTCTAGTGCTACCCGTACCTCTGGTGGGAGAGAATGACAGAACAGCTGTGGAAATAGGGTGCTGAAGGGAGAATCACAGCAGTAAGAGGAGGTAGCCGGTTAGCTGATGGTACATTTCGCTTCTGGGTATTCTCACTGTACACAAAATGGCTCAAAACTCCTCACTTGCAGTACAGCCACCATTTCTGTTCCCTTGGCATAATAAGTGAAAAGATCAGTGGACCAAGCCATGATGAGTGCTGCTGCTGAAGTTATTTCTAGCATAACCTTTTCTGTGTATCCAGAGGCCAAGGTGTGGAAGTGAGGAAGGCTCATCACGCTGATCTGCAGTGAAGCACTTTAGTCCTGTGAGGGACAGTCTTGTCAGAGCTGCATTCTATACATCACCTGTAAAATAGGTGGCAGGAAAATTGAACCTTTTTTGACCCTTTCAAAATGACTCATTATTTCTTCTTTCTCCCTGTGCAAGAACTCCTGGATTGTGCTTTTAGTAACTTCATTTGGTGTTCTGGGAGGTGAGGTGATTCCAGCAGCTAGGTTTTAATGGAAAAAATGCATTAGATAACACAGCCATACTTTTGTAAAAAAAAATGTTTCATATTTCACTTGCCCTGCTGTAAGGAGCTAGATGACAGCATTACTGTCTGATGTGTAGTACCCACACATCAGTGAGTGCTTCAATGTGTCTGACCTGCTTTTTCAGTACCTGGTTACCTGGCACACGATTGATGCTGATGCACCTGAGCTCAGCCATGTTCTGTGCTGGGCACCCACAGATCCACCAACTGGCCTGTCCTACTTCTCCAGCATGTATCCACCTCATCCTCTGACAGCCCAGTATGGAGTTAAAGTCCTGAGATCTTTCCCTCCGGTAAGAAGAGTTCCAAGAAAGCCTTAACACTTCAGGGGAAGTTATGGCCCTGCTCATTGTGGCCACAAGTTTCATTTTAATGCCATGGAGAGACGTGCTAAATGGGCATAGCAGACTGCAGAATGTGCACAGAGTGGAATGGAAACTTGAAGATGATTGTCCCATGTAAAACTGGCTTATGTATTTGAAGCTTTGTTGTAAAGGACACTGAGCTGAATTCTTCAGACTGCCCTTCTCAAATTGTCTCTTTTGCCTCTTCTCTCAATGACAAAGTTGTTTCTTCTAAGGCAGCAGAAAGCTGGTTTTTAGTACTTGTCAGACTTCTATTAGGACTGTGAAGTACATGATTATCAATTATATTTTTGAAGGGAGTAACTAAACAGAATAATACTTTGATTTGAGAGAGTTGCATACACAGTTTAAAGAGGCAATGGGATTTTGTTTATCACCTAACTGAAAGGAGCTTTTCTCTGTGTATGTGACTCATCTTCCTTTCTGACTACTAAAACAAAACAGTAAAACCCTGCCATCCCTTCTCTTTCAGGATGCCATTTTATTCTACATTCCACAGATTGTTCAGGCACTGCGTTATGACAAGGTGAGATTATGAATCAGATGCATGTGAAGAAAACGGGGTTTTAAGCAGCTTTTAGATTTAAAACAGTATATAAAACAAAAATTAAGCATAACCTAATGCTGCTTAGTATTATCCTATATCTAATTCATAGAAGAAAAATTATTGTCTCTAGAGGCTGGCTGGCTTTGGATAGACCTCTTTTATGAACAGATAAACTTGAGAAAGGCTATGTAGCTCATCTGTTAGGAAAGGTATTTTGTTATGGGAGGCCCCAGGTGAGGACTCTGTTTGAATAAAGCTTTTGGAGGTCTGCATGAGACAACCAGTAATGAAATTAAATCATTACCCTTAATCACTTTGCTGTGGAGTTAACCAGAGAAGGCATCCAGGAGGTGTCTTGTGCTCCATGACATGTATGAAATCAGATCTCAGCCTCATCCTGCAAAAACTGAAGTAAAGCTTGACAACCAAGTTCAGAGTTCATTGATGTGAGATCATTTTACCTGCCAGCGAGGCAGTGAAATCTGGTCAGTGCTTTATTTTCAGGTGAACATACTCCCATCCCATAGTGTCGGTGACTGACTGTAGTTATTCTTTGAGAACTCTGCAATGCAGAGGACAAACATCAGGCACCTGTCTGTTAATAGCAGTCAAACACCTCTAGGAGCACCTATAGACTACAAAAGTAGTTGCAGGTAGAGGAAAGGGAATGTGGCTGCTGGAAGGAGTATGATTTTCTTGGACACTTCAACTTTGTAAGTGTCATATTTCTTTCCAAAATTTCAGTGGAACTGTGCTTGCACATGTGGTTCTTGCCACCAAACTGTACAGTCCCTATGACACTGTGTAGATTTCTGGTAATACAGGAGCACGTAGTGATGCCAGGCAAGACCTGTGTCCCTGTTACACTGTGCTTTATACACATACTAGAAGATGCTCCGAGCTCAGATTTGAAATCCAGAAAGAACAGATGGAAAATGGCCTAGAGGTGAGAAAAGGCTGATTAGAATAACAGAATAGGTCAGTAACAAAGCTGAAAGCAGTTTAAGATCAGTTCACTACCTTTTAAAATACACTGTCATTCATGTCTTTTTAGTAAAGTGAGTGTGAGTGCAGAGGTCTTCTTTCCATCCATTTAACACTTTCTGTGTTTGAAGAATAGTTGTTAGAAGCAATAATATTGAGTCTGAGAGTCGTAATGAACTTTGATCCTTACTGGTCTGCATATGGTTGCAGATGGGTTACGTTAGGGAATACATCCTGTGGGCAGCTTCCAAATCTCAGCTCTTGGCTCA
Organism: Toxostoma redivivum; assembly: GCA_013397375.1. Taxonomy (NCBI): domain Eukaryota; kingdom Metazoa; phylum Chordata; class Aves; order Passeriformes; family Mimidae; genus Toxostoma; species Toxostoma redivivum. The sequence continues at coordinate 620,559 of VXBI01008034.1, read as the reverse complement.
CCAGTTCATCTGGAACATGAAAACTAATATCTACCTGGATGAAGAAGGACATCAAAAAGATCGTGAGTACATTAAAATATAATCTGACTTGACTCCTTTCCTTTTCCCAGACCAGACTAAATCTTCTTCCTGCTTCTTTCTTGTCAGGAAGAATCCTTTTAGCTGGGAAATTCTTTTATTTATAGAGGTAGGGCCCATTCTAAGTCAGTCCTGATAGAGTCTATCAAGAGAGGCAGGGTGCTGGTTCCCTCAGTATCTTCTTCTGAATGCTATCCAAAGGTGCTTATTTCCATCAACCATATCATTTTACTTTATAAACTGCTGACACAGATGCTTCCATTTTTTCACACACAGCTGACATTGGGGAACTCCTGGAGCAGTTAGTGGAGGAGATAACTGGCTCATTGTCTGGCCCAGCCAAGGAGTTCTACCAACGGGAGTTTGATTTCTTTAATAAAATCACCAATGTTTCAGCCATTATCAAGTAAGTATTGTACTTCAGAAATTGTGCTCTGTTTGTATAAGCTTGAAACAAATTTGAAGCTAGTGTGTAGAGTAATATATAACGTGCAGATAATTAAAAGATAATTCATCTTTCCAGGCCATTCCCTAAAGGAGATGAAAGGAAAAAAGCTTGTTTGAGTGCTCTGTCTGAGGTGAAAGTGCAGCCTGGTAAGATGTGATTTAGTTGTTTAAAATTGTGGGCTTTTGCATTCAACATGATTATTTATTTTCTGCAAGCAAATCTTGAAATCCCTACAGGTGGCAGCTTGTAGAGATTTCGGTTGTAGTGCTGGTGGTTGTTCTTGTTCAGTTGTTTCTCTCTTGCAAAAAATTCAAATATTTTTGCCAATCCAATAATTTCTAGATGGTGCATCAAAATTTAACCAAAAGCAAGTTAGATAATGTATATCATAGATAAAAGTAGCAGTGTATGTCTGAAGAAGAAAGATAAATAAACTGTCTTGCTTTCTACCACCTTCTTTTTAAAAAGACGTGGTATATTTGAGAAGTTTTGTTATCCCAAGAATGAAGCCTGTCCAGTTCCTTTCATTCACCCCTTTCTGCCATCAGGCATTCCCTTGAAGTGTCATTATCTGAGGGTCCTTTCGAATCTTGAACATGTTTTTCCCAGCCTGGATCTTCTCTTTAAAATGGAGTTTGATGAAAGCTTTCCTGACCTCTAACAGGTCTCAAACCTTCTACCATGTGTTGGTGGCTGAGGGCACTGCCCAGTGCACTGGGGCTACTGCTTCATCTAATTCGGGACTGTTGTAAGAGATGTCCTCTCTGTACCTTTCTGTGCTACAGGTTCTGTAGTATTAGCTCAAAACTATGTTTTATAGTTTCTAGGAATCCCTCCATAATGCAAAGGATACCACATCTTTTATGGCTCACAGACTGTAATCTCCAGTTTCTCTCCACCATTAATTCAAAACTATGTACTGAAGTTGTAGACACTGACATCAGTTACTGTCCAACTTCCACTGTCTCACTAGCCAGTGGATTTGTTCTCAACTGTCTTCTCTGTTTTGCAGGTTGTTACTTGCCCAGCAATCCTGAAGCAATTGTTCTGGATATTGATTACAAATCAGGAACTCCTATGCAGAGGTATCATGCTCTTGTTGTATTTATTTATATATATATATATGCTTGTTAAGTTAATTAATGATATTCAAATATTTTTCTATAAATTTTTGTTTGGCTAATTGCACTCATCATCATCTTTGTTTCTACTGTAATTTAGTGCAGCAAAAGCACCCTATCTGGCCAAATTTAAAGTGAAACGATGTGGAGTCAGTGAGCTTGAAAAAGAAGGTTGGTAACTGCAACTTAATCATTGATACTACTAATTAATAGTCAACAATTCCTTTGAAATTCCCTGTTTTTAGTGACCTCTACCACTGCAGAAAAATTATTTTCATGCTGAACTTTATCTGCCATTTTTCAGCTGAGAAATTAAACTGGATCAAAGGAAGAGAGAAGAAAATTCTGAAAACTTTAATCTTTTTAAAGTCCCAAGAAGCAAGCCACATAGGGCTCTTGAAGAAATTGTAATAGTTACTTTAGACTAAAATAAAAATCACTGGCCTTTTCTGGGTTTTTAGACAGGTGCAAAAGTCAGGTTTTGGCAGGTTTTCTCTCACAAGACATTTTGTGGGAGTCTCCAGATGACTATGTCAATGCAATGCAGGCATTTATCAGGTAAATCATGAACACTGGTTGGAGATGTTCTAATTCCAGTAGACAAAGGGAACTGTCTTATGATAATTACCTTGTAAGGCAGAAATATCTGTGGTGTACCTGCAGTGAAATGCTGTGGGTTTGAGTGCAGAGGGCTTGTCATTATAGAAGCAATTAAGCTAATTAATTTTTAATTAAACTAATTAAAGTCTACATCTGGATTTTGCTTGGTTCTCTTGTTGCAGGTCTGCGTTGTCGCTCTGACTCCATCGATGAAAGTGCAGAAGAGGATGAGGACAGTCAGAAAATCTGCTGGCAGGCAGCAATCTTTAAAGTGGGCGATGACTGCAGACAGGTACAAAGCTGTCGGGCTTTCACTTAGAGGAGACACATTTGTAGGTGATAATGCATAAGAAAATAATTTTAGTATAGAAATATTTTTCTTTGAAACTTCAATAATCTCTGCTAGTTATGGACTGAGAGGGAGAGCTGTGTTGTACCACTAGAGAAATTCTGGTTTGGGAATAAAGGTCATTCTGTTAAGACAGGTTTACCAAGGTTTAAAAAAATTTTTGCAGAGTTTATTTTTCATTTGAGCTATTGGTAATGTAATGGTAGTTCCTGAGGTGGGATCTTGTACACTGAAGTTTGATTGATTAAGAGGGAATGCTGGTTATTATCCCTAGAGTTATAAGTAGCCCTTTTAGAGTTATAAGTATCACCCTGTCAAAGGGTGATAGGCAGTTAATCCTCAGGACAGCAGTTAAATCATCAGTGTTGCTTGCTGCCTACTCACACAGCATTTATCAGTCCCCTTTTTGATTTCCCCCATAGTGTGCACAAGCACACATCTGCACACCTGCTTAACTTAATGTGCACTTCAGAGTTCTTCAGAGCATGTTTATAATCCAGTTTATGACCTGTAACCCCTGTAATGTTTGTGCAATTTTTTTCTTGTCTGACAGGACATGTTAGCTTTACAAATCATCGATCTCTTCAAGAACATATTTCAGCTGGTAGGCCTGGATCTTTTTGTGTTTCCATATAGAGTGGTGGCCACAGCTCCTGGGGTAAGTAGGCAATTAACTGTAGTGCTGTAGAAAATCATTCCTAATTCAAAAATGCTTTCTTCCAGCACACATAAAATTCCATGCTGCAAGGAGGTACTGCCCACATCACTTATGCCAAATATTTGGAGTATCAGCAATAGAAAGAGTCTTTCCTCCCCTGCTTCCTGCTTTTCTGAAGCTTTTGGCTCTGAAATTTTGCTGCTTGCAAATGTTTGTTGTTTGATTTCTGTGACTACATTGTGCAAAGCAGTGGAAAATCACAGAGCTTGTCTTAGTTGCATGGAAATCCTAAAAGAGAGGATATACTTTTTTTAATGAATAAACTAGAAATTCTGTATTTGGTGGTCTGCAGGCTTCTCCACATTTCCCAGAGAACCTGTATGACTGCCAAAAGACATGAACAAAATGTATTTGGGAGCATGCTTTACAAACCTGTTCCTCTTCTTCCCCTCCAGTGTGGTGTTATTGAGTGCATTCCTGACTGCACATCCCGTGACCAGCTGGGCAGGCAGACTGACTTTGGGATGTACGATTATTTCACAAGGCAATATGGAGATGAGTCTACCCTTGCATTCCAGAAGGTAAAATGTCAGTGGGCAAGCACAGCAAAATATCAACTGAGAAACATTCTGTCTATAAGAAATAATGACAAATAATTGCATAATGACTACTGTAATGCTGTACCTAGTTCCTGATGCTGGTAATCCATTTTTAGCTATTTGTGAGTTAGCTAAAGGAGTAATTGCAACTATAGATGTATGAAGAATGTCATTGGACATCGCTTCAGACTAATCATGAATGGAAAAAAAGAAAAAAGCTTTATTCATCTGTCTCATCCCCTGATGGAGAGTTATTAGATTCCGTAAGTTGTTCTGATTTGTTTTAACTTGTTGTTTGTACAGGCTCGCTATAATTTCATCCGCAGTATGGCTGCCTATAGTCTGCTCCTGTTCCTGCTCCAGATTAAAGACAGGCACAATGGCAACATCATGCTGGACAAACAGGGACACATCATTCATATTGGTCAGTCATATGCACCTCTGAATGTCAGTTATTACCTTTGCTTTCTGCTCCTAAGTATTGCTGATAACAGACAATAAGCCATTTCCCCTATGAGATCCATCTGTATACTGATTTCACTGTTTGTAAGCATACTTGGAAGGTTTTTGTGCCTTCCTGCCAAGTGTTGTGTGTTTGTGTTGGCTGCTTCTGTGTAAATATAGCTCTGCAAAGTTTTTGAGGTTCAGGAAAGTATATACATACATATGTATGGATGACACATGTTTATGTACTCTTGCATAGATACATGTGTGTATGTGTGTAATTATAGAAATATGCCTCTTTGGATTCCTTTCATCACTGCAAGGGTATGAATTAAACTTGGCAAGTAAATTTGTATAATTGTGTGAGGCTGTAACCTCTGCTTTAGCTTTGCTTTTCTGGAACTGCACAAATATTTCAGCAGTTTATTTGATATCACCATTCTTACATCTATTCTCATGTCATGGTGATGATGCTTTTGTTGGTATTCTTTCACTTCACCAAAGCTTTTTTCCAGTTGAAGTTAAAGTGTTTACATTAATACATGCAATCCACCTGTCTTGCTTCTGTCAGCTTTAACAGCACACAATTAACAACAAAGTTTATGAGGCAGGTTATCTTTTGTGCACAGATTTTGGATTCATGTTTGAAAGCTCACCTGGTGGAAACCTGGGCTGGGAGCCTGACATTAAGCTGACTGATGAGATGGTGATGATAATGGGAGGGAAAATGGAGGCTACGCCATTCAAATGGTTTATGGAGATGTGTGTCAGAGGCTATCTGGCAGTCAGGTAAGGTGTTTTTAGCTGCTCAAATGGAAGTTCTTGCATGCCCAAAGCCAGATAAGAAGATAAATAATAACATATATTGATTTGTAGGGGGTCTGAGACTGTTGACTGTCCTGGTAGGTCTTGCAAACTTTGAAACAATGTAATAATCCTGCTATTTTATAGCTTATCTTTGTGGTATTTTTTCTGTCCTCATGTTATATTTTAAAATTTTGTATATTCAATTTATAAATGGGATGTTTCACACATTTCCTCAACCCTTTAGTGCACTGTTAATACAATAAGAAACTACTGTCTTGGAGTCAAGATCATTTTGATTCCTTGAGGGGAAACAGTCTGGACAAAGTTTTTGTGGCAAAGCAAATGTGTCACTCAGGTAGCAGAGTAATAGTGTGGTAGATAATAAATGTTCTGAGCAAGAGGACGAGAAGGAGAAGGGAAGCTGGGCTGATGCAGCAAAGAATTACACAGAGTAATTAAGATTAAAAGATGTTCCTGTGGTGTTGCTGGTTTCAGCCTTTTGTACTATTTTGGTGCACTGCTTCATCTTTCTGATGCCAAAGAAATGTTGTTAGCTAAAGCATTTCTTTGCATAATCCTTCTTGAGACATCATCTTGCAGCATTCTGAGTATCTAACAGTCCAGCATAAAGGACTGACATTTAATTAAAGTGACAGATTGCAAGCAATGGTGTAGCTTCACCAGCAAATGTAAGAGGATTATCTGTGTTGATTTAATTACAGAGAAAGGTGGGATGCAGCTCGTTGAACTCCTCAGCTTGTCTGCTTTACCTGCTAAGGCTGCAGGAGTGTCGGTGCTCTGATGTTTTTGTCCTCTTTTTCTCTAGGCCTTACATGGATGCTGTGGTCTCACTGGTTACATTGATGTTGGATACAGGGCTGCCCTGTTTCAGAGGGCAGACAATCAAGCTGTTGAAGTAAGTCAGCAATATGTGTGAGCTGGAAAATGTTTTTTATTAAAATGTTGTCATGTGTACCAAGTGGTTTCACAAGAAGTAGGTACTTGCAGCAAGTGAAATTGCACCTGGCTGAGCTTATGCAAAGACACATTTGTACCATGTTCAAAGGAAACCTCACTATTTTTCTCTTATTTGATTGTGATTTTCTGCATATAGACACAGGTTCAGCCCCAACATGACTGAAAGGGAAGCTGCAACTTTCATCATCAAGATCATCCAGAATTGTTTCCTCAGCAACAGGTTTGGCTTCTATGCATGTCTTCCCCCTATGGCTAAAGGACAGCCATCAGGCTTTGAACAGAGCTGAAAAGTAGAGTTTTATCAATCAGATACCAAAAATTTTTGAGTCGTTGATAATTCAGATGATAGTGCAGGGTAGCAGCTTTGTTTCTGTATGTGCTGCATCTCCTCTGTTTTGTGCTGGGAAGGAAGATTTAAGTCCAGGATGGTCAAATAGCAAGGCTGGTTATTCTAAAGAATAAATGTAATAGTTAAACATCTTAAGTGCATGTTTTATAATGCTAGATAATAGAAACTTCGTGGGATATATTGGAGAGTCTAATGCAAACTCTTGTGTAGTTCCATATGGGGTCAGCTTGAGACCAGTGCCACTCACTGGCTCAGATACAGCCCCACTGGAGTGGATGTTCCAGTGCTTGTTAGTGCACCTGCTCAAAAACGTAGATTAATACTGGGGGGGTTGAAGGCAGTGACACTGCTGTATGAATGGCCAGAACCAGCTTAGTTCTGACAAGCTTGAGCTTTTCTACATGTGGCATGGTTAATCTGTGACCTGAATAAGTTCTGCCCATGGATAATTGAGTTATCTGTAACAAGCTGAAATGTGTTTGCTCAGTCACTTATCAGAGATGCTGCTGTTAATGCTGTTATTTCCCCTGCTTTGAAAACTTTTATTTTCATTAATAGCATTCTCCTTAATTAAGATGACTTTTATTTCCACATAATCCTGTCTCCATGCAGCCCTGGAGATCTTGATGCATTCATTATGCATGTCCTTCTCCTAAAACAAGCTGCACATGCCATGTGATGTGCTTGTGGCTTATCCAAACACAGGATCCAATCTGCTGATGCTGTTGTCACACTGAGAAGTGTGGAAATACTTTTAAAAACTATTTTAAACAAGAGCAGGATGTTTTGTGCTGTCCATAACAGTAACTGGGCCTTCACAATGCCTTCAAAGAATGGAGGGCTAGTTTTGATTAGCAGCTGATTTCCTTCACCCATGTTTTGTCTCTGTGGGATCTTGATGAATGTTTCTTGACAATGGGTGCAGTATTTTTTTAAACTTTTACTTACCTCTGGCTTTCCTTTTCTTCTCTAGGAGTAGAACATATGACATGATCCAGTACTACCAGAATGACATCCCCTACTAGACACTAGAGTTCCACTGCCGAAGTGAAATGTGCAACCCCGTGCCCTCACTCCAAACTTGTGACAAACAGAAGATGCTCTGTCACACCTCACTATCTCCCACCCTCTGTGTATGTGTGTGTACATGTTGGGTACATGTTTCCTGGACATTGCAACAATCAGTTCTGATTCATTCCTTTCTCTGTACCAGGCTATATGTATTACTGTTTTTCCCTGGATGGATTTTTGGAGTTGGGTTGCAATCACAATAAAAATTGTATTACGATTATGAATGTGTGAAAGTGATAAAGTTTGAGGAGTTAGATAATTTTTCATGCAATGTAAGGATTTTATAGTATCTTTAGAAAGTAAAGTAAACCCTTTCCTGCACAATCTCACAAAATGCCATTGAAGGGAAGGGTATGGATTTCTCTTTGGAAAGAGAAATGTTAACTTGTTCCAATTTTACTGTAGAAAAAGCTTGATAATCATCCGAGGTGGTGATGTCTGTGTAGCTGTGTTCATACTTTGCACTGTACATGGTCCCTGCTACATGGTCAGTATTTCATATGTACATGAAGAATGTATTTTTTCCTTTTGTGTGTTTTAAAAAGAGACTCTACTGAAGATATATTTAATCTATAAAATGTAATAAAAAACTGTAGACATCGTGTCTGTTGCAAATGTTTTGCCCTTCACTGTTTTTAGTGTATATACATCACTCTGCACTATTGTGTACTGTTCATTATATTATGCCCTTTCTTTTTAATAGAGAAATCTAATTTCTTCTTCAGCTGCTTGTCCATTTCCAGTGACATTTTTTATTCGTAAAATAAATGTTTAGTGCAAGAGCTGGAATGTAGGACCAAGGTAAAGCTCCCCAGTGTTGCTGACTAAGGACCTCTATCATGGTATGGGTCATAGGTCTTTTGGATTTTTTTTCCCCTTTCTACACGCTTGTCCTTCTACACGGGCTCTTCAACAGAGGATCTGTTCCCTCTTTAGAGGATTTCTTCCCCTCTTTAGGGGGATTTTTCCCTTTTCGGGAGCTTTTCCCGAGTGTCCGGGTCGTGTCCTCAGGGAAGGAAGGGGATGCCAGGCCTGGGCAGGGCCCCGGGGCGCCCCCTGGCGGCCCCCGCCGCTGCGGCGAGCGCGAGGGNCCTGCACTGAGGGACACCCAGCGCTGAGGGACACGCCCGGCTCTGAGGGACGCACCCTGCACTGAGGGACACACCCTGCACTGAGGGACACCCAGCGCTGAGGGACACGCCCGGCTCTGAGGGACGCACCCTGCACTGAGGGACACACCCTGCACTGAGGGACACCCAGCGCTGAGGGACACGCCCGGCTCTGAGGGACGCACCCTGCACTGAGGGACACACCCTGCACTGAGGGACACCCAGCGCTGAGGGACACGCCCGGCTCTGAGGGACTCACCCTGCACTGAGGGACACACCTGGCCCTGAGGGACACACCCAGCGCTGAGGGACACACCCGGCCCTGATGGGCGAAGGGCACACGGGGCATCGCCCTGAGTGCTGAGTGGGGCACAGCCCACAGGGGTGAAGGGTGGCAATGTCCTGAGGGAGAACGAGCCTTGAGGACTGAAGGGGACGCGACACATCGTGGCGAAGCACAGCGGGTGAGTGTCACACGGCTCAGCGCTGCCAGGAGGGCTCCGCGCTGAGGGACGGAGGCGTCGTGAGGGGAACCCAGCCCTGGGATGGGACCTTGCCGGGAGGTGGGCCCGGCCCTGAGGCGGGGCTCTGTCATGGGGTGGCCCGGCCCTGAGGTGGGGTTCTGTGGTGTGGGGAACGCCCAGCTCCATTCACCCGAGGACCACCCTTTCTGGGACGCAGCTGTGACCCCGAAGAGTATGGTTTGGGGCTGTAGCTGCCCAGGCCGGGGGTTCCTCAGAAGCTGGGCTGTTGCGGCAGGTCCGGGTGGTCTCTATCTGAGGGGATGGTAGTCCGATAGTACGGCTGTGTCCACCCTTTCCCCTTTGGGAGTGTGCATTTCTGAGCATCTCTGAGTCAGCTTTTAAGTCACCCGGTGTGTCCCCGGGGCCCAGGCATCAGGAGCTGCTCAGGGGGACCTCAGCCTGAAGCCAGGGTGACTGAGGAGGTCCCTGCAGAAAAGGGAGCTGCACTGAGCTCAGGGAGCCTAAGAGGGGGCAGCCAGGGCAGCGTGTTTTGGCTCTGCCTTCAGGGTAGGTATGGTGCATGGTGCAGTGGAGGGCCTGTCCCTTTTCCAGTGTGGGCTGCATTCAAAATCTACGCCTGCTTTTGCCATGGGTACTGAAGTGGGTCTTGTCTCTGGCCTGTGAAGTGGGTGGCTCACAGCAAAGTGGGCTCTGAGTCCCTTTTGTCATTATGGGGACGTGCCACTGGCTTTCTAAAAAGGTTTGGAGGCTCATCAGGGAGAAGTAGCATGCAAGAGCTGCTTTAATTATTGGTTTAATTCAGATTTATTATATAACCAACTGGGACATGGAGTAATTTTGGCACTCTGTGCCTGCGGCTAGTTGAACCTATTTAGGCTCCATTTGAAAGGAGCTGGTTAGCACTACAAATGTGGTAAACTTTCTCACAGCTTTCCTTTAACGAGGAGCAGATGAAGTGAGGAGATGTGAAGGCTTCTTCTCAGAGGAGGTGGTGAGGAGTTTTAATATTTCGTTAATTCAAATCAATGCTTATGTGTATGTACTTTCCTGCACCTCAAAATAAATGTACCATGTTAAAAATATCTAGAGCTAGAAGTGAATAATTAGCTGGTGAATAATAATATTAGAAATAATAAATGGAGCTCTGGTAATCAGAAGGTCACTCCTAGTTGCAAATCTCAAACCACATAGCATAGGATGCCCAGAATTTGCTGGAATGCAATTAAGACCATCCAGGGTTTTGTACTGGGAAGTGAACGAGTTTGTTCTTCACAGTGCTTGCTTCAGTCAGTCTGTCTATAGAGCTGATATGGTCTTAGTTTTTTCTCTCAAGTTTGTTCAGAGAAATGAAAGTAGATGAAGTCAATTGAGTGTAGTTACCATCAGAACAAGCTCATTTCCAGGTCCTAAAAACTCAAATGGCTGCATTTGAGATATCATGGATGCATCATGTTGTGCTGCTATGAATCTTGCAGAACGTTGTGAATGTGTTAAATCTCCGTGTTAGCAGAATTTATAGGCTTCTGTGACTTCTGCTCTCACTGCAGTGTCAGGTGAGCTCTGGTGTGTGCCAGAGCTCACCTGACATCCACAGATTTCATTTTCTCAAGTTGACTGTGCCTTCCTCCCTTCCCCGCCCCTCCCCTCAGGGTTCCTTCCTGCAGCACAGACGTGGGAGAAAACTCCCCTGTAATTGAGTGTCCACTGAGATATGGAAGGGATTAGGCTGTTTACATTTAATCATGCAAGGCAGTACCCTGAAGATTCCTCCTAAATGGGTTGTGTACTGTATCTTTCTCCAGGGACACTGAGGAGGCGAGAATACTGAGACACCCCATAATACTGCAAGTGCTTCCGAGATACTGAATCAATGCAGTTGGAGACACCACAGACTTACCTCACCTTCATCCTCCCACCAGGGAAGGATATGTCCTTGACACAAGGAGGCTGGCAGGACTTTCCGAAGTTACTTAGGTAATTAAAACAGATAGAATTAAGAGATACATGAAGGTATTGTGAAGGATTTTGTCTCTGAACTTTATGCCAAACCTAATGCCTGTGCAGCCTTTGTAGAAAAAACATGTCAAAAAAAGGGAAAAAAAACTGCTCATTAAAAAAAAAAATAAATTAAATCCTAAGGAAAGATGCTCCTATGGTTTCTCCACTCTCAGAAATTCCCAGTCATGGTGAGAGACAGACTTCCTGGGCCAATACCCACTGCAGTTCTTTCTGCATTGGCCATGCATATAAAGAGCCTTAAAGAAAGGAGCAAAATTTATAGTGATTCGTTTGCATCTGATGGACCCAGGGTTCAAAGCTACTGGTAACTTGATCAGCACTATTCAAATGCTAATCTCATTATGTGTGTTAGAGACTGAAGCTCAGCAATCCACCTCCGTTAGCACAACGAGCCTGTGTGATGTTCTGGCTGGTACGTAGGGTCACGGTACCCCCTGCAGGCACCCAGCGCATGCTGCATAGCATCAGGACTGATGTGGGCAGGGAATGGGAGCTCGGTGGAGGAGCCAATTGAATGAGTCAACATGGGAAGAGGAGCTAGAGTTCTTTTTGGAAAAATGCTGGAGAGGGGGGAAGGGATTGGGGCCAACGGAATGGTTTGGATAGAACTTTTTTTTTTCTTTGTATCATAAATATGTCCATCCTTTCCCTTGGCTTACACATGAATGCTATTAAAAAAAAAAAAAAGGCAGTGAACAAAAGAATTTACTCTGAATGTACATACAGCTTCAAGCACAACTAATTCTTTTACTTTTTGAAAAATGCTGTGCCTGTGCTGTTTGGTGTTAAGACCTGGCAGTTTTGCTTGTTCCATGTAACAAGGACTAAAATGTGCTCAAAAGACAACGTGCACAAGAGATTCTTTCTAGATAGAGGCTCTCTGATAGAACCTTGTTACTGACGTGCAGAAGATGCAAAGGACCACACTGTTACCTACAGTTTGTGGGTTGGTTTGTTTGAGTTTTTTGGTGCCTCACCTGTTTCTGTAAGGATTCTGCATTTGAGAGGCCACAGGGGTTATACTCATGAAGAAGCAAGATTTGTAAGGTGACATGGTGTAATTATTAGATAAGCTACTTAGCAGGCAGGAGAAGATGAACTCTGGTAACGTGCAGCTCTGGCACCAGCTGGTTTAGTAGCTAGCACAGCCTCTCCAGAAGAAATGGGTTTCTGCTGGGCCCTTGCCACTGCAGCAGCCGTGTCTAAAGCTTAGTTATAGGTGACGCCTTTGAGTTTATTTCTGGTACAATATCAGTGGCCTAATAGCAGTGATAGTGTTGCTGTGAGTCATGTTACTCTAACACAGCTCTCCTCAGGGTCAGCACAGCCTTGTGAGCCTCAGTGCTTACTGTGGCAGTGAGAAACTGTGACCAGGCTTGGGTTAAGTTTTATGTACCTTCCACGTGGCTCTGCTTGCCTGACAGGGGAGAGCAGAACAGGAGGATGACACAGTGACACAGATAAATAATCACAGTAATCACACAGGCAAATAACAAAGGCTGGCAGTTCACTGAAAGGGAGTGGTTACCTACCTGACTGCATTCAGGTATCTCTTCCAAGGAAAGCATGGCAGCCAAAAGGGGAAGGAATTGGAAGTTATTATTACAAGTGCCCACACAAAGACTGCTACATACTCTGATGCTCCACACACACCTTTTGGAATTAAAAACCCTTCAGGGGTAACAGGCAGAGCTAGGATTTTGTCTTGGTCTGTTCTTAAGCAAGTAGTCCCAGCTTTGCAGCGACAAGCCTGATGAATCGTGCTTTGCTGTCAGATAGGAGAAAATGTCTGAATTGTAGCAAATCTAGGAGACACTTCTAGCTGCATGTATTGATTAGGAGTGAACATGTGGGGTGATAACTTCTATCCAGATGTAAAAATGGCTCAGACTCTTGTCCATCTTTAACCGAGATCCCGCTCGTGGTCTCGGCCTCGTTCCCTGCAGGCTCGCAGGTCTGTGGGCTGGGCGGCAGAGGGCACTCCAAAACAAGCCACTGTGCCTGGGACACGACGGAGCAACTGAGCAGGCACAAATCTGCCGTTCCTGTAAAGCGGGCAAGTCTGGCAGCGAAAACCTTGCCATGACCTTTACTTGTGACATATCTGTCACGGCACGCACTGAGTGGTAGAGCTAGCGAGTACCTGAATATCAGATATGAAATTGCTCAAGAGCCTGGCTGTTTCTATTCCAGCATATTCTGCTGGGGAGGTTTTTGACCTTCCAAGGGACAAAAAGGAAATGCATTTTGCTGGCTCTGCATTGTTGTGTCAGGTGAAGCCTTTAAATATATGGGTGTCCTCTGGTACAGCAAGCATGCAGAAATCTATAGTGCATTTACCAAAAACCAAAAGAGGTATATCGTGGTAGCTCTCCTTGTTTTTATCACACTGTATTGGATGAGCAGCAGCTCTAATCAGCTCCAGAGGTGGCTACATTTCTGTGTTGCTGTGCATACATGTTTTTGGAAAGCTTCTTTGACGTGAAAAGTGCTTCATATGCAGGCTCTGATGTAAGTTATCTGTTATTTTTAGGTTTGTGTACTTACTAAAAATTAAAACCTGCCCCACATAACAGTAGCTGAGCATTCTCTCTTACCTTTGAGCAACTTGCCTTGGGCTTCACTTTTGTGGTAGACCTACTGGGTAGATGGCCCAATGAAGTCTTTAAGTTTTACAGATTAAGTGGAACACAGGTGATGGGATGGGGGAAGAAAACAGATCCAAGAGAAGAAAACACTTTGGGGCAGCTATAAAAGAATTCATTGGTTTTGGATGATTCCTGTGATCATTTTGAGTCCAGGCAAGTAGTAGTTAAAAGTCTTCTGTATGCTGTCTGTGACTAATGTGGAATGGGGTGTGTGGAATCCTCTGCCATGAAGATAAGCCTTGGTCTGTGCTCTACAATTCAGTGTCTCAGGGTAGATCCCAAAATAAACCAGGGTTCTGAAAAGTGCTTCCTCCTTCTTACCCTACATGTAAACTGGGATTTAAATTTCATTGCTTTTAGCATCAAGCGTGGTCTTTAGGCTGCAGCTCTAGACAATGAAGAAAGAAGCAAGTGCATCTGTAGCTGTGGTTGTGTCACAGATCCAAGCTCAGAGGGACACATAAATATACAGTAATTTCAAGCTCATTAGCTTGCAGACAGAAAGACTAGATCAGATGGTAGGATTAGGCTCTAGGTTAGAAGACAAACCTGCCAAGGAAGCACTTGAGCTGGATCTATGATGAAACCTCAGATAGACCTCAGGAACCTGAAAACCCACTTCATTTCTAGGACAGTGCTGAAATTGGCAATTTTTTCTTGTCTCTCTGCTGACACTGTGATCTTCCTTCCAATTTGAACAGTTTTCTTTCCTTTGAGATGAAGCTCTTATCAGCTTGTGGGACAAGTGACTCAGTGCAGTGCCTGAGGTTACGGGAACAGGGCTGATGGTGACTTCCTACTCATCAGCTGAGCCTAGAAAACCAATCATGTTTGTGTTTCTGCTTTGTCTTAGCTGAAAGGTAAAACTCCTAGGCTTAAATTTCATTGAATTAAAACAAGACTAGGTTTAGGAGCAGGTACGTGAGTTCCTAGCTTCACTGAGGAGAAGGAATTCATGTTGCCAAAACTCTATATGGCAGGTCAAATCCCTTTAGAAATGCTTGAAGTGAGACCTAAGGCATTTGATCTCTTGCAAAAGATGTTCTGTGACTTTGGGAGCTGCTTCAGCTGCACTGTTCTTGAGCTTGCCCCCACTACAAAATAAATTCGGAATCCAAAAATCAGCTGCCCTTTCTTGAGACCTGGGCATGTGTGCCTGTGCAAGAGAGCTCTCAAAGGACAAATTTAAATTGGAGCTCTTTTTCCTCTTGCATCTATTACTATGATTTTTGAGCATTATTTACAGCATGAGTAAAAGGGACATTTCAAGAGATTAATCTTCTATTCTGAGAATGACTTTTAAATATAAAACATGTACAGAACTGAATTTGCTGCTGGCTACTATCCCTCAAAGTTACTGTGGCTTGCCCTTTCCCCAGGAGATTGTCTTCTAGTTGTGTAGAAGTGATAGGGGATGCAAAATTTGCCCCTCACTTTATTTGGGAGCCTCTGCAAAAAGCTCTCCTCGAGGTGCGAATGGCTTTTACTGAAATGCCTTTGAAATGAAATATGCTGAAATTTTCAGGAGCTGTTCTGCCTTTGAAAAAGGTAGTGCACTTTGGAAGACATTTACCGGATCTGCAATTGACTGCTCTCTGCGGGGATGTTTGTGAAGTAGAGGTGGGTACCGTGTGTGTGCCCATACAAGCTGCCACCACTAGATGACACCATGACTCTGGCAACAAGGTCCAGATGAACCCTGAAGCCAAGGCCATTTTGCCTGTTTTGGAGGGTTTGTTACAAACCCAGAACATGGGCTGGATTTAAGAACCTTTCAGTGAACTGGAGTCAAGTTTCCCCCCAAGTGCAAGCTGAGGTTTGAGCAAAATGGGCGCAGTTCCAGGTTGACAGGGTGGGATTTATGATTTGGGGTGGAAACCATCTGAACATTTGACTTGCAACCAGGCTGATCTTGGCCATGGTTGTGCTTGGCGAACCTGTGTGTATTTGAAAATCTCAGAGCAAGGTTTGGGCAATAGGAGCCTCCTTGAGCCAAAACGAGAAGGGGTTTGCCCAACCCTGCACAAAACTGCTATAAGAAGGTTTCACATTACTTCATTGCTTACCCCACGTGGATCTGGGCATGGAACTCCAGAACAGTAATCAGACCTGGTCAGCAGTAGCCCCACTTCTCTTTTAACCCACTTCTTCTGTTGCTGGTAGGTAACTAAAGAGCTGTGAGAGAATTGGCCAGCACACGTTGCCATGCTGCTGCTATACCAGGCTTAACAGTCACACAGTGTAATGGTGGTTCAGCCACTATTTGGGCAGCCTTATCTCCACGAGCATGTGGCTTTCTGGTCATCTGACTCTTACCCACCAGTAGGAGGGACCTGTTTCTCCCTGGGGCATCATTCTGGGCTCTCACCCTCAGTTACACAGGGTCTAGCAGGTAAACCTCTGCAGCTGGTCATTGAGCTGTGGCTCTTGCTTGCTACCTCCTTCTCTGTTTTGGCAGAGGAAATGCTTTGTTATTCCACAGCCTGAAAAAACTTCATTCTGCTGTAGTTAATTTCTATGTACACCTACTCAAGTTATCCTTCTGTTGCTCTTTTTTACGAGACTTAGAGTATGTTCACATGGAGCATGTTAATAAACCAACCTGCTTGGCTTGTGCTCTTGCAAAGGGTATTTCTGCGTACTGAAATTTAGCAACTATCATGCAATTATGTGGCTCCAAGGATAGATTGAGGGAATTGATAATCTAAGAGGTGTTTGTACAATGTTTTGTCACCTCCTTTGAAATTCATGTCTTTCCACTACCAGTTCAGGACAATCTTCACATGCAAACTTGTTAAATACCTTATAGCAAGGAGTCAGCAAGACTCAGGGCATTTACCTAATGAGCACATTGCATGCAAGCTACCCCTAAATGCTGGTTGTCATTGTGTCCCTCACTAGTCCTGGCCTAGAGGGGTCCCAACAGTTTGAGAGATGGGTGGTCTTGTTATCTCTGTGGCTCCCAACAGTGCTTGCTGATTTGGATTCTGTTTTAGTAAACTTGTTTCCTTATTCACTTCATGAAATTATTTTCTCATAGGATGCTCACACAGCTCGCTCAAACAAACTAGCTGTGTTAATAACGTTGTCTTATGCTAATTTATTATTTGTGTAGAAAACATTTTTAAAATAACCTTTCAATAATAATGAAGCTTTAACAAATAAGCATCACAGAAAATTCTACACCAAATGTTGGAGTACTCAAAAAAAAACCCAAACCAACGATTTTTACTGTCTGTTTTTACAGATAGAATAGTGGAGTGTTCACCTTGAGTTGTCCCAAACCTTTGCTGTGATTGGGATATATTTTTAGTGCTTATCAGCTTTTATGGAAGGCTGGAATTAATATTTTTGGTGCTTGATGATACTATATCTTTTTGTTATATTCACTGATGCAGTCAGAGAATTCGAAAGGTTTTGCCAAGCTTTGGCATTTCATCTGAAGGGCTCTCAGGCCCCCAGCATTACTTCTGTTTGTTGGGCCTGATGGAATGCCAGTAGGGAAGGATTTTCATCTTCTCTCTACAGCTGGGAAAACAGGCCTAAAAAGACTTGAGTCAATGATGCAGACTCCTACATGCCCAGCTGTAGCCTAAGAGCTGCTGGTCCCTGTCTTGAAGGGTTTCAAAGCTGAAGAGCATAAGCAAGGTACTGAAGCTTTTCCTTAACTTAAATCAGAAGGTTGTGTGGTCATGCAGTGGGGTCCCAACCAGTGAGCTTGTCAGTAGGTCAGTTGGCAGTGTCAGTTGGACCAACTTCCCTGCTTCTTTACGGGATGAGAGTGTAACCACAGGGAATGAAGAAGTAGGCACAGCTTGAAGTAGTGCCTGTAGAAAAGGAGCTCCAGCAAAAGCTGTCACTCTCCCATTTGGTTTTTCATCCTGTCTCTCATTCTTCCATCTCCCTGTCTGGCCATTTGTGCTGCCTGCCTGTTTGTTTGTTGGCTGAGTGCTTGCTGAATTATTTACCAGCCTGACTGAATTAAGCAGCAGCAAAAGCAGGCGAGTGAATCCCACCTGAGGCTCTTTCAGCAAGAGGGAGGGTTGAGAAGTGGGGTGTGCATATGTGAGTGTTGATACATACTGCTTAATTAAATGTACCAGGAAAAACCTTGTGGGAGGAGAAACTCCTCTACTGCCCTGAGACAGGGCTGAAGGGAGTAGAGCACATGGCTGACACACCAGCTCAGGTGGCAGCATTGCCCATCTCCAAGCTGCATGGGGGTCCTGCCTCTGGGAGTTGCCTTCAGCCCTTGCCAGTGTCATCCCATTGTGCTGGGATGTGGCAGGGCTGTCAAGCATGCATTCCCCTTCACTGCATCGGTTGTGTTGTTTGTGATGGTTGTTGTGCTGTGTGGGGTTAATTGGGTTAATAAGCGCATTGTACATTATTAGAGGCTGAATTGACAATTATGCTAATTATTGTGTCATCCAAAGTGCCACGTTACTGAAGATGTTTAAAAGGATAGGGATTCTTATACCATACACACTAAATCAGACCTGAGTACCTGGACTCACTTTATCAAATGGAGGTATACTGGGTGTTTGATGTTAGGAAATGTCTCCTGGTTGGCAAATCCCTTCCAGCAAGAATGTGCAAGCTTAACACACAATCCTTAGCTCATGCAGTTACTTGCCTAAGTGTCTCAGCTGTTTAGTCTTATAGATGGGGAAAATGAGGCATAGATCTTTCTGTGACATATCAGATCTGGGTATTCTCTCACTAAAGCATGCATGTGCCAGTGTGGTTGCTTGCTCCAAGCCAATGCTTCTTACCCATAGTGGACACAGCCTTTTGACTCTGAAATGTGCTCTTATGACAGTTCTTCAGACCACAGCAGGTGGCTCTGCCAGAGATCTTTCCATGACTGTTCTTCCCATTAAGTTCTGTTTGTGCTGAAAAGCAGCAATCTTCCCACAGGTCACTCACTATTTGCAGAGGAGAAGAAGCAGATTGTGATTTGTAGTTGTGCTGGTTTGGGCTGTTCTCTAGGTTGCATCACTTTGTCGTGCAACTGTTACTGTCATGCCACTGTAGTAATGCCATCCTACTGTGCAGTTGTCCCAGTAAAAATAACCCAAGGATGCATTTGTGCCCTAAACCAGCTATAGAACATTATTTCTGGATACTGAGCAATTGCAAACTATAAAGCAGTATGGGGCTTAAATAGAGTTATCTTCCCTGCTTTCATGGGCTCATATGCAATTTTCACCAGGATTACTGTTGGCTACTGTTCAGTGGGAGCAGATCTGTGGCTGAGAATGGGGGAATGCCCCAGTGTGCTCCAAGTCATCTTTAATGCTGATCCGAAAGGTACCTATTCAAAGCAGTACAGTACCAGTATGTGGGCTGCACAACCTTTCCAAAAGTCTGGTTGGTATCTGGTGGCTCACCTGTGCAGGGCTCCATAGCTTCAATGCCTCTGGTTACTCCTTAAGTATAGCCATACTTATGCAGAGTAATTATGAACTGGAAATGAGTGTAGACTGAAGAATTTATGACATCTGAGGCTTAAACAAGAGCCGATACACCTTTTAAATCTATAGATTCCTCTTCTCTTTCAAGAGAGTTAATCTCCAGTTTAGCAGGGAAAGTAATTTGTCCACTAAAGTGCCTTGTGAAGCTGGGAGTGCATGTACAGTACAGAGCACCTTTGACTAATGCCAGCTGATTGAAAACTGGTCCACATCAGCTCTTTTTTCCTCCTATGCATGTACATACTTGGGTGTGTTAGGAGAGACTTAGTCCTTCTAAGCAGCCTGCTTGCACTTACATCTCCCAGGCTTCTGACTTCTTAAAGTACCTCTTCCCTTCCAGAGTGTAGCATTTCAGCAGAGGCAACCAATGGAGACTAGTCCTTATTGTTTATAGCACCAGTTTACCACATGAGGTAAAATAATGTCTCCAGAAGGTGGATAAAGAGGGAGCTGAAAATGGCAAGACATGAGAAGAGCGCGGCATGATCAAAAGCACATGCCTCATGAATTTATCATGAACTAACTCTGTGGGACTTGCTACATAAATCAACTGATAACTCACCATGTAGAAGATCATATACAACAATTCAGCACTTCCCTCCCATTTCTGCTATAACCCTCTTTCTGAAATTCACTGCGTGATTGGTGTGAGCGTGCTCACACATTCTGCTCTGTTGCAGAGATGTGTATGTGGCACATCAAAGTAATGGATTTTTCTTGAATACCCTAGCAAGTACTGTCATGTTTTGCATCAACAAAAAGTGATTTCATATAGCATAAAGCAAGGAGTTTAAAAGAGCTGATGACCCTTTTTGGCCTCGTTCCAGATTGGGAGTCGTGTCTGGGTTACTGCCCAACCTTTTCCAGTAAGTTAATTCCCACTCTTAGAATTGTAATGGCTGCATTGAGTTGTGCTCCTCTCCATAATGATTACTTATAGAAAAGAAAAAATGCTTTTTCATTGAACTCCAGCATTCCTCCTCATGCCTTTCCAGAATTTTGTGTAGGTACCTATACTTTATACTTGTTGTGAAAACTGAAGCATCATATCCAAAATTGCTGCTGGCATGAGCATACATGTGTTTACTTAGACTCTGCAGTAACATTTGAGTCCACCAGTTCTATACTGTTCTCAGAATAATTGTGTCTACAATTGTGTCTATGTCTACAATTGATTGAATGTATTTCTTTAATAAGAAAGCTTAACTGTCTTGATTCATCAGAAGACATCATCTAGCTAGATTTCAGCAAAGCACTTTGTAAGGTATCTCATAGGAATATTGTACTCAGAAAAAGCAGGGATTAGCACATGGCTTGTGCAATAGAAGAGAGGCTAATGACAGAAGGCTGCACTGGAAAGGAAATCCTAAGAGTGGAATTCTTCCAGTACAAGGTTGTTGCATTTGCAAATGTTAATTCTACTCCTTAAATACAGATTCTCTGGACAATATTAGGACTCTGCAGAAGCATCTGTACATACAAGCGTATCAGAGAAACCAGGGGCCCCTTTTCCTTTGCCTTTATACCCACTGAACAGCACTTGCCTGCTCTAGTCTCTGCAAGAGGAAATGACCCTTTCTGGTGCTGCCATCCCCTGCTGTGTTTCAGAGATTTACTGCTCTCTGCTCACTGACTGTACTCAGGAGCTGGTATAAAAGCAAATACCTAAGGGATGCATACGTCAGCAAAACTTGTTCTTCCTGATTACTCTGGTTAGGCCATGGATGGCCTTTCTGTTAAAGGAAGGTTTGTAAGTCTGGATCTGCTTATTCAGATGAGATCAGAATTGTCCCCTAAGTCTGCTCCTGTCCACATGTCTGAATGTGGAAGGAGAAGGGGGTAGTGCTACCCAGCATGTCGAAGAAGGGACAAAGTCCTTGATTGATGCCAATGTGGAATGGAAAGCTTCTTTCTGACATGTGTGATTGCTGCATGAGAGCATCAGAGTCAGCCTGCCTCAGACTCACAATAATCAGTGCAGCTGCCACTGCTGTACAATGGCAAAGTGAGCCATTTCCCTGTTTGGCAGACTTGGCAGGGAGGTAATAGAAGAGACGAACCTGGGGAAGCAGGGACTTGGGCTGAATGACTGATGGAGTCCTAGATAATATAAGAGGGAGAGATTCAGAGATTACAAGGAAGAAAATATCATGTGGGACAGGAAGAGAGGAAAGAACGTATCTATAGTCAAATGAAAACAAGGGGTGGAATATTGTTGGAGGATAGAGAAAGGCACTTATATTGGCAACAATCTGGAGAGGATGCTTTTTTTTTTTTTCTCTTTGTCTCAACCTCTGCACCTTCTCATCTTTCTCACACAGATCTTTTAACCATCTTTCACCATGGCAAGTCAGTCCAGCACACATTCTGTACTGCTCAGCTCTCAGTGACTGGTCAATTTTTGTTGAGATGTTGTTTTTGTTAAGATGCTCTTCTCCCTTTTCCTATTTTCCTGTGTGGGAATTTGAAACCAAGACCGAACCTTTCACATCTGTCTCACTGACAGGAGGTGATGTGTTAACAGGGAGAAGTGAAGGGAACCATCCATGCCAAGCTTTTGGAGCCTTTCCTGTCCCACTTACAGATGTTTGCTAAAGAGGTGTTTTGGTTTAACTGTAGCTTATTGGATTATGTGATTATGGCATTTGAATTCTTTATTAGATCTTTTCTGTCTTGGTCCCTGGGGTTGAGAGTGACTTGTTTTCTGGCCTTTGATGTGTTTGGAAAAGTCAGGCTATTTGTATCACTGCTTCTTAGCTTTGATTCTTTGACTCCTTCTCTGGGGAGCATTCTGATGTGCAGAGCTCAGCTTTGTGCATCTGCTGCATGGGATGTCTTTGTGGTTTATTTTTGTACTGGGTACAAATCACCCCTCATGCTCCCTTCTTTGCACATTGTCATGAAAGCAGGTTATTGCTGACCAGTTCATTTGGAAAATTTGTGCTTGCTGACAGCTGTACAGGAAATTCAGTATTTTAATGAGAGACATGCTACCTTTGCTTGGACGGATGGCATTACAGCAATTGTCCATTTTCCCCTCAGGCTCTTTCTCCTGGAAAAAAATCTTATCATTATAATTCATTTATCAAAAGAATATTCTTCACATTCTGCTATATCTGCTTTCTTGATGATTTTAACTGAGGTGCTAGAAGAGGACTCCTCCGAACCTCCTAGTGGGAAGTGAGTGGCTTCTGCTCTGGTTCTTTGCCATGAAGCAGCACCCTGTGAGTAGAATTTCAGAGAAGGGAAATTTGCTTAGCCAGCAAGAAAAGGTCGGGCCCAGCTGGGTAAACCCTGCCAAGAAGGGTCAGTGTGGTGAACCAACTTACACTTCATTTGTCACCTGTCAGTGCTGAGCATGATACACTTAATAGCACAGTAGTGGAAAGGACAAAGGGGATTTCTGAGGGGAGAAGTGAGGTAAGCCATAATTAACTAGAATACTGAAGGAAAAGCTCCATCTTGGAGCTGCTGAGTTTCTCTTGTGAGTTTAGGTGTTTTCCCACACACTCCTAACACACAGCACAGCCCCTCCTGTATGGTCTAACACCTGTCCATAGCTGTGTTCTCCACCATGTGTCATGTCAGGAAATGGGACCGAATGAAAGGAAGACTGAGTCTTTGTGGGTGCAGGCAATGAATGCAATACTAAGATCTGCAGTGCAGTGCAGAGTTCAGGCTCAGTCTGACATGTTGACCAAAGAAGCAGAGAGGACTCTTCCATAACTGTCTTAATTTTGGGATTAATGTCCCCACCTAGCATGGGTAAAAATGGAGTTTATTGACTCCAAGGAGAACAGTTTTGTTAATTGTCTCTCCAGCAACAAGAAAAAAGGTGTTGCCCCACGCTCTTTCTTTCCCTATCCTATGAGCTATCACCTGTACCTGTAGTACCTGGTTTATGTATCACCTCTCTTGCATGAAACTTTTCTACCATGTTCTTGCTTTTCCCAACTGAAAACAGGCATGTTTATTTCTTTGTTCCTGAGCAGTTTCCAGCCAATGTTATGTCCCTGTAGAATGTATCATGTACCCTACAGTACAGGCTACTTCAATGTTGAAGCATAAGCTGGTTGGAAACAAGCGATTTGGTGGCCTTTTTCTCCCCAGACATAGCTTGGAAATATCTTTGCAAGGGCTGCTAGTGCCCAAGAAGTGATTTGGTTCCCACGTCCTGCTCATCTTATGTGAAACCTGCTCTTGTTTTGCATGGCAACAACTGGCAGAGCAGGCTGGGAACACTGAGCCTGTGTTCTGCTTCACCCTCAGAGCTGGAGTCTAAGTGGACCTCAACTATTTTTAAAGGAAACCATTCAAGTGTCATTAACAACAAAGTCATAATGGTAGTCTCTGACACAGCTGGAAAACATCTGCAAACACTTGGAACAGGTAACAGTTTGATGAGGGCAAAGTTATATCAGACTGCACACAGCTCATGAGGATTAAAAGCCTTAGCTAGTGGGGTCAGCATGACCTCTGGTTTGGCTTGGAAGCCCCTTTTGTTCAGGAAATATTGGTAAAACATGGCAGGTCCTTGCTTCTAAAGAGTGTCAGGATGTAAGACATCAAACAAAAAGATAATTTACCTGACAAATGTAGCTCTACTCCATGTAAATTTCTTGAACTTGCTCATTTTTCAAAAGTTGGATTTCTGTACCATTTTGAAGGGTAGGGAATGAGTGTTTTGTTTTGTCATAGGTTGTCTTTTAAACAGCTGCCTGCACTTGGTAAACTGCAGTCACTGTGGTTAAATGACTAATGTTTTACATTCCCTAACACTGAAAATAGTTGTGGTGCAGATTTTGCTGTGATTAGTTTTGTTGTTCTGTTTCTGTAAAAATCTTAGGCAAGTGGCTTTTTGCTGATGTAGACAATCATGGAAAGCACAAAGCTTCATTATTCACAGAAATTATGGCAAGAGCACAGCAATGACAAAAAGAGCCAAATAAATATTCCTGATGTTTCGTTTGCTGCATTTGCTTGGACCAGTGTATGAATGCCAGGATATTGTGTTTTTATGTTTCTGCTATTTTGCTTTGAGGTCTCTATAGTGATAAACTTTAAGTGAGGACCACACTGAGTTGTGAATATAGCAAAAAACACAGTTGTATTTTGTACCCTCTCCACTTGCCACCTTATGATTACCTTTGTCTCAACAACTTCTGTTTTTAAATAATTTTATTTGAGATGCCAAGTGAACAAGATTAAAAATCTAGGTATTTTTCTGATTGTTAGGGAGCCAGTAAACAGAACTGCAACTGCCCCATACATTATGCTACTATTTTTGATGTCAGGAATCCCACAGATAATCCTTTTTCTTGTCTTCTCACTTTTTTCTCCTGCTTCTCACCTGAAGCAGGCACACTCTGGGCATGGAGCTCCTCCTAAATAAATAAAAAAACCCAAATTTAGCTGTTCTAATAAAGGATGTTACCTCACCAACCAGTGTTACTCTCTACACTGGTCACTGGAAGAGCCCAGGCTAAGCTGAGTGTCTGTTTAAACTGTTTCAGTGGTTTGCCACAGAAAAATTGTTGGCTTTGGAGAAAATTAGGGAGTGCTCACAAGAAGTGTTCCTTTTGCAAACTGGTGGAAACAGAGCCTCAGTAAGGACAGGAGAGATGGGAGGAGTGAGTGAGCAGGTGTGGCAGGCGAGTGCTGGTTCTGGGTGATGCTGGCCGGCTGTGTCCTTGAGCACCTTTGTACCACTGCAGTGATAGCAGAAAACTGGCTGCATGTAGACACATCGTTTGTTATTGCTAATAAAGGAAAGCTTCAGCATATCTTAGATTACTTCTTTACTTCTCAAAAAGAAGCAAGGTTGGGTAGGTACCACTTTTATACAACTTTTAAGGTACCCGCCCAGGGTTATGGGAAATCAGTGACAATGACAGACCTAGAAACAGAGCATAGAAGTCCTGGCTCTTTAGCTGTCTTCACTAACCATTAGATGATACTTCCTCCAGATGTTTCAATAAGGGGTGCTATAAAAAGTTCTTTGCATTGCTGTTGCAATTCCTTATTTCCAAAGAACTGTCTGCCTTTATGTTTTTAATATCATTGCTTTGAAGCACCATAGCTAGGAGTGACAGCGCCAGAAATAATAATAACAATAATAATCTGCATAGCACAACGGGCATTTTACCAGCATGCAGGAAGACAAAGGTCTCTGTGTGTTTTATATTAGCACAGTGAAAAAGTCTTATTGAGTCTATCTGGAATGCATAGGTGGGAACCTTAACCCCTCATATGCTGAGAAGAAAATTGTATGCAGACCTGAGAGTTGAAGTAAATTAATAAAAGGGCACGAGCTTCATTCCTTTGGCAGTGGGAGGTCTTTCTGGACCATATGCCTTGACAGCTTTCTTCAACCTTATGTATTTAATATCCATGTGACACCAGTGTAGTTAATTTACAAGTATTTTTTTCATTTTCTTCAGTTCTATATAATTGTTATTTACAATCTACCAGAAAAGACAGAGAAAAGGCAAAAACCCAAATCCTTTTTTTTTCTCTGCAAATTCAATTCTTATTTCTGCCATGGCCCATGTTCAAAACCCAAACAATAAAACATACAGCTGTGACATAGGAGAATTGTCCAAAAAGGACGATGTCTGAAGGTTTATGATTAGGTTTTATATTCCCTCTGTCTACAGAGCAGCACTTCCTGAATGTTTTTGTGGTGGGAAAAGCATCCCAGCCATTTCCCCTTGTGGATGATGGTGTAATTAGAGCTGTAAAGAAAGAACCCATGACACTAAAAGGCTATAAGTGCTGCAGATTTAGGACAACAGGTTTCTATGGAAACGGAAGTGAAAATAGGACCTTAGATGGGTGAATAACAATAATACAGAGTTCTCAGTTTGGATCAATCTGTAAGTTGCAGCAAAAAACAGCCTGCCTTTCTGGCAGTTATTTGCATAATCTTTTCCATGCTTTTCAATGAAACATTGCCCCTCCAACTCTTAATTTCTATACAGAAATATTTTTTCCTTGGAAAAGACAGATGAGGATTTCCCAATGGATGGTATGCACGCATTTATAGATGTTATCAAAATAATTTGAGCTTAATATAGACAAAAAAGCAACATAAGTGATAGCATCCATTCTCATCACTAGTACTACTCATTGGAGTCCTTGGTAGTAGCTGAAATTTTTCCTGCACCAGATGGAATATGAAGTCTTCTTCTAGTGATGATGCACTAGAAAGATGAGGCAGTGCCAATAGTACTTTTGCACATGATGCATGTGTCATTCACTGTGTGCTGTAGTTACCAGTTCTTGATAACCAATTGTCTCCTGAGATTCTGCTGGAGTGTTTTTCAGTCTAAGACTGGATTTCATGTTTGCAGTGGGAGATCCTTTCCCTCAGCTCTTCAGTTTCTGAGGAAATTCAGAACAGTCTCTTACTGGCAGGAAGTCTTTCTAGGATTTTTGGTAGAATATGCTGTCTTGCATTTGCTGTGCCATGCTTTCAGCAACATCTGAAAATGCCACAGCTAGAATGCTTCAGGAGAGAACAAAAGGAGACTTGGCATTCTTTGCACTGTTATTTTTTTCTTGTTGAGCATTTAACCACAGTGGAAGAAATGAAACTGCAGTGAGGGAAAGATTGAACTGCTAGTGACAGAAATACCCATATGGTCCTGTTTGTTTCTCTAGAAACAGCCATGCAAACTTTGTATAATAAATATACAAACTTGGAAAAATTTGGGTTGTAGATTACAGCCTTCTCTGCAATGAATCTGTATAGGCTAATGCTGTATATGTAGCATTATAACTAAAATGAGAGGCAGCCAAACTGGGGCACATCTGTGCAGTAATTGACCTAAGAGCTTATCATCCCCATGGCACTCTGGGTGGTTCATGGTGCTCTACAGCCTGAAACATGAATTAATTTTGCAAGCAGCTACTAAAAGTCACATAAGCTGCAGTTTAACTCTTTGCAAACTGTCCCAGAAGAAAAGTCAGCCTCATAAAGTGCTGGGTCTCTTTTTCTGCCCTCATTGGTACCAAACCACTATTCCAAGTGGGAACCACTTCAAGCAGTCTATTGCCAGTCATTGAGCCTGAGCCAAGATCCTGGTTTGTGGGAGTGTCATCTACAGCAATACCAATGATTTCTGGTCTGAAACTTGTGTTCTACTGTTTGAGTTTCAATTAAATCAAACAGGCTTCCCTGACTCTCCAGCTTTGTGTTGCCATAAATGAGGGAGAAACTGTGTCTCTGTGCATGTGTCCAGAATCTCTCACTGCATGTCAAGCCAGGCAGATCCATGATTCTGGCTGCTCTGCTTGTGCAGGCTCAGGGCATCATCCAGATGCTGACACACTGGCTCCAGACAGGCTCCCCACAGAATAAATCGTGTTAAATTCTTGATCTGATTGGCAGCCCTGGGAATTCAATTCAAGTCCCTGGGGAGAGGCAAGAGAGCATTTCTTTTCTCTATGGCTATTGTCATGAAAATGAATAAATCCTTCTCCCTCCCCCCCATCCTCAGGTTGTCAGTGGCCTGGATTAATTTTGTGTACATTTTTCATATTCCTTTCCTGGCTGCTTCTTGAGGAGGGGATGGCCTAATTCTCTGTTCAAGTTTAAAGCAAAGCTGAGCAGCCTGGTAGGTGTTAATCCAGGAAGGGAAGATGAGCAACGTGACTGAAGCTTCTGCAGCCTGCTGGCTCTGTGGCTGCCTGGTGCCCAAAAAAAGAAATAAAGAAAGCAGCTCATCAGGGCCGATGAGGGCAAGGCTGCTCACACTCTCCACTTCCTTTAGCACATCTGTCTCATCGTCATTCTCTTCTTGTTAAGATATTACTTAGTGATTTGTCCATGGATTTACCCATCCTTTTAGGCAAATATGAGTTATCTGGAGCTGTACTGGAGCCTGGTATGCCCCCCCGTGCCTGCCTCCGTTATCAGTGCGATACCCAGCACGGGGCGATGGCTCCCGGCGCAGCCCGGTGAGGGGAGCGAGCCCCGCGCCGCAGCGCGGCTTGGGTCAGGCTCAAATCGATTGGAGGGGAGCAGCAGCTGAGTCCGCGCAGGGGCTGCAGCTCCCGGGTGCCTTGGGGGTGCTGAGCTGCAGACCGGGAGCCAGCCCCAGTGTCAGAGCACAGACCGCGGGGACCTGCCCCAACACGCCGGTCTGAGGAAACCCATCCAGCCTTTGTTTCAGCAGAGCATTTAAGCTTAGTTAAGCTTCACGTTTGCTGCAGAGCTTGCGGGGGAAAATGGAAAAAATAGTTTTGTGCTGTATTTTTATTCGCTGAAACTTTGTGATCTGTCTCTTCCATATTGAAGGCAAAAACGAAAAAAATTTTCCTTTTTGGGGACAGAAATTTTATCGTTTTGAAAATGCTTTGTTTAAATATCTGAATTATTATTAGTGAAATAAAGTTTTTTAATGGAAATTAAAAACTTCCCCAAAATTTTCTTTAGAAAAGGAACCAATATTTCGCAGTTTTATTTATATGTTTAAAATTACTTGCATCTTATAGTGCCTTGCTGAATCAGAACTTTAGAAGATAAATCTCTTATCTTAGCTACAATACCCATTTGAACTTATGTAGGACATTTAAGTATAACAGTTATATGCTCTCTCTTTTATCTCATAATTATAGGTGTTTAAAAACCTTTTTTAAAAGTGTATGTAATTATTATATAGAGCAGAGTTTTTACCTTTAAATGTCATGTATTTGCATAAAAATTTACATATATTAATGCTAATCAGGGACATAGGAAGAGAAATAGAATTTCGCTAAACTTCTTGCTTTGAATTAGGACACCAGAGTCAGAGGCCGGGCTGAAAAATACAAATGTTGATATCACCGTGTTCTTCAAATCCTTGCACAATGGCAAAATTATCTAATGTCTCTGTTGGTCATCATTCTGGCAGGCTGCTTGAGAGTGCTGACACCTGGTTTGCTGTTGCTACATTCTACTGTTAACACCTTGTTGAGCTGAATGAGAAATTTGCACCTCTTTTTTAGACAATTGATTTAATGATTTATAATCTGCGGTCTGGAGGCTCCCAGAGGTTCTTCTGAAAGTGCCAAAAGGGAAGTGAGGCTGTTGACAGTGTGCTTAGATTTGCTGTAAAAAGCCTAGGACAGCCAATGGGAAATTTTTTGCATCTGTAACCTGGAAAAGGTTGATAACTGTTGATTTAGACTATCAGCAGTCTCAGCAGGCAGAGCTGCTCCTGGTTAAGATCTGGACATTTCCTCTTCCAGCCTTCACCTGGGGTTCTGGGTCTCTTCTCAGCCATTCTGTGTTCACGAAAGTATTAAAAAAGTAAAAATGTTCAGGGAGAAGTGATTATTCTTAGAAACATGAGGCAGCTTACACAGAAAAAGATTATTTAAGTTGGAGCAGTAATGGAGAATTATTTCAGTTCCAGAGAATTAAAAAAAAAAAGTTCCCAGAAGCCTGTGAAATGAGGACTAGCGTGATGATGCTAAGGAACGCACCCCCTCCCACCGGCTCTGTGCTTTTTGCAGTAGAAGAGGAAGGAGATGGTGGATTATAAATATTGTCTTTGATAGGTAACATTTTTAAACAACTGAAGAAAATATTCTAGAGTCTCATGTTGCAGAACATCTTGACAAAACATAGCACTTGGCAAGGAGTTCAGCAGGATCCAAAGAAGTAAGGAGAATTTTCTAAGGCAGGGAAAACAACATGGGCATCAAATTCCCTGTATAAGTCAGTTGAATGTTGAAGCTGCATTCATGATCTTGATACCTGCTCATTGTCTTTAACAATGCTGAGAACATCGAGAGCTGGATAAAAAAGGAGGAAGTGAAATATAATGATAGAGCTACAAGAACCATGGATGTCAAAGCATAAACCTCTGCCTTGTGCCTGCTGGGAAGGAGCTTCCCTCTCAGTAGACTGGTCTGGTTTGTAATTTGCCCACCGGGAAGCTCCACACATCTGCATCTTTGCAAGGGATTGTTTAGCAAAAAGGAAAACAAACAAACAAGAAGTCCAGTTTATGAGACACTGAAATCCCGGAGTGAATGAAATCCTGAGCTGCTGAACAGAATTTCAGTGGTTCGGAAGCGTGGCAGAGGCACCGCTGTGCACGTGGGTGGAGCTGTGCTGCGCTGCCTGTGGCACTCCCACTTGGATTTGGAATGGGAAGGAAAGCTGAGCGTACTTCAAGGGGAAATTATTTTTCTGAACTTGTTTGAATGTTGATGTTAGTTTTTCATGTTTTGTGATAAATACTTGAGTATCTGGAAGCTTTTATTCTCCAGTAGTTAGTGAAACAGATCTGCACTGATCCAGAGCAGCCTTTCCCAGTACCTGAATCTCCTAGAGCAGGATTTCTTTCAAAGCACAAGCTTCTTGCATACAAGCTAAATAAACATATTCTCATTTAGGAAGTAATTTATGATGAGTAAGGGCTGAAAAGGCAAATGTTACAGTGGAGGCACTGCAGCCAAGTAACATTTAGTTACAGCATTTGTATCTGTAGATAAAGGACAAGAGCATTGTTCAGTACATCTGTGTAACATGAGAATGCCGTATACACAGCTGACTGTAGGAAAGGAAACAGTGCTATTTTCTTTGAGATCTGCCTTTGTGCTATTTTAAGATGGCATCATTTTTGAATAGTGATAGTTGCGAGCTTGCTGTGGCTTATAAACCTTTAACTCAGCAGAGGTCCAGCATGAAAAAGGAGCCCACCTACCTACATAAAAGTCATCCCCCTGTATCTTGCAGTTTGAATACTAGAAAAGCAGGACTTTTTAGCCAAATTAATATGTAATAGCTGAGCTAAATCCAGTTGAGAGACATCTGAGGCAATTTTAGCATCAGTCTTTGGGATTATGATTTACACCATATATTCCTTTTTTACTGAGGCACAGAATAGCTTTAAAGTATGCTCTGATTGAACATGTATTGCTGCCATCTTTGTACTTGTGTGGGCACAATCAGAAGCCATAGGCGTCTAGAGTAGAGCTTAGTGTCTTTATTAGAATGTACTTTTTTTCTTTATGTCTTTGATTTACAATTTTTTCTCTCTTGAGTCACAGTGAAAAGACTGAGATTTTTGATAATTTGTTTTTTAGAAAAAGGCAAGAAAGTGTTATGTTTCAAAATCTATAGTCATTGTGAAAAAGGAGTTTTGGTACAGATGAAACCTATGTACATTCAAGGAACATTTCAGAAAGTTTGGTAAATGACATTACTGGAAAGGGGCACAAAAGGTAGATGAATGTATTTCACAATTTCCGTTGGTGTGCATGATTCTGCAGCCACGGGTACCAGTGTGTTCTAGGACAATCCTGATTGTCCAGCTAGAGAGAAGTGAGTGTATCATCATGCCCAGACCTTAGATGAGACAGGCAGAATCAGGCCCAGTGAATGTTGAGAGGCAGAATAAAGACAGTGGTATTGCAGAATAAAGCCAGGGACAGGATCTTGCTTTTGATGCTTCTGTTGATATATACAGCTGGTTAGTGCAGAATACTAAAGAGGATTTGTGCATGTTATATTGCTATAGAGGACAGTGCATGCCTTGGCTGTAAGCATTAACTGTTGTTACTGCTCAGTGTTAGATCATTACACTAATTTGCTGGATGCAGAGCAGTTGCTACAGATTACAGTGATGGCATCTGAACAGATTACTAGGACCTGCAGTTTGCTGCAGGGCAGCAACCCATGTGAGAGAGATTAAGTGTCAAATTCTGCTCCCCAGTATACCATTGTAAACATCAATAATCCAATTGATTTTATCAAAGTAACTCTGGATTTAAACTGGTATAATTAAAGGCATCTGACCTCCTTGTTTTGTTTTGTTTGTTAATACACACAATACTTTACAGCAGCAGTCTCTGTAGTGGGCAGAACAGGAATCCATAAAAGAGATTCCAGTACATTACTAAGATTTCTGAAGGAGTCCAAATAACTAACATGAGCCTTTCATTCACTTTACTTATCCCATGTTTAAGTGTCTGAGTATCTCAGCCATACAGAGTGAAGTGTAAATGATGTTATAATGCAGTTTTATTCCAAAACCTGCAAGATAATGTCCCCATTTCTGACTGAGCTGTGAGCATGCTGCAGGATTGCAGAGACAGAATAATGCACAAGATACATAACGCTGATTATACAAGATGAATAGGCTATAGTGAATGCAAGTAACATTAGCGGTTACTCCTGGATTTAGTACTTGATCTTACTACCACCAAAGCCTATAACAAATCTTCCCCCAGCTCTGGGGGGAGGAGAATTAGACCTGCTGTTATACTGGGAGAGCACAGCCAGCCTGTATGTGCTGCAGAGAGAATAGTGCATCGTAATGCAGATTACACTGGTTTGCTGCAGCGTCAGGGAATCTCCCAGTAGTGTGTGCTCTGTAATAGAAATGTCACTCAGCCTGCCTGCTTTTATAAATAAGTGAGGTTATTTTAATACTACTCTTGTTAAAGTCGCAGCTGCTAAAGCAGCTCTGAGTGGCAGGGGTAGCCAGCTTCACCTACAGCCATCCTGGATGGCTGCAGGATTTTCATGCTTGTTCATTTAAGGAAGAGTGGCAATTTTCTTCTCACACCTTCCCCCTGACCTTGCAGCTCTCTTGCATAGCAAATGTTGCAGGGAGGCTCATGGTAAGGGTGTGGAACAGGCAGTTGTCTCCTTGCAGGGGGAAGCAGCCTTTGCCCTGTTGTACTGCAGCTCTGCTAAGTGCTTTGCCTCTCTGAGTGGAAGGAGCCAGGAATGAGTGCCTCTCTTGGCATCCCCTGGCTGTGTGGGTGGCTCTGTGGGAAGCTGGGGTTCACAGAGGGACAAGCAAAGGCCTGCTAAATCTGTGTCCAGGGTCTTGTCACCTGCTCAGAAGCACTTTTGGAACATGGGTTTTATGGCTCTGGCTCGATCGTGCACTGTGATAGGCCAGGGTGGCCAACAACCACTGACTTACTAATGATTCCATAATGAATGTTCCAGAAATTAATTGGATGGCTACCAGATCCTGCATCTGACCCTTTCAGGAGACAATCTTTCTTTGAGCCCTGTGATCTTTCGATCTTCAAATTTCAGGATTGTATAAGTTGCTGATTCTTCCTGGGAACTTGGTCCTCCATGGTGACCAGCTATCAAAACAACAGTCACAGACCTGACAGTTGATGTGTAATGTTCCCTTGTGCTTCCTACAGAAGAGGACTTGCCTCCTTTTCCATTTGCTAGAGGCACTCAGTTGCAAAACACTAGACTGGTTGGAGAAAACAGTGCAGGCAAGCACATTATGATCTTACCTTTGTGTGGTGTTTTCTCGAGTTCTTTCCCAGAGACATTTTATCTGTTCTATTAACTCCTCAACTGTATGCCTTGTTCCCTAACTGTCCGGTGAAATTTTAAGATTCCAGAGCCAAAGACAGTAACAGGATAGTGTGACATCTAATGGGGTAGGGAGGGCTTTAGCTTTGGAGCTTTTAGGTCATATACAAATGGGATCAGTGTTTGGTGTCCTCTCTGTTTTGTTTTAAAATACCATATCCTGTGATTCCATATCTCTTGCAGTGCCAAACGTTGCAGCAAGCAGTTCTCTAACGTGTCTGCAGGTGTTGTCATACAAATGATGAACAGGTCCCACAGAGGAGCACTGCGAAAGGGTACTTTAACTCTTGAGATGTAGAGAAATGTGGTAACTGCTTAGAATGCAAACTGTTCTTATTTTATTCATTGTTTGTCTCCTTGTGTTCCACCCGCCTGTCATGTCTGTCATTAACTGAGAGTACGATCACTTCAGAGCAGCTGTTTAAAAAGCAGAAATAAATGTTCAAAAAATTCCTAGCTTAACAGACAGTGTATTACTACTTTTATTTACAATAGTAGCTAAAAGAAGCAACAGAAGTTTTTACTCTCTCTTCTCATCTCTGCATTATCTATGAATCTGGGCTGTGCTCTGCTTAAAAATGATCAGCAGATACATTATAGGGTCTGTCCTCTCTGGCCTGAGTCCCACTGAGAGTGATGGGGTCCAAGTCTTCTGGTACCTTAGACTGAAGGATCTTTTATTAATGCACTTGAAGCACCAGTCAGAGATGACCATGTGGCTGAGTTTGCCTCACTGACTAGGTCTGAAAATTAATTGTGTTTACACTCTGGTTCTAGAAGACAGTGATGTGGAGCCCCATGCTATTGATTTTAACTGAATAAAAGGAGACTCGCAAGGAAGTGTTAAGGCTTTAATGTCATAGAGAGGAAAGCTGTTGTGCAATGGCAGTGATGAGGGTACCAAGGCTGACTTAGCTTGCAGGTCTGAGGAGTTTCTGTTACCAGTTCCTCCATTCATGAAAAGAAAATCCCATTCATCTTTCTAATTCCAAATTTTACATTCTGTAGGCTACAAGAATTTAACCAACAGCATTTAGAACAGGGATTTGGAAGCAGACTCGTTTGCTTCCTTGACTGACCCATTGTTTTACCCTGACTAACAGCTGTGTACTAGAACTGCTAACCTTCAGTGCATTAGTTTCTCTCCTGATTTTCTGCTCTCAAGAGCTAGGCTCTGTAATAGGCCAGGGAGGTTAGAATATCTGTGTGAGTGTTAGATGGATTTAACACAGCCGAAATCATTGCTGCTCAGCTCTGTCATTGTTACTATAATAACTTAATTATTAGATTTCCAGTTGCTACTGTGTTGCTGTTGCAGGCACTGTGTAACAGAAAACCGATGATGGCCTCTGCCCTGAAGCTCTTGCAGTCTTGCATACATGAGACAGCAGACTGTTGCAATGAATGAATATTGTTGGACAATTAAAAGTATAAAGCAACAGTTGGGTTTTAGCCTCAGGTCCTCATAGCTCTCAGGTGCCAGTCTTGTGTTTATGGGTTGCTTTCTCCAGGATGCAGTGGGGCAGAACTGCTTATGTGTCTTGCTTATACAAGTATATATATGTTGGTTTGTGTTTAAACAATGTAAAACATAGTTTTAGTGCAGAGCTTGACTCAAACAAGAAGCCCAAGATAACTGGTGGGGCACTGCCCTGTGCCAGAGAGAGCTTGAATGGCTGCTGACAAAAGCCACTGAGGGATAGTTGATGGTTTTCATTGCCCTGACCCATTTCATTACATAATCTAGTATGAATTATCACACTATTATCCCCGTGATATCTCTGGCTTCCTTTGCTGGCTTCCCCTGATTACTCTGACCAACACAGAGATGCTGGGAAAGAAGACTCTTGCAGATGCTTCCATGAGTTATAGATATACAGAAGTATGCACATTGAACTGGTCAACAGCTACTATGAGGACTGATTTTGATTCTGGAAGGTTACCAGTTAAACAGGAACTCTGGAAACATGGTGTACAGATTAGTCACACTGGGCAGATAATAAACTCAACAAAAACCATCCAAGTCAATAGTTGTGGCAAGTTGTTGGCAAATATTCCAGATAAGTAAGGTATTCCAGGAAGTATTGCAAGTATTCTGGTGTGTATTGTGTTTGCATAAATCATCATATAAGGCTATGTTACACTGTTGAAACTATGATTGAAAGTATCTATTTCTGGTTATTTGTTGGGGTTTTTAAAAAGGTTTTTAACTTGAAGGGCTTGAAATTTTATTACTTTAATTAATTGTGGTTAGGCAATATGAATTTTAGTTGGTACAGCTGCAGTGCTAAGAAGTCATAGCACAAAGGCAGGTACAGTGATAGTGGTTATTAGTAGGATGTATTCCAAGCCAGGCAGGAGGAGGTGAGGACTCTGCCTGAGCTCAAGAAGAGCCAGGAAGGATTGCCCTGCAGGGAGGCAGGATTTTGCCATCAGCTGCTTCCATTGAGCAGCTGCTCAGCTCCTGCCTCTGGGCTCTGACTTCCTGCAGCTGATGGGTGGTGCTTTGCTTCTGTGTGAAACTGCAGCCCCTGTGAGGTCTTTCCAGGCATTTCACGTGCAGCTGTCTGACTAAAAAGAAGGGGGGATGGTACAGGAAGGGGAACGTGGTTCTGCATATTGCTGTGCTTTAGGCAGTGCTGCAAGAGGTGACTGTCCCAGGTTCCCTAAAGGAATAGGGAAATCTGCATAAAATGCCTTTAAGACAAGGTCTGCTTGGCTAGGGAGGTTTGTAGGTATCTTGATATAACAAAGAAGTGCAGCTCTTCAGCACAGATTGAGCCCCAGGCAAAGCTCATGTTCCATTTTGACATGGTGTGACTTGCTTTTAGAGATGTGGGGAACCACAAGCTGCTTGGGCATTTGCTTGCTTCATGATACCTGATGTGCTCTGTGTGACACCAATGTACAGGGTTAATCATTTCCGTGTACTTCAGTACCTCAAGGCACTAAAATCTGAGGAGATGTTGCTCTGCTGCTTGTGTTAGTACCAGTGCTGGAGTCTGACATGTCACAGTTTTATAAACTGGTCTCTCTTATTTTCATGACTTCTTGAAAAATCAGTTTTTCTTCCCTTACTTGCTTTGTTTCATTGCTGATGAAAGCATGATCTCTTCAAATGCAGCATTCCACACTGGCATCCAGTGTTTTTGACTGTTCTTGATTTCAAGAGACTTTGCAGAAGACGTTCTTTATATCGCTGTAGTTTGCAGGATCTGACTTGTCTTCATCCATATGTAACTAGTAACTCTTTGATAAATAAAGTTCTACCTAAATAAGCATATAGAATCCCATCATGTTTGGAGTGTGTGTTCCTGCTCCCTGGTTTTGAGATATCAGCAAGAAACCGGGTTTTATTGGTACTTTATTTAACAGACAAAGGAAACAAGCCATAGCACCAACTTAGCCATAAAAGTCAGTGTTTGTGGGGTTTGCATTTGTTGTGTGGAGTTGGAAACAATCACAAAAGTAGTTTTTTCCAACAATAGGGCACTTTCCTGACACACCAGCCTTGCTGCTTTCATGTTACTTTCATAAGCCCTCTTTGCTGACCCTAAACTTTTTGATATATTCAGTTCTTGAAGTACTAGTCATTATTTCCCATTTTGTTTTGGCTTCTCTGCTGTTGTTTTCTTATTGATGGTCTTGCAGACTTCTGTCCACTGGCTGTTCATGAACCTTCTCTCTTTCTGAAGCTCCTTCAGAAATAATGCATTATGTGTTGTGAGATTGCATGTAATGAGATTGCCTGTCCAGAGGTTTTTATCTCCATGGGATAAATTTGTGGCTGGGGTTTGCAGGAATGTCATGGATAAGGAGATAGTCAAGAATCTTGGATGTTTGTGCTGCAGTTGCAGGCTTTGGTGGGGAAAACATGAAAGGTGAGTACCATGGCAAAGGAATGTGTGTGTGAAAGCAGGCAGTAGGCCTTTTCTTGTCTTGAGTTGCATGTCACAGTATTTTTAGTTGAAATCAGTGCAGTAGCAAGTGAATTTATACATGGCATGGGAAAGATGGCAGAACTGGGACCATAGTTTTGACAGTAATGGGCTTGAAAAATCCAGCACTGAGCCAAACAACCCCTAATGGCCATGTCAGGTGAGCCTGTGCAGGAGAGACCATGCTTCTCAGTAAACCTGACTGGTCCAGGCAGAATGCTATCCTAGCACAGCTGTATTGCTTCTAATTCCTTGCTAGTGCTGAGCAAGCTTAGCTGGAATTACCTGCCTGGCTCTATGTGGCAGAGATCCATCCTCCTCACTTCCCACTGCTTTGGTTACTTTTCCTTTCAGGAAGAGATGAAATGAGTGTGGCTTTGTGCCAGCACAGGTTGCTGGGGCATCCATACTGCTCTGCATTGCTGAGCCACCCCTCTTTGTGAGCCTGGTGACAATAGCAGAGCGTTGGGGCTGCAGCAGTCTTTGGGAACACTGCTGCTCATACTGTGCACATATCTCATTAGTTTGCTAGGAAGGTGAGACTTGGGCTCTGAAAACTTGGGTGGGTTTTTAAGAAACACCCTAGCAAATAAATGGTTAACCAATAAGGCAGAGCATAGAAATAGGATGGAGGAGTGTAATTATCATGGGATAAGCAAATGATTAGAATGTTA
The DNA here is from genome assembly GCA_013397375.1 of Toxostoma redivivum. Classification (NCBI taxonomy): domain Eukaryota; kingdom Metazoa; phylum Chordata; class Aves; order Passeriformes; family Mimidae; genus Toxostoma; species Toxostoma redivivum. The sequence goes on along the minus strand of VXBI01008034.1, from coordinate 582,360 downwards.
TGATGCTCAAACTATAGCCCTAGAGTCAGGTGCTTAATTATTAATATTATTATTCATGGATGGGTCTTTATGATGTGGGAAATGAATATTTCTGACACTGGAAGGAGATGTAAGACACCAGTTTAATATGCCAAGCAGAGCTTATGAGAGAATGGTGTGCTTCATATAAATTAAATCTACCCGTTAGCCACGTGTTTTCCACTGGGAATGGTTTCTTCATCTCCTTGCCTCCTAAAGCTGCTCATAAAACATGAAATTAAAAAAAAAAATCTCCTTTTAATATTTTTGTAAGTAAATCAAAATGTTCAAAATGGAGCAGAAATGTGAGGGAAGACATGGGTGGCAGCTTTGGGCTCAGGGGAGGCAGGCTGAGAGCCTGGTCATGGTGATGAGTCCAGGACTGTTTTTCAGGTAACACTGGCTGTATTCTCCTTTCATCTATGTACCTGTAACCTCACAAATCCATGGCATATGTGTGGTTAGGAGCAAATGTTGAAACAGACACTAAACAGCACTGATACAACTTTTGTGCTGACATAAGCATCAGCTGTAGTGTCCTCAAGGCCAGGCACACTAATCTTAGTTTTGGGACTGTTGTCAAATTGGATGTTTTGGTGTCTTTATGTTGCATTCCTTCATAGCACAGGCTTGTTTGTCTGGGACTCAGCTGTTCTTGGAGGTGATTTGGCTGCTGGATCTGGGGATCACTTTGGAGGCCACTGTGTAAAGGTCTGGATTAGTAGTTATTTGAACAATAGAATAGACTGGATTCAAATGGGCATCTCAAACACCCCCAGGAAAAACAGCAAATGAGATTGCTGTAGTCAAATAAAGGGAAAATGTTCCTTAACTTGGCCTCCAGTTACTGAGGGCCAGTGTCAGCCTTTGCAAACTCTAGGTTCAGGCATTAGCTGTTATTAGAGCAAGGAGTTGTGTCACTAGGCAAATAGCACAGAATTTAGCAGAGACAGAAAAAGTGGTATATAAAGTGTTGTAGAGAATGGAGGCTGTGTGCATGCTGAGCATGCTGCCACCCTTCTAAATTGCTTCTTCCCTGTCGCTATCTGGATTTTTGGCATTGTAGCTGTTGAAACTGTATTCATTTTCACTCCAGTCCTAAAATGATGAGCTCTTGCAAAGTGCCTCTGTGTGTGGTAGTACAGAAGAAGAGTGGGAAAGATACCATCCTTCTTTCCTTCTTTCCTTCTTTCCTTCTTTGCTTCTCTCTCTTTTTTTTTTTTTCTTTTTTGCTTTATTACAATCCTGCCTTTTTGATCTTGCTTCCTGCAATATTATGAGGACTGCAATGGATTGCTATGGCAACTGGCCAACCAGGCCTGCATACTAAAGGAAGACACCTCCACGAGGGCTCACAGGGGAAGGAGATAAAAGTGTAAATGATGCAAACAAACAGAAGAAACTCCAAACAACAGCAGTAGCACCATGTGGATGTGTTATACTGTGAAATAGGGTGGAAGAACATAAGGAATAAAGCATAGTATTGCTGGCCAGCCTCAGAGCCAGAGCATTTTGTCATGCACCAGCGGGATAGAAAACTCTCATTCTTCTGTTCCCCCATCTCTGCAACCCTCAGCAAAAGCAGATATCCAGCAGACACGTATGTCTGTAAATATAGGTGGACTGTTAATTTACAGAGACATGGGAAGATGGCTGTGTGAAACTGGGGATGCAAATGTTCAATTATTGCAGCTTGACAGTGATAAATGGAGAGGGGAAGAGGGGCTGCATGGCTGGGTTTATCCTCTGGGTACTTCTGTTCTGATTGGTCTGAGCTGCGTCCCTGTGCCGGTGGCTCTGGGGAGTGCTGTGCAGAAGAGGGGAGCATAAGAGAAGAAAAATGCCTGTCTGGCATGGGGCAAGGCCAGCTGGCCACAGGGTAGGTCTTTTCTGTTCAGTAAAAGAGAGTAGAGATGTTGGTTCCTAAATATCTGGCAGAGCTGGCAAGGAGGTGGGGAGGATGTATAAATTTTCCCCAGCACACTTGGCTTTATCTCCACCTTCATGTCTGCTATACTGGATGTCCTTTCAGTCTCACAGCCACAAGCCCATATGGCATTTCCCCCCTCCCCACAAGTGGAAGGAGCAGGCCTTTTTGCCAGAGAAGGAGGAGGGGAGTGTATGGGGGAAGGTTGGTGCTGCTGTTAGGGCCAGATGGCCCTGAAGGGCTCACTCTACACTACCCTCTGCCACAGATCTTTTCAGCTCCTTAATCTCTGCTTTTCAGTTCCCAGCAAATGGGCAATATCTGGTTTATCGAGAACCACTTGAACCTGGAACTGCCATTAAAAACTCATGGGTACTTTTGTCTTGCTGGTCTGTGGGATGAACTGGATGAAGCTGGATGTGCCATGTACAGAGGAGTCTCATAGCTGTGTGTATCTAGCTGTAGTCCCAGGCTGAGGCCTCTTGGAGCTTGGCACAGAGAGTAGGACACCCAGTGCCCTCTGAAGAAGTCCAGGAGCCTTTCTCAATTTGCCTGTCTTTACTATCTGTGCTTTACTGAGCACAGACTCCTACAGGATTGCATTGGTGCAAAAGCAATGAGAATTTTGCCCTTCGCACAGAAGAGACACCACTGTGTTCACGCAATTTTTAAAACATTTTTATAGGCAGGGCAAAGCACTCAATCACCAGGCAGCATCTTAAAATCAGGTGCAGAGACACAAACCTGATAAAGGAGCAAGTTTCCATGGTCTGGAACAGGTGACAGTGGATGCTGGAGAAGGAGGCAGACCTGCTCTGTCATGAAAAACAGTTATCTGTATAAATTAATGGACCCTGCTGGTCCTCCCATCATCTTGCAACCAGGTAGTCTTTCACATGGGTATGAGAACACTTGGAATATTTGCAGAAATGCCTCAGAGGAGTGGCATGTAGGGGCTAAATCAGGTAATGGGGTCAGCTTCCTGTCTGTTTCAGAGGTGGTATTGGTGATAGCAGGTAACACTGTGATAGCAGGAAACATCTCAAATACACGGGTCAGTAACAACTACATAAATTTATAACTAGAGTTTCTAGCAGTTTCTAACGTGTATTGAGAAGGGCAGACCTGTAACAAGTGTTCTGAATTAACCTTACTGCAGCACACAAGCCCCTTCCAGTGTGGTAGATATGCAAAACACCATATTAGTCTCTGAACCTCTGCAGAGGCTGGGGAATGCTGATCCCAAGGCTTGAGTCTGAGGAACTCTGCAGGAGTCAGTCTTTGGTTGCCAACATCATGTTCCCATGAAATTCTGCATCCTTCCAGAAGTGGGCTTCAAATTCTGTGGCCCTTCTACAAAATACTTACAGTTGACTTTTCTTTGCTAGCTCCAATATGTTATTCCATTCGTGAGGCTGTACCAGGCTCCCTGTGGTTGGTAATTAAACATGCTGGAAATTCTTGTGCTTTCATTTTTGACCAAAGACCCTAAGCTGGCTGGCACGAAGGGATAAGGTTTGCTGACTTTGGTGTAGGAGTCCCTGAGTTCAGATTCTCATCCCTTTCTCAGCACTTTTCTCTTTTTAAAGAAAACAATAAAAAGAAGAGATATGTGATCAGAAAGCACTTGACAAGTACAAAAATACTGGAAATGGGATGTTTGATGCAAAAAATGGGATGAAGTTAGAACAGGCTGAGCCTTGAAATGGGCCAAGTTAAATAAATAGCAAGTCCTGATAACTTGGCCCTTTTTTTCCAAGGTTCATACACCCACATATGGGATCTCAAAAGGGTGAGCCAATGTAACCCTAATTGTATCTTATTTATCTTGGCCGTTTAAACAGCTCACCATGCTGTAACTTGGCCCCTTCCACAGTGATTGCATCTTTATACAGTTGACCTTTTCTTCCCCCTCCAGTTTTCTGTATGTGCTACAAGTTTTCATGTCAGATATAATTATCTGAACCCCCGTAGGCTGTGAGGATAAGGTTTCAGCCATTTTTGGCAATGGGGTTCTTTCCCAGGGCTGCAGATGGGTTAGGTGAACCAGATGTACTCAGATAAGTTTGTTGCAATTTTTTTCTGGTTTTTGAGTTGTGCTTCAAAGGATGGCCTCTGCGCTTAGGGGTTAGTTGCCTTAGAAATTGTAACTTATATTTTTGCTTTTGTGATGAGGATACTTTTCATTTCATTGAAACCTGGCTTAAACTATCATGTTCTTGTAGATTCTTTTCTAGAACTTGGGATGTGATAGTTACATATGTTTGCTGGTATGTACTTGGACTGAGGATGAATATTAAAATATTTTGGAAGTCAGAGGCAGCTCTGCTGCTGCTGTACTGTATTACCTGCTGCAAGCTCTGTGTAAGGGTCTGCCCTGTAACGGGACCTAGTTTACCTGAGAGATAAAGACACTGCCTGGGTGTCCACTGCACAGCCAGCCTTCTGCCTTCCCCTGGGCCCCCACTGCCACCCAGCCACTCCTGAAGCTGCATCTTAGTCTGATTCTTACAGATTACTGGTGGGAAAGTAGGCAGATTGGTGAGCTGGTTAATTAATTCTGTTTAATATTATTATTTATACTGAGAGACTACAAAGAGCTGTCAGAGGTCATGCTGCCCCATTCACTAGGCTCTAGAAAAGCACATGGGCAGGACTTGGATGTGGTTTTTATCTCGCTAGAGCAGGGTAGGGAGGAAGGGCATGTTGTGACCCTGATTTTGTAGAGAGGGAATGGGGGAGATGGAAGGTAAGCAATTTGGCCAAGGCTGTGTAGAGACTCTGTCTGAGCCAGGAAGTAATGCCAGCTTTTCCCTACCCCTGTGCAGGCCGTCCTCGGCTCTCATCGAAGCTTTTGCTTTTAAAATTTCTCTTAGTATTTCCATGCCGAGTTACAACCTCTTTTCTCCACCCATGTCCCCACCTTTCTTGTCTCTTGCTCTCTCACCTCATCTCCTTAGGCTCAGAGTCACAATACTGATATTTGCTAGAAATAGCATCAGTTTGGAAACAGCACAAAATACATTTCAAGCGATAGCTCTGTTCAGCTGCACCATTTAGAAGGGGTGGAAGGGAAGTAAAAAGAAGTCACTGGCCTCTTAGTGTCAGTGAGTTGGTGGGGTTGTTTCTCCTCTCTGTAGATGCCACACAGGAGCACCTCCTGACTTGTGTTAGAGCCCGGTTCCCTGACAGGGCCATGGGCCATGTGCTGAACTCAGCTGAGCCCCAGCTGCTCTGACTAAAGGCCGTCAGAGCCCCATAGTGCTCAGACCCCTCAGGAATTGGCTGCAATTTTTTTTTTTAATTTCATGTTTTTGTCTGTTTGGGAGGTGACCAGTGGCACTTAATGTGGGTCAAGCCTGGCAAACTGATCTCCATGGCAACCCTTAATGAATGCCATTGGCTCAGTGGTTCCATCCCTGCATCTCATTAAATTTCAATGACTTTCATGGGGCTCGGACATGTAATTAATATCAAACACATGGTATTCAGCAGGATAAGGTTTAACAGCAGGCAACTTGTGCAGGAGAGGGAGAATGACGTGGGGGGAGAATGTTTGGGCTCTGTCCCCAAACATGACAGGAACAGACAGCCCGTGAAAAGAAGTGAAAGGCAGAGCCTGGCGGTTGCTGCTCATGGCCCAGCAGAGGCACTGATGGGCTCTTTAGCCTGTCTGCTGGGGTGGGGATTGGGAGGCAGCTCTGTGATCAGAGCTCATGCCAGCTCTCATGCTCAAGAGTGGCTCTCAGTTGCTTTGTGACTAGTGGCCATCTTGCTGAAATGACAAAGAACTGTAGAAAATGGGGTCATATGTGCTGCCTAAAGGAAACTCCTCAAAGGCCAGGGAGATCAGAGGAAGCAGCACAAGGCAAGAAGACAACTGCACTTGCATTTCTTGGTTTTCTCTTCACTGTGTACTGGTAGAACTTTTGTGGCACATCACAAACTCTCCCCATCCCCAGCACGGCAGCATTACAGAATAGCTTCCAAAGCCATCATAAGGAGCTGCTGTGGACTGGGAAAAATCTTGTACTTATCATTAGGGTTGGGTGAATCATATGACTCTCTTCAAAAGCAAACGAGAAATTTGAGCTGGAGTTGCAGCAGTAGGAGCAACAACCAGAGTGTTTGCACAGAGACCACCTGAGCTTTGCTCCATCCAACTGCACAGTATGGCCAGGAGAGGCTTGTTCTCAAGGGGAAGCGACAGATGCCAAAATACAGAGGGGAGTGGTGAGGAGTGTTTTGTTTTTTGCCAAAATTAATTTTAATTTCTTAGGGTTTGCCTGCCTCTAGTGAAGATCTCAGTCATTTCAGTTGTATTAAAATCTTCCAGCATCTTATCTCACAGGGATTAATGTTACCAGACATGAAATGAAACAAAAAGGTGGGGGGAATGGAGGAAATAACTTCTGCTAATTACTAATATGCAAAGTGAGTAACAAGATGAAGAAATAATGTGCTATCAGATACAATCCTGGAGTTTTAAAAACAAATTATTTCATCTTCAACTGCATTGCTGCTATTCCCCAAGGAGTAATATACAATTCCCACAAGGATATGACAGTATCATTCAGTGGCAGCTCTGGTGAAGTTATATTCAGTTTAATGAACGTCGGTGGGAAGCTAAGATTGAATTATTGCCCGAGTGCTCTGTCAGATTGCCTCATGTTGTTATGCAGGATATAAAGAAAATTATTATTGGCAATACTAAGGAGATTCATTTTGTCTGAGTGAAGGAGGCAAAGGAGGTGTATTGGATCTGTGACGTAGCGGGAGAAGGTTAATCATGACTGTAATGTGGGCTGGGGAGATCGATCATGCGTGGATCACAGGGATGGGTATTTAATGTGTATGTGACACAGCAGTGGAAGTTTTACTGGCCAGGATGCATGGAAAGGACGGAGTTGGAGGCAATAACAATAACTTACTGTGTGACAAATAAATAACAGTGTGGGAAGGATGGTATTCAAAGATCCTTGTGCTCGCTAGAGGGTGCAGCAGTGGGGTAAGAGTGCATGGGATTTCCGGCAGTGTTTGTGTCAATTCAAGGCATCTTTCTGCGTGTGTGAAGTAAAGCCAGGAGAGCCTCTGCCAGCTTGCAAATGGCAGTCGGTGATTTAGGCGGGCGCCGCTCGTCCTTTCTGGCCATAGGGTGGCAGCATCTTGATGCTCAAAACGAACACCTCCAGCCCTCGCTCCCGGCGGCTCAGAGGTACCCGCGGAGGGCTGGGAGTTCGGACTCACCTCCCATCGCACCAAGAAACACAGAGTCCACGTTCCCGGTTACACCGTGGTTCTGGCCTCAAGTTGTGCCAGGGGAGGTTTCGATTGATATCAGGAAAAATTACTTTGCTGAAAGGGTTGTCAAGCACTGGTACAGGCTTCCCAGGACAGTGGTGGAATCACCATTCCCAGAGATTCCCCTTAAAGGATGTGAAGATGTGGGACTTGGGAACATGGTTTAGTGGTAAACTTGGCAGTGCTGTGCTAATGGTTGAACTTAAAGATCTTTTCCAGCCTAAATGATTCTGTGCATCTGTCTGCTGCAAGTGATTTGTAGCAGAAATGGAAACTAGACTGGATGCTCCAGTCACACACTCTTGGGGGGTTTGCTCACAGCTTGCTGGGAAAACAGCCTGGGGACAGACCCATCCCTAGGTATTTTCATGGACAATCTGACTTGAATCAGAAAAGAGAGATGTATGAACAATGCTAAGTAATTATGTACAAAACTATGCAGAATTGGCAAAACCAGTTTTTGCTAAAACCAGATTTTAGTATCTGAGATTTCCATATCTGTCAAATTTAGTTGGCGTTGGCCAATGGCTTATAAGTACTCAACGAATGTCGTGTATGATATAGTAATAAATATTAATAAATCACACAATTATTAATAGGGAGACATGGACAAACATGTACTTAAACATACAGCAAGATTGTGTAAGATTTGTTTTCTCAGGAAAGCAGCTGATAAGTAATGGATAGTTTGTAAAGAAGGAACTGAACATTCTCAAACTTCCATGAAATGTTTGCTTAAAGCTAGGCATTAGAAATGCTTTTTTAAAAAAAATCAAATATCTTTCTTATCTTGCCCTTTCTACACAGGAAGTTCATTATTTATTTTTCAGGATTCCAGGTCACACAATTCTATTGAAGATTTCATTATACCCACTCAGAAGGCAGCAGTCATTGATTTGAAGAATTATTTGATTAATCAAACTTTCCATATTGAAAATCTAACTTCTAATTTTGAGTACCATTGGGGTAAAGGGTTTTTTGCATCTGGAGCACTGGACAAGGCCCATCTTCAGTATAGATTCATGTCAGCACCTATTAGAAGGAAATGAATATATTGAAATCTGGTGCAAACTATTATAAACCGAGCAGCTGGTGGTCTTGTTTCAGCAAATTCCATTAGCCTGCAAAATGGAAGGAAATCCATCCAAAAATCCTTTTCTCATTTTTTTCTTGTTATCCACAAAAAACTTCAAAAGCAGACTAAATTCAGTCTCTTTGGACCTGTCCGCCACATTTCGCTTTCCTATTTTCTTAGGAAAAAAACCTACAACAAAATATGGAGATGATTGTTTCCGTTGCTCAGCCTGTCACTCACTGTGTTTGATGTGCATGCGCACAGTGCAGCAGTTGCAGTCAGCATGTTTCCATTACAGACAGGATGGGCTCCTGGCCACACCATCTACAGCTTCTCCAGTGCTGGCATTCTGAGCAACATGGGACATTTGATTGGTTTCCACCTGCTGAGATGACAGGACTGATAGGCAGAGAAATACATAAATAAACAAAACCAAATTCTTTAATGGCCAGTACAAAAGATATTCTCATAAATCATAGAATACTTTGAGTTAGAGGAAACCACTGAAGGTGGTTTTGTCCAGTCTTCTCTCAAATTCCTCATCAGATATATTTGAATTTTGATATCCTAGACCTCACTGACACATTTCTACTTTTTTTTTTTTCCCTGAACATTTACCAAAATCCCATGGTTAGCTTTCTTCTTTTCTTCTTTTTAAGTGCAGTTTTGCTTAGAGAGTCTCACATTCTTGACATTTCTCTTTATTGCTATAGTAGGATATAGTCTTCAAATGCAAAATATGAATCTACATTCAGAATCATAATCACAGGACATGTCTGTGCTAAAAGGGAGCCAAAGTTCAGATTGTATGTCAGTAATTTAAAACACTGCAATATGTATCATCTCAGAAGTGTGCACTAATGTACAAAAGGAATTTGGAATTGTGATGAAACTTTAAGGGAACCCAAATAAAGAAAGGAACAGAAAACCATCCAAAAATACTGAACTCTTCTTTGTAGAGATAAAGATTTTTTCCTATCCTAGAGATCTGATCCAAGCTTCCAGCAGAGAGCTGGTGTAGAGCCCCAGGCTGAGTGTCTCTCTGGCCTTGGGCATGGCAGTTCCCTTGTTTCCCATTCAGTGGCTCAAAGGCTTGGCATGGGGGGAGTTGTGGTCCTTGAAACAACTCAGGAGGTCTGATTCCCACCTTCTGCTTGCAGCTCCCTGCCAGGGACTCCAGCTGAGCTGCTGGTAGTGTGGAATGAAAAGCTGGAAGCCCAAGGTTTTCCAAGGCTCCTGCCCAGTAACTGTTCTGGTAAATGAAGCCTGGTGTCTGAAAAGATGGTAAGGCCCTTTTGCTATGTGTGGATCTTTCTCTCTCTCATATTATCCAGTCAGTGTGTTTGGAGGCTCTATATATTAAATAGATTTATGTGCTTAATAATTACTAGTTTCAAATATTTACAGTGCCCTGCTGCTGTTTCTGTGACTCTGCCTCCCCAGGAGGTTGAGAAAGTGAAAATCCTTCATCAAGGAAAAGGGAAAAATTAGAAACTTTAAATCTTCCATCATTTGGAAAATAGGTTGTGGAGAAAATAAAGACAGATTCTGGATGTTGTGGATTAGGTGAGTGCATGCATATGTCTTGGGGTTGCACATCACACAGGTGTTTAGGGAAGATGTAAAGATCTACATATGTTTATCTCCTCCCCTGTTGCTTTAAAAAACCTTTAGACAAGTCAGGGGGCATAACCAGAGGAGGCTTCAGAGCTGCTCTGCCACTGTTTGGTTGTGCAGTGACAATTTGATAGAAAGAAGCACCCTTCATTTATCAAGAAAAAAGGATTGGGACTTACCAATAAGAAGATACGGCTATTTCTAATACAGCCTCACTTTTTTATGTCATCTTCACAGCTGTCTCTCGCTCTGTGCTCATATTATTCCAAAGCTGGCTCATGCCAGAGCAAGTCTCTCTGTGTGAACTAGCCATTTTAATCTTCTTTTCATGTAGAGTGAGTTATAGTCACTATAAAAACTAAAAGGAACACAAAGAGGAATTTAAGAACTGAAATGCTTGTATGTGAAGTTTATTAACATATTCCTATCTGGGTTTGATACAAAACCAATGCAGTTTTATTAGATAACAATACAAGAGGCATGAGGAACTTGGAATGCAACTTACAGAAATTGGATTTGAATGACTTATTTTCAAATGAGAGTTAGATTTGGAAAGGAAAAGAAAATCATTCTGGATTACATATTTATTACAGTGAAAGTCTTAATGAATTTCATGTTAATCCTGTTTACCTGCAAAAATTGGAGGTTCACAATAGAACTTGAAGAGAAGTAGCATGGAACTGGAAAGTGTGTGATGCTTCCGGGAAAAAGGTATATTGTGAAAATTGAGAATCATACAGCAAAGAATTATGTTTTCAGAGTTTTTTTAGGTCCTGGGCATTTCCGGGGTCCCAGAAGGATGAACAGACATCAAGTTCCTGCCATAAAACAAGCGATAAAATCACAAGTGTAATGGGGTTGTATGGAAAACCTAGGTAAAGCAGAAGGGCATATCCCCCTTCTGACAAAGGGAGGTCTTCATTGTGCAGAGCACAACGAAATGCTCTTTAATTTGAAACCAACATTAGTGAGTGCAGAGGACAAGAACTGCCTGATGAAATAGCAAAGCTCTGAGAGGCAAGCAAGCCTCCTGACATCTGAATGTTGAATTCTGGGCATCTAAGTAACCCAACTCTGCAGCCACCATTGAACCACTGGAAGTCTTTCTTCTTCTGAGCCCTGACCTGAGCAGCTCCAGTGGCCTTGACAGGAGGACCTGAGCTGTGTGACCTGGTTTGCACACTGCAGATTTACTACCAAGCTTGTACTGACATTAAGGAGCCCATGGAAAAGAAGTTTATCTTCAAATTTGGCAGCACAGAGAGGTAGATAATATTCGAACAAAGTTGCCAAAATGCCCTCAGGGCCTTAGCAAATTGCAGCTTTTGAAGCACTAAGCTGCATTTTTTTGCTTGTGATCTAATTTTAAGAATCCTTGTGGAAAAATCCCTTTGTAAATTGCCTTGCAACCTTAGATTGCTAATTCAGATCTGATCAGCATGGTAGGGCAGGCTCCCAAATTTTGGTTCATGAACAGCTGTCTGAGGGACAGGATAACAGCCTCCAAAGCAGGCCTTTTATGTGGAGGGCTGTTCCTAAACTTGGAGTAAACTGTTCTCTCAAAGTGTGCTTTCCTACAGCAGTAGCAGCAACCAGGTCTTTCACTCAGATAACCAACTCAAAGCAAACTGATGCTACTGTACTGCTAGTGCCTGACCTAGTCTGCATAATTCCTGAGTGACAAGTGCTCCCACTCCACCAGCCTCTCGTGTGTACCTGCACGGCTATGCAGGACTGCAGTCCCTTTATCTCTTCTACCACCTCATGCGAGTGTCAGTGCCCTGTTCAGGTATGAGCTGAACCCCTTCTTGCATGTGTTACATTTTAGCAGCTTTAGGGAGTAAAACATGACACTGCAGAGGGGTGGTCTGATTTGCAATGGCCATTTGCTAAGCTGTGTGTGCAAGTCCAATATTTTTATTTATTATGCTGGAGCTAAGCATTTGCTTTCTCCTGCAGCAAGGTCTGTTTCTTGTGCATGCTTATGACAGTAAACATGCTTGTCCATGTAGATAGTACATAGATATATTTATGTGCCTACAGCTTTCAGGGGACAAATGAGGACAAAGACTTTTCAGTATCCTACATAGTACTTGCTGCAGTTGTCTTGTTTTGGGTTTTTTCCTCCAAATAAAAAAAAATGTTGGATTATTTTTTCCACTGTGATTAGTGCTTATTGGCCAAAGATGTCTCAGCCCTCTGTAATCTGTCCTGTTCATAGCAGATGTGTTCGAGGGAGTGGAGTGGCAGATGCACCATTGCTTTACCATCACTGCAGCCAGTCTGTGTTCCTGCCCTGGCTTCCAAATAAGTAGTGGACAGCTTGATTTTGATTTCCAAAACCACTGTTTCTTAAAATGCTGGGGCAGAGGAGAGGAGATGCTTACTGGCATGGCATTACTTAGGAAAAGCAGATTTTTGAGTCATCTTCTCTGTTTGTATTTTCACACCCTTTTTGGCTTCAGTCTGGAGGTGCTGTATTCAGGCTATTGATTCCTTGGTTAGCCAAGGGTGGCTTGCATCAGCCCTCGAAGTGACCATCTCCCACTTGAGTGCCTATTGTCCTGTACCTTTAGCACAGAAGCAGGAGTCATATTTCCTCAGATGTGGCTGGAAGATGACCAGGATTGTCTGTCTCTCTGGCTCAGCTGTATGTGATGTATACAGGACCCAATCTCGATAAGATATGGATCAAAATTTGGCTCTGTTGAAATCAGTGGGAGTGCTTTACTTGAGTTCATTTCTTAAACTCATCTCTGCCAAATGCTGAAGATTTATAGTAGTCTTTCAGAATATTCTTAATGCATTTGCAACACACTTCTAGTAGGACTACTGTTTTATTATTGACTGTCTATGGTCAGTACAATTATTCTACTTTTAAGATAACAAAATGCTATTATTTAATACTTCTAAATTTTGAATACTTTTTAATCGATTCAATTAAAATAGGAGAATCACAATATTGGCATTATGTCTAATGCTAGGTATGCTTAAAAGCATGTGGCTGCATTTAAACATTTCTACAGATTAAAAGGAACTTCATTCTTTCAAATAGGGATGTGTAAGGAATACAACAAACAATAACATCCCCTTGTAAGAATGGAACTCTGTAGTATGTTTTTCAGCAGGCTGTGCTCACTTGAGAACCAAGACAGTTCCTGTTTATACAGAAAGTTCATTCATGGAAACACACAATGAATAGCAAAGGGGAGGAACAGTGATAAACTCTCTGTGCTCTTAGATGATGCTGAATGAGTTTCTGCATCCTCTGCTGATCTGAGAGCCTGGGGTCTCTGGCACTTGCCATTTACAGCACCATCTTGTGTGGTGAACTGGTGACTCCATGCTGGAAAAGAGCACTCAGAGGATTTTAGAGGTCTTTCTTGGCTTCCCCTACCTTTCTTTGATAGCTTTGCCAAGAAAAATGTAGGTATACCTGAGGAGAATTAGCTGCTACGTTATCTGCACGTGTCAGTCTTCTATCACTCTAAAGGGAGAATTGCATGCCAGCAGTTTACTGAATTCTTTTGTTGGGCAGTTGTGACAGTGTTAAAAGTAGGTCATTTGAATGCATTGCTGATAACAGTAATGGATTCACACATCAGCCGGCTGCTCCATATACATGTAACCCCTGCCCAATGTCACCTCCACAGTGGTTCACTCCCAGGCACTGGAATGTGCCATTTTGCTAATGCACATATGCAGAGTTTGCATTTCAAACTAAGGAAAGCTGAGAGCTTAGAAAATGCCAACAATAGCTATTCTCTGAAAAAAGTGTCTTAAATCTGGGCTCTTCATGGCTGGGTTATATGAATTGGCAGCAGGATGAAAACTTGCTTTAAAAGTTACAAGTTTCTGGGAGGATGTTTTATTAAAAACAAACAAACAAAAAGCCTCACCCTACAAAAAATAACCGTCTAGCTCTTTCTGGAGTGCACCAGAGGATGCACGTTCAGAAATGTCAGTGGACTGCTCAGGCTCTGCGGTACCCTCTGCAGCGCCTTTCTGCTTCCCCGCTGCTGCGGCGTGCTGCCCAGCTGGGCTGTGCGGCTCACACGGAGCCAGCCCCGCGCTCCGTGCGCGCACTGACTCGGCTGCTCCGTGCCCAGCGGCTGCAGGCTCTGGAATCAACAGCTCTGCATCGCTTTGCATGAAGAGTTGCTTCTTCCTACTTTCAGGATAGCTGGAAACTAATTTCTGAAGATTGAAATCTTAAATACTATATGTACTTCATTCTGTTGTGCCTCAATTAGCTTAAACGATGGCATCAACCAAAAGCAGCCAGGAGCCGTGGGTTACATTTGCATGTCTTGCTGTAGCTGTTGTTAAGCCCCCTGGAAGCAGCAGTAAAGCCTCTGCTGTCCCCATACCAGCTCCTCAACAAGCAGCACGGAGTTAGGGAGCAGCTGCAGTCAGGCTCTCAGATCAGAAACGCAGTGGCAGAGTCCGGGCTGGAGAACAAGCATCACCGTTTGAACAGAACAAGAGCTGTGAGCAGAGAGGAATGGAGACATTTCTAGCTGCTGTAACCAGCCTTTGGTGAAGCAGTTTTAGTTCCCATGGAGAATTGACTGTGCCAAGAAAGGAAGAGGATTACTCAGACTGTAGAGTATCTCTTTCAGTAGCAGTGCAGAACAGTACAAGATCTTACTTGATAGGTAAAAGTAGCTTGGTTAAGGTCACACACAGCCTTTACCTTCTCCCCTAAATCTGCCACAATCAAGAATCATGTGTGTCTTTTTGCTACTTAAAAATACTGTATTGTTGGATTTGTTTTTCTTGTCTAAAGATTCAGGAATTGCTGATGAGACCAAAACCTGCAGCTTTAGAGAGAATGTATCTGAAGAGTCAGCAGTGATACGCTACCGCAGGCTGTTTCTGTGCATGCCTGTGGTAGGAGGTTAGCTTTTCCAGCACAGCATAATGCAGCAAGTTGATGGAAAGCTGAGTGTGATGCAGGCTTGGCTAATTGGAGCACTCCTGGGAGGATGTGAATTGCAGTTTCCATAATGAGTAGAGAGAAAAGATAGTTTACATCCCCTAATGTAACAGCATCAGGACAAGATTAATAGCAGAACCAGAGCAGTGGTGTCTATCAAACACTTCATTATTAAAGGAACTGGGTTTCACTAATGGTATTGTGCTGGTGATGGGTGCTGTGAGTCAGTGGGCAAAATCCCTTCCCTGTGTCTCTCCTAACTTTCTTATCACCAAAGCCTAGGATTATAATGGACACAGGAACACAGAGATTTTTCTGTTAGGCGATGCAATTAAATTGTGGTTCACCTTCCAAACTACACTGGAAATGGAATCATCTGAATGCACAATTGTCCGTGGATCTTTTAATTCTGCTGCTGCTTTATAAAAGATCATGTCAGGAATGTTAATGAAGAGTCATTAATTTGAGGTTGAGGAGGTGGACTGGATTTATGTAAACATACAATTTTTCTTTCATGTTTTGAGCACACTATACACTGGCGAGGTTCTCAGTGATATTAAACCGTACCTCAGCCTAGAAACTTGGGCAGCACAAGTTTGGAACACAGTCACCTTTGCTGGCAGTTATTGACCTGGAATGGGATGGCAGGGAGTGTTACAAATCAGCATGTACACACCAGACTTGATTGGGAGGGGGGGCTTTTGCTCTGAGAAGCACTGTAGGGTTAGAAACCAAAAGAGGTCACTTTGCTGTCATTTCAGATATTTATTAGAATACAAGCTATTGTATTGTTTACAACCAGAGAGGGAAAAGACCTTTAAGCCACCATTGCTCTAGGTGAAATATATGCCTTTTTGCTGCTGGTTTTGAAAAAAAATCACAATCAGCAACTTTTTATGATCGTGCTGGCAAAAAGGCTGTGCATTTTTCAGATGCCCTATGTGGGAGAGGTGCCTTTTTCAGACAAATACTGTTTGGGTTAACACTAGATAAATGTCACTAACCCCAGAGCATGTTTGTTAAAACCTAATCCCAGACTGGTGAAGTGAAGGTTTTAGTGCAACATCAGATCAGTTTTGTATGTTAATCTGAATCCCCTTCCCTTTCGTATGTTAATCCTTCCCCTTTGCTGGACAGATTTGTGTGTCTGTTAGCACAGGCCCCTTAGCTCTCATAAGACATGTTGCTGACTGCCCAGACTCAAGACTCTCAGTGGTGCCAGAAAAAAATCTACCAATTCTGGTGTTTGGTATGGTGATAGCTCTGATAAACTTGGAGGCCCCAATTTGCTCTGTCCTGTTCTGCAGAGGTTTGGCATGCTGCAGCCTTGGCTTGGAATGATGCACAAGGTGAATCTGAAGTGCAGTTATTATTTCTGAACAAATCCCTGTAGTCAGTACCCTGTCTTTATCCAGAGAATGCAATGGCAGTTTGATGTTCTGTCTGGTAACTGAGAGGAGAAACTTTTAAAGTCAAAATTACAAAAAGCCCTGAGTCTGCCATAAACAAATATAAGTGCAGTCATCTGAAGAACTTTTCTCTGCATGATTTCACACCTGTGGAGCAAAGATACTAGGAGTCTGGGGCTGCTCTGGGCATGCAGTCTTCCTTTCTTGTGGCACTGCATGTGAGCATCCAAAGGTGGTCACTTAACCACCTGCTTGGCCTGCTCTTCTGAGCTCATTTGCTTCTTACTGTGATTGCCTGGATCATCTCGGAGTGCTTGTAAACAAAGCATGTTTCCTTCTCTCTCACTCTCTTATTTTTTTTTTCTTTTTTTTTTTTTTTTAATGGAGTTAACCACAGCTCAATATTTATATCCTTCAAGCTCAATTAAAAGCACACACAAAAAGTTCATGAATAGTCTGCTTCTAATGGAGAGGCATACTTTCATAACAGCCGCTTTTCAAAGATACTTTTAACAACGAGACAGAAAGATTTACGACGTAAGTGTTTTAGTCATTAGAAAATTGGAATTGTTTCTTTGGAGAAAACAAACAGGCTCTGGGCTCTTCCTAAGAGCAGTATGAACTCAGCGGCTGGCAGCGAGTTAGCCCCCCTGCAGTATGAATTAATGATAAAACTGCTTTCGTTCAGAAGGGAATTTTATTGGGCAGGATGCCGGGTACCAACACAATGAGGTCTCCAGGCACCCCTCCCTCTAGGGGTCTTCAATTACACTTCGTAATGAGCACTGTTTCATTAGTGAGGAAAGCAAAAGTCTGCACTAATTAAAATTAAATTAGGACACACTCAAGTTGTGTCACACAGTGTGCCTAGATATTAATAAAAAGGAAGCTGCCTTGAACAAGCATGGACCAAAGGGTCAAGTGATAACAATTAAAATATTGGATATGATGTCAATGCTGAATTTTAGCACTCCAGTTTTCGCTTTGTGTATGGAAAGATGATGTCTGGATTGGTTTCTGTAAGTTGGAAGAGGCATTGCATCTACATCTGTCAACATAATGTCTGACAGAACATTTTCCTAAAGCTTGCATACTTGCCAGAGTATTTCACAAGAGCACATGCATGTGCACATGTGCCTGCAATCTGGTGTTCATGCATGCTGTTGAGTTGATGTGTGAAAATAAGATGCACATTCCACGTGAGAAGCCTGCATGGACTTCTGCTGACATGCAAAAGGTGTCTGCTTGAGCACTCTTGTAGCAAAGCAGAGCATCTGCACTATTACATATCTATGCTATGAGATGAGCATACATTTCATATGTATCTATCCCACATGAAGGTGGTTTCTTCTAAGTGGAATGACTGAGCTCCAGTCCCCATCCTTGGCTCCCTTCCTGGGAGCACTGATACTTCATTTACCTTAGTGTGTGATGCTCTTGATAGGGATCCTCAGAGATTTTGCAGATGAGCTTCCCTTCTGTTTAGAGCATAGCTGATCTTCCTTGTTTGTACACTTCTTTAAATCTGCAATTTTTACTTCTTTTGCTGTGCTCTGCCTTGGTGCCTTGTGCTGCTGCTCCTTGTCCCCAGTGTGTGGTGTGCTGCCAGGAGTGCAGCACAGGCACCCACACGGATCTTGCTCAGAGCCAGCGCAGGTCTGGCAGAGCAGAGCCACCCCAGCTCCAGCTCTGCAGCTGCATCCGTCTAAGCCTGTAGCTAATTGTTCAGACTAGTTGTTGTAAGCATTTTTGAGGAAAACTTACTGCCCAATTTAACTGTGTTCAATTAGCTTGGTTCCAAAGGCATTTGCCAAAATATTAAAATATATTTGACCTTCAAAATGGATTAAATAGGCATGATGTTCAGCAAGGCAAATTACAGTGAACATCTGTACATTTTGTGTTTAAATATACACATGTGGAGCTTGCTGAGCTGGTGAATGGATATGGAATATTCAGCATATACAGATTCTAATCTAGAAAAGAATTGTTCTTCTTTGTGAATATATTCTTGTACATGAGTGAAATTGTGGCAAAAAAAGGCACCTCACACAGTGTGAATCTGTTTGCTTTGTCATAATTATTGATGCTTGTGAAGGTACAGCAGGAGATTTGCATGAGACTTCTTGCATGGAAAAATGAAGCAGAAATAGCATCCTGGTGGTACCTAAGGTAATACCTATCCTTGGAGATTCAGGCACCTGGTCACCAGCCCACCCAAATGTCCGCATCTGTATAACTATATATCAGTGAAGTAGGCCTCCTCACTGGAACATCTGTCTTTTTGTGCTTTAAGTCCTCTTTCCTAAGTGTTAAGACACTTAGTTCCTTTAAACTTGCTGCTTGCTTAAATACTTGCTGGGTGTTTCTCTTTCTGAGCACTTCCCATTATGGCAACTACAAAGAAAGCTCTCCATCCTGTGAGACTGTCCCTGTGCATCCAAGGTAAAACTCACAAACTATTCAAGGCCCAGCTCCGAAAGCTGACTACTTATGTTTCCTTAATATGAATTTACAAGAGAGATCATGAAGCCTGTAAATATGTGTTACAATAAAAACATCCCTAATGTGTAACTGAATGCTCTGCCATAACCATTCCACATGGGCTGTTAGTCGCTGTGAGGGCAGCAACCTGTGTTGTAATAATTTCTTAATGTCTGCCTTAATAAGGGCCCTGACTTCTCTAGGTCATTTATTTACAATTCTACAGATGCTTTACCTTTTTAATACAGTCAAAACATGCACTGGTAAATGCTATTGGGGTTTTGTTTCTTTTCTTGTTGTATTTGATTATAATGATATACATTCATACTGCATTTTCCACTCAGGAGACAGAGATACAGCTCAGATAGAAACATATGTGACTTCATCACCAACACAGAAGTGGAGCAGAGCATTTGATGAATACAGCATACATACCAGTTCAAAGAGTTTTAAAAGATGTTTTAATCCCATGTCCTGCACAGAAAATCTGAGCTAACAATTGAGGGCTGTTGAAATTGAATGTTAAGTCCGCTAAGCAGAGGCCTATTCATCTAGAGAAAGATGCAAAGAGAAAAGGTAATCAAATCACCAAAAAGCATCCCTTAGCATTTCAGCTTTCTTAGATGCCTTCCACCCTATGAGACATAATTCTGATTAGTTTTGAGGCAGGACAGTCAGTGGCTAATGGATTTGCTCAGTGCTTCAAACTATTACATAGCTCTTTTTAAAATCTGTGTATGCTCAGACTCAAGTACCAGCCTCAGTGCTACTATGCTGAGTCCTGGGATGCAGGTAACATCCTAGGGGGGTGTGCACTCTTCTGTAATACGTTTCCAGTCAGTGCTATTCCTTGTCCTTTCAATCTGCACTCGGGAAAGGTACAAGCAGGCACACTGGGGATGAGTGAGCAGGCAGTACACCAACATGCACATGCAGCACTACTATACTGCCATGCCTTGTGCAGGCATTTTCTTACTAGTTCCTCTTGTATTTCACTTAACTTGCTGGACATTGCAAAGGAACATGCTTCTGTGTTTGCTTATATTGAATCACTGGATGATATAGATCTTTGTTACCTAAGCCTGCCTGGTCTCATTCAGGAGCAGAGACGTTTCTTTCTGTTGTACACAGGTACTTGCTTTTGCCTGCTGCAGCCCTTTCTTAATGGTGAATGGAGAGTGACTGGGTGTGGGGGTGTGTGTGTGAGCAAGCTTTACAAATCCCCTCATAGACATCCCTTTGGCAACCTCTTTTATGAAATTTTTATTAGTATGTTCAGCAATGTGCATGTCCTCAGGAATAACAAACAGCACAGAGAGAATATATAGCTGCTCAGATGGTCCAGGGGCTTCAGAAGGGAGGTGAACAATGCTACTTTAAATATTGCAGGATGGTTTACAACCCTGAGGGAGGAGGTGTGGGGGAGGAGGGGGGAAGAGCAGATGGGCATAGTGTCCATTTAAGGTGGTCTGGCACAGTTGGTCAGCAACAATGTGATTTGTATTTGGAGGCTCCTTCCAGCCCCTGTTTTAGAGTTTGCCAGTGTGTCTGTCTCTGAAAACATTACCATGGATTTCAGGGGGTTTGGCAGCTAAGCTGTGCCACAGTGAGTATGTTTAAAAGATTGACAGAACGTTTCAGTGACCATTTTCTTCAGACCAGATGGGTGCCTGACATGGCTGATGTGCCCTGTGTTAGGGGCCTGACACGGCAGGTACTGCTGCCCACCTCAGCTGCAGTAAGCCAGTGTCAAGTCACAAGAAAATGTCGTGAGGATCTGCTGAGCTCAAAACCTCTGTGGGGACCCGAAAAACATTCAGAAACATTACTGGCCATTATCCCAGACACCAGACTGGCTCCAGGCTGTGCAACATGGGGAATGAAGAAACTGTGCTATTTCGGGTTTTTGGCTCCAGGAACTTTGAAACCGCATGAGATCCTTGAATTGACTGAAGGCCCTGGTGTTAGAGTAATCCTTAACATACCCATACTCATATGCCTCATACTGCAGGGGTCTTAGAATGCGCCGTTTTCCCTCTGGGCAGTGGGAGCTGAGGGTGCTCTTTCAGCAGGATTTGAGCTGAGAAGGTTATGTGGATTCTGGCAGACTTGGCTATAAAAGAAATCACCAGACTGTGCTGCTTTTATATCCCCTAATAATATTTGTGTGTTCCTTGCTCCTTTTTGAGTGCAGGAGCTCTGAGGCTTGTAAGCACTGAGCTGTTTCCTTGGGAGAAGAGGTACCTGGTATCTACAGCAGTATCTGTCTACAATTAGGGCCTAGTTCATCTGCTAAATTTCTTTGAATAGGATTGTTTTTATGTTTGCCAGTTCTCCTCCCCAAGTGACCCATTAAATCATGTTAATCCCTCCACTTCAGTCTGTTCTACTAAAATCCATGTCTTCCTGTAATTTCTCATTCTTCTCATTATCAGCCCATACACCTGTGAGGTGGAAAACATTTAGCCTGGTGGTCAGCAAATGGACTTTATAGACTAACAAGAGGTAGGTGTTCATACCTTCATTTTCACTCACGATGCAATCCCCTGAGAGACATATGGGTGTTTGCCCCAGGTTCCCTATCTGAAAAATTGTTCATTACATTGCAAGGCTTGATGAAGTAAGAACATCAAGACAGCTGATACAGAAAGGCTAAGGAAGAGCATTTATACTCACATGAACTTTGATAGTGCCAACAAAATTAGCCTCACTCCCTTGGTTTGCTACCAACAATAGTATCAGACTCCATCATAAACTAAAACTGTCTGTGTAAGAGTTCTGGTTTATTTGTTTGCACTGGGATTATTCTGTTAACCGTCATGCCAGCACGGTGCAATGCCATCTAAGAGCATTAGAGGTGAACTGTTTCCTTCTCTTCGGGGTCTTCAGGCATGTGTTTTGTGCATGGAGAGACGGGCAACAATCTTTTAGTGGCATATGGAAGGAACAGGATTTGTATTTGCTTGAGTGAAAGATGATAATACATTGTCATATATTCAGCTTGTCATGATGCCACAGGAACGATGTGAAAGAAACAGGGCATCATGCTGAACAGAGACCAAAGTCTTTGGGGCAGAAACCATCACTCTTTAAATACAGACACTGTCTCCAGCATGGTAAGTGATGTGTCCCTGAGATTATTAAGCATTCTATCAGAAAAGTGTAATTATTATCACCAAGGCCTGTGTGATGAGATTGGCAAAGAAAAGTCAGATTTTTTTAGGGTTATACATGCAAAATATTCAACCATTGGCTGTCTGCTGCTTGGAAACCCATTTTGGTCCTTATGCATTGACTTGCTTCAGTTTTTTCAAGGTCCTGAGGCCCATGAAAAAAAGGGCTTTATGAAAACCTTACGTATTTTTCTGATGTGTGGAGCACACAGACATGATTAATCCAATGGAGCATAAGGATACAGCCACACATGTACAGTATCCATCCACTAGAGTAGTCAAAATGGGTGTGACCCAACAGGAGGCTGGAAAACCGCCTGACACACTTGGCAAGTGATGTAATTCTCCATTCTCAGGAGGAAATTCTTTATTGAACCCCTCTAGCAATGAACTTTTGGCCTGAAGCTGGAGTTAGGATTGCACAAGCTCAATAAATGTGTAATTATAAATACCAGAGACACATCAAGCCCCGCACCACCCCCCTACAAGTAGGACCTGTTTTAGAAGTTGGGAAGGAGCAAACATCCAGCCAGTAAACCCATTGCAGGAGCCAGCTGCTCTGATGGAGAGCAGCCTCTGCTCAGGGTGTGGGCCCTGCAGGAGATGGCTCCTGCCCAAGAAAGTGTCATCGGTCATCTTGGGCATTGTGGCAGCCAATCAAGCCAGCAAAGCCATCAAACATTCAGCCTCCACCTCAGGTCTTGCTGCTTTGAATTGGCTGCTTGACAAGTGTGTGGTAATTCTGCTTTTACCTGAAGTCATTGCCTAATTTAGAGTTTGTTTGCAGCTTTGCCATTTAGGAGCTAGAGATGTATGGGAAGCCCACGGCTATTGGGCTTCCTCTGATGTGGGAGATGGTATCATGCAGAGGGGGAGAATCTCAGCTTTCATAAAGCTTCAGTCTGAGTTTTTTTCTTCCTCTCTTCTTAACTTATAATGACTGCAATGTAATGCAGAGATAGAGGATCCACTTTGATGGTAGAAATATACCTGCAGCAGCTTGAAGCTCAGCACTGGTATACCCTACCTTGCTCCTCTCCAAAGGAAGGATGCAGAGCTCATGGTCCAATGACACTTCCACACCTGGAATATAGTGCTTTGAGTGGCAGTGGAAAGCAATGGCAGGGTCACTTACAAGGTGATTTCAGAGCAAACTGTGCTTATGATATTCCAGGCTAAGTGTGTATGTGCCCACCAGTTCCAGAATGAACACCCTGATTTTCAGTCTTATTATTCCAACCACTGGTGTTTCTCATACATCTGTGCTGAAGGGGCTGGGGCTGGGATGGATGAAAATTGTTTACATCTTAATTTCAACTATGACAGTGTGGAGTAGTAGAGGAAGAGTCATTGGTCTTCTTGCAAAGTTGGAGTTGTTGGTTTTGTGGGGTTACCCCAAACGATGTTAACTGTAGCTCTGCCTGCATATAAGGTTTTTTTGAAAACCTCTGCTGGTTTGCATGATGGCTTGCTAAGCTTTTTATGTGTAGGCTGTATGCAGCACTGAAATAAGCAAATGAAAAGGCTGCTGAAGGAAAAGTTAGGAGTGGAACCCAGAGATGGTATATTCAGTTCTTTCTGAAGGCCAGGAAGACCTGTCCAGCCTGCTCACTGCCATTACTGGACAACTAGAAGAACTCAGTACCATTTACAAAAGTCTGCCTTACATCTAACTGCAAATATTAGAATTGACTGTCATTGAATAAAATCAGGCAGGAGCAAAATATTATTAATCTTAGACTGGAGAGTGGAAAAAACTATCCTTGTCCTAAAGCATTCAGAATAGTTACCCCTAAGTTGTGATGCACTGTGCAGCAAGGTTGTGTTTGGAAAGCATTAAGATAAAGTGTGGGGGGGTGTATGAGTGTGTTTGTGCACACACACGTGGTTTAGGGTTAGCAAATGGAAATGTTTTCATTTCTACCTGAATACGAATTTATCTTCCTGCTTTAACATGCCTACCACCTGTTTAAAAGCTACACAACTTGTGAGGGTTACGAAGCACTGCTAGCAATGACTGTTAACCAGGGCACCTGAGTGATGATCCAGGTGTGAACAGCTTTGTCATGGTTCTGTGAGTTTTCTCACCATTCCTAAAAGCTCCAAAGGGCATTAGAGGAGGGTGTAGAATAGTCAGAATGTTCCTCTGCAGGACACAGGAGGTCATAGCATGGCTACAATAGTTCTTGCTCTTATAGCAGGGACAGCAGCGTGGTTCCCTCTCAGAGGTTTATCTAGTTCCTGTGTTCTTCAGGTGTTCGTGTATTAAACGTGAGTGATCAAATGCCTTGTCACTGCACATATGCAGTTTGCTGACTTTGTTAATCCTGTACAGGAAAGGCAATTCAAACACTCTTGTGACCATTTCAACCACATTGTTTTATAACACTTCCAACATTATTTTCCTTCAGATTCTGCAAGGTCATTCTCTGCTCATATTTTCTCTTTTTTTTTTCTTTTTTTTTTTTTTTTAATTCTTTTTCTCTTTCAGGACTGCTGGTATAACCTGCTGGTTCCTTTTGTTTTGCCTATGTACTTCAAATTGGTTTGGCACTTTCTGCAATTGTGAAACCTGAAATTAGGCTAAGATTTTTATATGTGCTAAATTAGTTGCATTAGCTCAGCAAAATATTTGTTTTAGCTGTAATCACAGTACAGTGTTACAATATAAAGGTAGGTTATAATTTATTATGGTGTATTATTGCAGTTAGTAAACAGCACTGTCTGGTGTAATTACTGTATCAATACAATCGTTTCAAGGGTCTACCCATATTTGTACTAGAAAACTAGATTTCAAGGGTTTATAATTCATCCATTATATATTTCCTGAAGGTGGAATATAACAGAGTATGTACCAGTATTGGGGAAATCCCTGTTCCCTTTGTACTGTCCACTGGATTGAGGCTTATCATGCTTGGAGGAAGATCTAACCTCCTAGAACTACAGCTGTGGAGGCTTATCTTTATGGGTGGGAATCCGTGCCAATCCCCACAACTGAAGGTAGATATCTACTCTCTCCAGCTTCTAATGAATGTTTCTTCTTTTTCTTTCTTGATTCACTATCCAGTTGACTCATTTTACACTTTCAGAGGAAGAGAGTGATAGAGGAAGCAAACAAGAAATGTTTAAGAGGGAAATTTGTTTCTTTGTCAGCAGAGAGATGAGAGAAAGAAATTCCTGGAGATGAAGTTTCGGTCCCAAACTGCTAGCTGCTCCCTGACAGTCAGTGTTTATTTTCCAGAGGTAGGGAGGTATGATGCACTAGAATTAGTCATAGTTCCATTTCCCTAATCTCTGAGGGTGTGCTAGGCAGCCTTCTCTCTCCATAACCCAAGGAATCCTAAATGAGATGTCTGGAGGGGGATTTTGAGATTTTTTAATAAATATTGTCCCTAGGATCTATACAGGGGCTCTTTCTCTTCTCCTTCTTGCTGTTCCCATTTCAGTTAAGGATAACACATTCTAGAGATGATCAACATCAATCTTCACCTCTTCATAAGGGGCCCCAAACCCACTGTTCTTTTCTTGACCCCAGCTGGCATGATGGTAATAACAGAGATTTGGTTATTTGCCTATGGATGCAGACATATATTGATTTAGTCCTGATGAAATGCTTGCAGAGGACCAGATGTGAATGTGAGAAGAGACAGTGAATCACAGAGGACAGGAGTGAGCAATGAGATGCAAGTGCTGATGCTGGAGCTGTGGATGCCCTGGTCCAAAGGCAGAGTGCTGCACACACCGAGGAGCTCCTGTTGGTCCAGGGAGGTGCTGTGGCCAAGTGGTTGCTAAAGGGAGCTACTGTCCATTGTTGCAGAGGCATCAGAGCTGAAGGTTGGGATCCACTGGATCCATGAGTTAGCAGTGGTGTGTCCTGCAAACCTGCTAAGATAGTTGTAATAATAATAACAATGATGATGATACCTGGCAGAGTTCAAAGTGGGAGTATTTCAGGGAGATGTGCTATGAATCTCTTACTCTTGCTATATATTTTGTCTATGTGTTGACATGAAGGTGTGGATAAGTCTAAAGTGCAAATCCAGACAGAAACAATAAAGTCATACTTTCTCCCCACTCCAAAGTGGAACACAACAAGGATGAGGTTCCAGAATAGAAGCAAAATGAAGGAGCTTTCTGGCCTGCAAGTGGACCTTGATTGACTTCAACTCTTTGAGTGCAGGAGTAGTGATGGCCAGTATGAGTAGGGTGAGCTGAAACCAGATCTTCCCAGGCATATTGACAGGGTTCTCATGACTCTCCTTTCACCCATCCTCCCTTCCCACGGGTGCCATGTGCTTTGCAATCAGCACACGTCAAGTCAGTGGTAATTGGCAATCCTGGAAATGCTCTGCAATAAAGGGAGCAGGTGGCAGGGGGCGCAGGAGAGCCACTGGTAGCACACCCATCCCCGCTCGGGACTTTGCTGCCGTGCTGGGAACAATCCTTCCATCTATAGAATGTACAACCAAACCCTTTTTAAACAGACATGAATGTGCTTTAAAGCTTCCTGGGTGATTGACTGTATCTCCTAGAATTCCACCTAATGAGTTGCACTTACCTTCAATTATTTGAGGCTACGTTCGGTGTAGCCCTGCTCTCTCTGTAGGAAGCCACACAGTGTAACGGATTAACTCAGTTATTCACTCTCTAGACTAATTCAACTGCCTCAGGGATGAAATACAAAAGTTTGTTAACCAACAAGACTTCACAGCAGAGTTCGAGAGGGACACAAAATGCTGAGATTTTATATCAGTTGTCTCAGTGAAATCTGAAATAATTCTGTCAGCTGCCAATGGAATTGTTTGGTTTATGCCCATGTACAAAATCTATCCTTTAAAATGTCTCCAGCAGAAACTACATCAAAATATTAGCAACAATTTGGCCAGAAAATGGAAACTAAGGCGATTTCTGCTGGGAATGCAGGTTACAGATGTATTTAAACCAGCTGCATATTGGCTTAAATGCATCACATATCACATGCACATCTCTGTGTTGCACTCACAGGAGAGAGGATAGTATGCATGTAAGCTACATTACTATACTGGAAAGCATTATGGAACACAAAACTAGACAGGACAAAGCCTTCCTATCACATCCCAACATCATGTGAGATTGGCATGTACTCACCCAAGAGGCATTTGCCTTTGCTGGTCTGGCTGGTTTTACCACAAAAGGTTATACCAGCAATTCAATTATGGTGCAAGTGGGGGATTATTAAGGGTTTATGTTTCCTGTGGTAAAATTCTATTATTTCAATTGCAGAATTACTCTGCTATTACTAGAACCGTCTACAGAATATACATTGAAATATAAAAAAAATTGGCAACACTTGTTTGTTCCTTTTCTGTAGGAGAAGTTAATCAATTTGTTGCCTAGAGGCTTGCTGAAGAGCAGTACTCAGTGTCTCCATTTTTCTGGAAGTTAATTCTTTGTTCTGCCAAGTGCCTTTTCTCTTTCAAACAACAGTAGTTGAGACAGTACCATCTACCTTATTCTTCTCTTGCCTTTAGTGTGCTAAGGATAAGGGATATCTATCCCTTGCTTCAGTAATTACCACCATGTTGATAGTACTTTGTAGATTTGTCTTCATGTGAATATTTATTCTGTTACTAAGCATTCTGCATAGCAATAGAGGAATCATTGCTTTCATTAATCTGTAAGGTACCTCTTCAGCAATGTGCTAAAAGGACAATGCTGATCTGAAAACAAAGCTGCCTCATTCAAACATTGAAGCTGGACAAATACAGACCAATGTATGGCAAAAGCAAAAGTAAAACCCATTAGATAAATCTGCCCCCAGTAAAACGTTAATCTGGTGAAGTGAAAGCTGAGAGAAGTTCTATAAATACACAGAACAGTAGAAAAAGGAGAGGTAAATGCCAGGGAGGAGGACAACTGCTTAGACTAAAGGCAACACTGGCACATGAACAGATGGGCATCATCAAGCTAGTAGTAACTTCAGCTGGTAATTAGAAGGTTCCTAACCATAAGAAGGGAGAGATTCTGGAGCAGAATTTGCTATTGGGAGAATAGCCTGGAAGTAAATATAAGCATCTATGTAGTGGGAATTCATCTGGAATGTTTTCATCCTTCCCATCCTTGGACTGTGTGGGAGAAGAAATAACCAAGAGTTCTCTTGTTTGTCACTGACACAATCAATCAGTCTTTGAACAGGGATTCCTTTTGTAAAGGCCTGAAGATCTGAGGTAGCAGGAAGATTCACCCTGCAGAGTCTGTCCCTCTACAAAGGCTTGTGGAGAGGTCCTCCCTCATGCTGGAGAAGATAGACATAGGCCACAAAGTGAGATTGAAACAGCTCCAGGTCCTCTGAACCTGAGGTCTGTAGTATGAGCCTATCTCCAGTGACATCTCATTGAATCTGAATCATTTCTCCAGCTGCTAATGTACAACAGGCAGATGTGTATTCTCACACCCACTGCTCACCTGTGATTCTGGTTTTCTCTTTAGTAATTGTGCAAGTCACCTGATAATTCAGCTAAAAGCCCTTACGAGACATTACATAATGTCCTCGGAGAAACACTGTCTGCTGTAACATTGGAGAGATTATTATGTAAAACTTTCTTTTTCTCAGTTGTTTGGTTTTGGGTGGGGAGTCAAGCTGGATTTCCACTTGGCTGAATCTAAAAGATTTCATGTTTACACTGGGTTGTTCCCCTGTTTTATTAATCTCTGGAGACTGCTGGAGTTGGCCTTAGCATCACAAGTGCAATGAGTTTGGCAGGGCTCTCTGGATCCAGGGAGCACACCTGGCTGTGATCTGAGGTGCGATTCAGCTCAAGTGGTAACACTTAGTCAAGAAAGCCCCCAGCTCTAATGCGATGATTTAATTAGTATCACTGGACCAGATCCACTGGATAAAACCTTCCCCCAATGCTCCCTCTGGACTGCAGAGCTTTCTATTTGCACAAGTATTGCTGAAGGGATCATGCAGTGCTTGCAAACATGGGCAGGAGAGCTGTGGGCAGGCGTCTGTTGAGGAGGATGAGTACAAAGCGTTAGATCCCAGCTCCCACTGAAATCTCTTCCCTGTGTGGTTGTTGAAGGCTTAAGCAGAAAGACTGGCTCATTCATGCTCTCCTTTTTGCTCAAGCCCCTGTGGCCCTGCCTGCTCTAACAAACAGCCTGTGGGTGACACTGAGCTCCCATGAAGGTCTGAAGGAAGGTTAGCAGTCAACATGCAGAGCAGTGTGAGGCACCCAGATATCCCTCAGCATCCTGCTTCTATCAGCATCTTGGAAAGTCTCCATCCAGCTGTAGGGTGGAGGGGAGCAAGCAGACCTCTGCTGGCAGTTTGCTCCAGCTGAAGGGTAAGCAGCCATTCCCAGCACCACCTCACTGAGCAAGCACTGCAAAAGCTGATCTCCAGCCCTGCTGTGCATTCCTGCACCAGCCTCCCATCCTGTCTGTGTCCTGCCTGGCATCCAGCACAGTACATCATCTGCCCAAGCACTGAGCCCAGGAGCACCTCAGGGCTGTGGTTTAGGCAGCACTTTGTAAAAGGAGTGGGTGGGAGAGCAGGATGAGAGCCTTGAGGTGATGTCATGGGCAGAGGACCTGTGCAGGGGCTCTGTTCCCTGAGCCCTAGCAGGGTCCCTACACAGGGGAAGGGGAAACTGCACTAAAGCTCAGGTCAATTGATCTTATCAAGAACTGTTTTCCTTCCTGCCCAGAAGTTCTGAATGGAAATACATTTTCTGAAATACTACTTTTGGCTGCATATTTCAAAGCAGCATGAAAAATTTCATTTCAGCTAAAAGTGTTCTCTTTGAATTGAGGTTTTGAGAGAACTTTTTTTTCTTGAAAACTGTGATTAAAGAAAGTCATCAGCTGCAGAATTTCAGTTTGGAAATCTATCCAAAAGTGCAAAATATTAGTTTTTTTAAAAACTGCCCTATTGAGGGAGAGAAAAAACCCAATGATTTGTAACAGCTAAGTTTTTCAAAGGGAATTTTTTTCCATTCAGAAAAATATCAAATAGCTCCATCAAAATTGTGTTTCCTTCTTGCTTGTTCACATCTCCCTTTCTTTTTCTTTTTTTAATTTTATTTTTCCCCCTTACTTGGGACACCAACAATTGAGAATCCAGAAAGCCTTTTTTTTTCCCCAAAGGTTTGCAAACCTTCTTGATGAACAAGCTCCAGGCTTGTCATGAAACTTGAACCCAAGGAAGGTTTCCAGGCTTCAGCTTTCAGTCTGATGTTGTGCATGGCTCTGGCTCAGAGGATTGCTTTAGTATTGCAGCAGGGATGGGAAATCCACTTGTGCAGAGGAAAAAAAGATGGAAAAATGTATGGGCTGCAGTGGAAAATCCAGCTGCAGGGCAGCCTCTCTGCCCCTGCTCCTAAAGCCTGGGCTGGTGCTGTGCTGCAGTTCTCCCCAGCTTTGGCAGCTGAGCGTGGTTGCTGTGGACCACCTTAAATGTTTTCCATGCCAGCTGAGCACAGAAAGCTGCTGAAATGGGTCTCTGCTGTGTAGTGCGCACTCTCTCTTAGCAATGCCCTCATGGTGACTCAGTCCCATTCCCCGCTTCTTTTAACCCACAGCAGGTCAAGAGTTTAACAAAGTGACTGGGGCTGGGAGCCAAGTCCCCAGAGTTGCAATCTGCAGCCAGCATGCCAGCATCTGGAAAGCGTTTGTGACCAATAAAAAATGAATGTGCAGACTCCGCCAAAGCAGCAATCATTTGGCATCTCAAGCCCAGATCTTTACAAGATGATTCTTCTGAGGCTTGGAAAGCCTTGCCTTAGTGTTCTCTAATAAAAACAGTTCTGGGCTGGGCCAATAGTCGGGTGAATAGTGCTATGCGTCGCCACATGGGAGACAGCCAGCCGGGAATGGGAAGGCAGTGCTGGAGTCGAACTCTGGGGCTGGGGCTGGCTGCCTCATGGCGGTGATGCTGGCACTCGGGCTGGGGCCAGGGCACTGCCAGTGCTCCAGCAGCTGCACTGAGAGCACACCCTGACCTTGAGCTGTTTTACCTGCTGCAGGTACAGAATACCCTACTGTTAGGGCACAAAGCTCTTGGTCAGTTTGACAAGAGCTGCCTTAGACCAACCCCGTGGATAAAGCAGTTTCCAGTATTCAGCAGACACTTTTCCAGCTGGTGTAGGTTAAATGTGCCAGGCTATCTCTGCAGGGTACATTTGCCACATTTTTGTCAGTTCCTGACTCCAGAGACCAGCGGTTATCAGCTGCTGCTCCCAGGCCTTCTCAAATACGGGTAACAGCACATGTCCATGGCCAGCCTTGAAGAGACTGAAGAGAAGAGGTTTAGTGTATATATGTCTTAGTACTTTGGAGTGGTACAAGCCTGATAGGGGGCATTCAAAATGGGAAAAAGCAGCATAATGTAAATGCTGCCATCGACAGCCCTTGCCAGCAGCCAGCTCATACTGCTGTCGTTGACCGCATCCAAGAGACCTTCTGATTGCTTCTAAGCTCTGTCCCTCAGGACGTGTTGAACTCAGCACTCTGTTCCTCCTTGCAATCCTCAGTGGGATGGGTTTGTCCGTATGCACGTTCCTTCCCTCAGCTGGATTCCTTCCTTTCTGTTGCCTTCTCCCTCCTCTCTGGAGTGACCATGACTGGCAGTCCCTCCCATACAAGCCTCTAGGGCTGTTTGGACTCCAACCACCACATACCCTGAATTCCACTGTGAGGAAAAAACCAAAAATGAGCAGAAGTTAAGTAATTATCTTGCAAGTTGCCAGAACACTTTTGTTGGAGCTAGATGGATGTTGTTCCTATGGTGTCATCCTTTCTACCATGGAATCAGTACAGTGTTACAGCTAAAGCAGGGCAGCTCGTGTGCAAGAAACCCCACACCTCTCTTAATTCTGAAGATAGTGTAAACAAACATATATTTGGTTGTTCTCCTGCTTCTGGGCATGATTTGCACAGGCACTGCCACAATAGAAGAGGAAGCTGGCATCTAAACTGCAGGATTCAAGCACAGATATATTCCAGATACCTCAGCATCTTGAATTTGATCTTGTCCTTGAGGGCATCAAATGTGATGATCCTGAGGAAGCTAGGAGGATGAGGAAGTAAGTGAAGGAATTTTCTTTTATTCATTTACACTTCAAACTGCAGATATTTGAAGTGTGTCCTCTGGGACTACCAGGGCTGTGCATAATACTGGCATTTTATGAAGTTTGGGGTTGACTCAGCACTGTTAGATCTCATCTCAGTCCTGCTTATAGTAGAAAAATGAGCTAGTTAGCCAGTGTCAGCTACTGTATGTGCTTTTCCACATATTCACAAAGGATAGGTTAGGAGGTCTCACCCAGGGTAGGTAACAACAAAATAACTTGAAGAGATGTTACAGGCCTGGGTCAACCTGAAGTTTTGCTACAATCCCCCCCTTGTTTTGCCAGTCTTGGTAGGATTAACAAAACAAAACCTACCCTCCTCCCACCCAACACCTTTTGCTTTGAATTTGTGTCACACATGCATAATTCCTCCAAAGAATCTACTGTATTTCCCTTGGTTTAGAAACTTTAAATTGGACAAAGTTGGCTTTAAAAGCTGAGTGACTCTTGGCTAGAATCATCCTGATTCAAATTTCAGAACAAAGAGAAATTCAGAGACATATTTAGTTTTGCTCTGAGACATTTCTTGGAATCCTAAAGTTATTGTCACTTACTCCTGTAGTCAGTTTAAAATTAGTACTTGTGAGATGGCTGATTCATATTAGTCATGTTCTTTAGAAGTGCCAGTTCTTTTTCCTTTTGTTACTTTTAATGATTTTTTTGGGGTTGTTGGTTTTTGTTCATTCGTTTGGGGTTTTTTGTGAGAGATGCCCTATTAGCCCTAGTAAGAGATTATTTAGAGCTTGCAAAATGTAGCAATTTCCATGCATCCCTGAATGCTCCTCCTGTTTCCTCTAGATGAAGATGGCCTGATCTCTTTGCTTCTGTCATCCATGCAGCAGTTTCTTCACAGGATTAAAAATGTTCCACTTCCTACAGATGCTTAGATATGCTGGACTGGGGTTTTGTTAACCCCAGAAGTGCTGCTACACTGAAGGGGCCTTTGAGCCTCTCAGTGATAAAAAGCTGCTTTGTTACTGCCCTGGGCACCCCTGGGAGATAGTGAAGTGCTAGGCAGGCAGATCCATAATAAAAGGGTAAGGAGTTATAGGGCTGTGGCATGTCCTGGGCAGTGCAGCTAGCACTGGTTTGGATGCTGCATCTGTGGGATGGCAGCTGGAAGGCTGGAGCAGATGACAGTCCAGCCAGCAGTGGGATGCAGGATAGCTGTATGGGAATGAAGAACATGCATCTCAGGAAGTGGGTACAGGGCATGCTGGTGAGCAACAAGCAGGTACTGTGTGCACATCACAAGGTGACAGTGACATGTGAATGAGGTGGCTCTACTTGTGATGATTCTGGAGCTAGAAATATTTCACCATTTTGATGTCTGTTGGCTTATGATCATTAACCCTTTTGCACACAGCAGTCCAAGTAATCACAGAATACTTCCTTAAACATGTTCCAATGAAGGCTGCTGCATTATATCTATGCATTCTCCATGGTTGTTGCACTGTTTTCCTCTGTCCTGTTTCTCTGACAGTGAAGGGTTAAATCCCCCTTTTTTCCACGTGCCTCCTGATGAACTCTAAATATGCAGCTAGGACCTGTTTTCACGGATATGTCCCTTTCCATAATCCAATCTTCTCCACTGGAGGCTCTTCTGCAGGCAGGTCTGCTGCCATGGGATAAGAAGCAGTATGTTGATTTACATAATCACATATGCAAATAAGCTAAATCATGGTTCTTTCATTCAGTTTTAGTTTTAAGGAGACTCTTTCCATGGGCTGAGAGCAAAGAGATTTGAAATGATGGTTTTCTTCTCTGGAGCTCCTGTGAAACAGAGCACCCCCTCAGAACAGTTCTGCTGTTACCAGCCCCATACAGCTCGATGGGTATAAGTGATTAATTGTACGAACCCACCTGGTAGCCCATCCCATGCAAATGCACCCCTACCCTCCAGGCCTACATCATCTGTTCCCTCTACTGGAAGTGTGGACTGCATCCTAAAGCAGGAAATGAAAGAAACTCCATCTCCGAGGAACAAAGGGAATTCATCTTTTCATCTGGTGGAACACTTAAAAGATGTTAAGAGCAGCAACAGCCTCACACCTGTGGCATACCAGATGAGACACGTGGGGAGGTCATTTCAATGTGTGCCCTTAGAAAGGCTACAGAGAATAAATCAGAGTGCAGCATTGTCTGTCAGCACTTGAAGTGAGGACTCCAAACATTTGTGCTCCTACTTGGTTCAGTTTTCCTTAGTCCTGGCATGCTGGCCAGTCTGGTGTGGGCTTCTGGAAAGCTCCAGGAAAGCTTCAGGAAGTGGTGTGAGCCATCCATGACAAACTCATTGATCAGTTCAGTGA
Organism: Toxostoma redivivum; assembly: GCA_013397375.1. Taxonomy (NCBI): domain Eukaryota; kingdom Metazoa; phylum Chordata; class Aves; order Passeriformes; family Mimidae; genus Toxostoma; species Toxostoma redivivum. The sequence goes on along the minus strand of VXBI01008034.1, from coordinate 547,996 downwards.
TCCTGTTTCCAGCAGTGTCCCTTGTAGGGGTCCAGAGAGAATGAGGCTAACGAGGTTCCTGGTAAGGCAATACCTGTTCTGAACTTGTGAGGCCAAGACAGGTACCAGCAGCATCACAGATTTGAGCCTGGCTGATGGAGTGCTCTAAAGATCTAACAATAGAAAGATGAAATGTTTAATCACATTTCTTTAATCCTTAAAAATCCACCTAGAATTAGTAAGCTATTCATCTTTCTTGCAACAGTGGGAGCAGAGGTAAATTGAATGCATTAATTAAACATTGAATGAAAAATGATGACGTTTTGTCAATTTTAAGTGTTTTGCCTTTGGAATTCCACTGACTTTAAGAGAATGTGTATCTTGCTGTGCTGTTCTGCCTGAGTGATCAACTCCTACTAGAAGTAGGAGTTGATCATACATGGAGCTTTCCAATTTGTTTTAAAAGCTTTAGATGAGAGAAAATATGGTCAGGTGCTCTAGCTAAAGGCCACAGATTAAGGGAAAAGATCAAACCCAAGAGACAGAGTATCTGGGTGCTGTTGACTCTTGTCCATTACAAATTCTGATGGCAGGAAGCTTAACAATGGACATTCAGAGGTAGGTAAAGTTGTGTCTTTAGCTTTAGGCAATCTCCTCAGCAAAGGAAGATTATTTTTTATCTAAGTCTGTGAAGCAGTTTCATCATCCTGGAGTTCAGAGCTGCAGACTCCAGGCTGTTCTAGGGGTGCAGTGCGGTGAGCTGTGTCATACTCTGCTCTCCAGAAGTTGGCAGAGCTCTGTAAACAGCTACTGGCACATCCATGATGCCAAGGGCAGGCAGAAGGAATAAAAAATGCTGACTGCATTGCTTTGGTGGTGTTAGGAGATTCCCTCTGACATCTAGTTAAATAATCTCTGCAGTGTCTTTATCCCTGGAGCAACACAAAGTTGCCATAGATAGGATCAGAGTTGGCTCATTAGGGGTGTGTAAGCTGCCCCTGCCTGGCTCTACCTGCCATGCAGTCTCTGGCACCCAGCAGGTCTCTCAGTTCTCCCAAACCTATGTCTACTGCCAAGTACCATCAGCATCACCTATACTGCAGGACATCTCAGAAGAGCAAGGATACTGTGGTTCTTCTAAGAATTAGCTATCACTGAAGAGAAATACAGCTTCTCTGTGTTTCTCAGAACTGTTGACACAGATAGTGTCCATCTCCTGTAATTATGCTACTGTTAGAACCTGTTCTGAGTTCATCCTCTGATGCCCAAGAGGTTGGTCCATACTGCTGAGAAGAGTTGAATTTGTAGAGCATTTTGCAGCACCAGTGAACTGTGTAGAAGTAATTAAGTCAGGCAGTGCTTTGCTTGCATTGGTGTATCACAGACAAGAAACAATTACAGTTTCTTCTTGACTCCATGAGGATAAACTCAGGTGGTAGCGGGCACCTGAGGCAGGAAGAGTAGGGGATTAAGAGAGGACCCAGTGGCTTTTTTTTCTTGAAAGGTGAGCTTTTGAAAGTTAAGCTGAGTTTGCATGTCAGACAGAAACGGGGTGTGCCTGATGCTGTGATCTCCTGGACAATCTGGGTCTGGAAGGCAGGGGCTGGCAGCAGCTTTTGAAAGTGGTCACCCATGTAATTTGATTCTGTGTTTTGCTTCTACAGCCAGTAAGGATGTCTTTGCCATCTCTTGATCCTTATACCGACAATAGGCCTGACCTGAACTGCAGGTGTCACCCAGCATCTAGTTTCTTAGTTCTGATTGAATCTCCACTGGGTGGATGGGAGGAACACTGACCAGCTCTGCTTTTACATGCACAATTATTTGCCATAGCAGAGAATCTTGCAAGTGTGTGTGTATTTATAGAGAGGCAGATGTAAACCACATTTGTCCCGTGTTTCTGGCAAAGAGAGAGCGTGAAATATTTGTGACCCGAGTCATTGGCTTTCCTGCCATTTGTATAAAAATTTCCAGATGTGATTGTTGATGCTTCACCTGGGACCAATTAAAGAAAGAAGGGATATCCAGAACCAACTGTGTTCATGTGGATACTTGACTTGTTTGTGTGTGCGTGTGTGCATCTCTGTTGCAATGTGTGTGTTTTAAAGTAAAGCAGAATTTCAGTTCAAAGAACTTGTGTTCTCTCCTAGGACCTTCCTTTTGTCTGTTACCCTTTCCTCTTTGGATTTTCCCCGTCCTACAAACCAGCATCAACTTGGATTTCTTAGATACTTTCTCTCCTCCTACTCATCCTCACCTCTTCTGTTCCACCTCCCACTAACTGCTTGTGGCTCACCTTGGTCACTGTGCTCTTCCATTCAGGCCCAGCAAGTTCCCTGGAGGACACTCCTGAATACTATAAACTTCCAGGAAGCCAATGTGAAATCTCCAGTTACACAACAGCAACTAACCAAAACAGAGTCCAGCACAGCATTTGGACCACTCACCTTCAAGTGAGCTTTATTCTCTGGTCTGTCTCCTGCCCTCACTTTTGTCACCTATTACTTCAGTCTGTCAGTCTGCTGGGTCCATATTAATAGACTTTGCCTGAGATGTCTGGAGATTAAACTTCTGGCTCTCCTCCCTTCCAGGCTGTGTCCACAAAAGCTGCCTCCTAATCACCCATTCTGTCTCCATTTTCTTCACTCTACTAATGACTGGAAACTTCTATCTCTCTTGTTTATTTTCTGTTGAGTTTCTCCGTATATTTTTGTCCCACCCTGGAGTCCTGACTGAATGTACTTACCAGGCTGCCTCCCTGCCTTAGTCATACTCCGCAGGAAAGCAAATCTGAAGCCATCCAATGTTCTTCCCTTTTTTATTGTTGTTTTTGCAAGAAGAGTTCAAACAAATACACCCTACCTCCCCCCAACATCTGGTGCCTTTCAGGAGCCTTAAACTCATGGCCTGAATGAATATGTGGAAAGAAAGGCAGGATGGTAATCCAGCTAATTTACAAAACTAGGCATGGACCCAAAGCAAGAGAAAGTATCCAAGAACGAAGTTTGTACTTCTATGCTTATCAGCCATCCCCTTTAGCCATGATCAAAAATCCATTCCTGTGCTTCCCTCCATACCTGCTAGTGTCACCCACTTTGCCATGTGGGTACAAGGCCTTCCCTGTGCAAGCATGTTCTGAAAAGGAAAGAATGCAGGGTCCTGTCTGCAGCAGGATTCATTGGACAAAAGATCCAGAACCAATTCTGTGTAACTTCAAACTCAGTGTGACAAGTATCAGGTCCAAAGTGAACTTTCCTTTCTTCTGTCTCAGTTTTTAGCACTGACCAAGTGGATTTGGATATGTTTATGTTTCTTTTCAACACAGAGGATAATTAAAATACTATTGTCAATGCTAGCATATGTTTTACACAGTCATTTGTTCATTAACAAATGTTTCCAGGATTATTGTTTTAGCTCTAGACTTTCAGCTAGGGTTTTATTCCTCCAGCAACAGATTTTCAGTTAGACTGAAATTGACAGTCTCAGTAGATGACATGTTAAAACAGGACTACAACTCAAATGTAGATTTATGTTTTCTGTGTTTGTTGGGAAGAAAGATATGCACATTCTAACCAGCTGATTATAGTCTTTCTAAAAGGGTTATTTTTGTTTCCATGGAATATAGCAAAGGGAAATTATTTGGTGTATGGCTGTGCCCTAAAAAAAGTCTCTAACAATTAGAACTGTTCTGCTTAATTTTTTAAAATTAGAAAAGGGACAAGAAAAAAAAAAAGGACATGACTATCACTTGCTCAGCAAAGCTTTTAGATGTCTTTATGTATTTAAAGTGGCTCTGTTCTGTTTCAAAGTTCTGGCTGGCATGGGTGTAAACCTCTCAGACTTTGCCCATTGGTGTGTGCTGGCACCACCAACCCTTGACCCAGACAACTTTCTGCACTGTGGAAAGGTGCATTTTAATTCCATTGTGATCCTGTGTCAGGTGCTGCAGCTGCCTAGTATTGAGCCTCTCACTCTCCTTTTGTGGTGCAAGAAAGTAAAAAAATAAATGCAGTGATAGAATATTCTCCTCACTGCTCTGTCTCCTTGCAGACATTCTGGATACTCAGGGCTTTATGATGCACTGCACCATGGAGTGAGATACATGCAGCTAGTTCAGAGAGAGGAAGGGTAAAGATAAAGCGAAGCAGTGAGTTCAGCAATGCATCAGCCAGGTTATCTCAGCTTCCTGTAGGTGCCAAAATTTCCCTGAGTTGGCTCTTTGATACTTGGCCTCTGTGTCTTTAACCCTAGGAAGGCCAGAGTGGTGGTTTTCACCCTTCCATGTGCTATGAGCCTCTCAAAGGAGAGGGTGGGACAACAGTGCCCAAAGGGCAAGTGTGGAAGGAATGAGGCTGGCTAGCTGGGAGGCAGGGGGATGGGACACGATGGCTGCTGTGATGGCCCCAGGGCAATGAAGGAAGACTGGGGCTGGAGAGAAGCTGTGCAAAACTGATCAAATGGAAGATAGAAGTGCAGGAAGAAGATTCATGGCGATATTAGAGCAGGGGAGTGGAGTGCTAATATACTGGTGGCACGATCAGGTATCTGGCAGCGTTTCTTTGCAGTGAGGCCAAGCTGAATATTCTGCTGCATAAATGATTCCTCGCTTTGCGGGGGAATTTCTGCCAAGTCCCTTCCTCTTCTGGCTCCCAGGTCTGGGTCTTGCTCAAGTCATGGGGCTTCCAACCAGTTTCCTGGCCACTGCAGACTAAGGTGGTGCCAGTACTTCTAAAAACAGCCTGTGCTCTCTCCTCCTCCTCTTCACTTTGGTGAATTCCTGCCTCCTCCCTTTCAAGCAATGCTTATTCAGCTTTCCTTGCTAGACTCTCGCCCACTCTGGAGTATACTGAGTCCTGACCTGAGGAGTGGAGTAGATAATGCAGGAGGCGATTTTAGGAAATATTCAGCCTTCCCTGCTATTATGAGACAGGTCTGTCTGCTTTGAGCTGCTTTCTACCTTCAGCACTTGCTTGATTGTCCCAGCAATGTTTAAATGGACTATTATAAAGCTTTGTAGGTTTTCTTCTCCTATCTGAAGGAACACTCGTATTGTTGAGGATCTGGCCCAGTTCCTGTGTACTTTAATCAACACTCAGCTGTGCTTTAAACTATAAGGGCTGCAGGGGTTTCAAAGACTCATCCAGGTACATGGGGGCAGGCATGGAGGTTGTTAAGTAAAAGGGAACCTCGGTTGTGGCTGCAAGCAGGGAACGCTCGTGCCCCACTACAGCAGGGCCGGGGGCGGCCTTTCCCCACACGAGCAGAGGCACTCCATCAGCGAAGCAAAGGTCCAGGCTGGTGGTGCGAGGGTGCTCACCTCACCCTCTCAGGGGCTGCCGGGGCTGGGGGATGATGGCCGCCAGGGTCAGGGATGGGGCCGTGAGCTGGCCTGAGCTCTTCAAGCAAGGGAGTGCCCTGTGGCTCGGGGGGAGGTCTGCGGGTGAGCAGCAGAGGAGAGGGCTGCCTAAGGCAAGTGTCCGTCCGCGTTGTCTTGTGTGTCAGACTTGATTAGATTTGCCTTGAGCTGGGGCAAGGCCTCCACGCTGTGAGGGGTGGGGTCTGGCCGGAGGGGCAGAGCCAGATCCTCCGTTTATGTGCTGCTGAAAAGTGTCCTTTGTTGTGGGGCTGGCTGGCTTTGTCCCTCTCTGGAAGCAGTGCCCCTTTCTCCGGGCTTCAGCCCCGCAGAGAGGTGAGCAACCCACTCTTTTTGTGTCAAATCTGAGCTCTGCCTTGTGCCAGGGCTTGGGTGTTGCACTGACCGCCCCGGTGGTCGGTGGTCGAGAGAAGCATTTTTCCTGCTAGTTTGGAGTTGTTAATTTGAAACTGCATTTGGCAAGGATCCAGCAAGGTGTTAAGCTACTTTAAATTGTGACTTCCCCCTGCAAATCCCTCCCCTGTTTCTTCAATCCTTTGTGAAAGGTTTAGAAAAACTGGAAACAGAAACTCAAAATCTGCTTTTCCAGGCTTTTCTGCAGACATGTCCTCCACAGACTGAATGATCTGCACTCTGCAATTTCCCATAGGGAAACTAAGGTTTTGTTATTATAGTGTTAATTTTGAGGAACATAACAGACTGGGAGTAAACAGGCCTCAGTTGACTTTATGAAACCCTGAGCTCACGGACTGATAATTGTCCACCCCCTACAAACTGCACACTCAAATCTTCCTGTATTGGAGAGCTGCAAGATGTATACACCTCAAACCAGAGAGCTCAGTGGGTGTGAAGGCAAAAGGTGGGTGTTCCAGAGAGCAGTTTTCAGACCATGGATCCCAGGGTCGTCTCTCCTCTCTACCGTGGGATAGACCTGGACTGAACGTGCAGCTGTGTGCAAGGACAGTGCACTGGCAGTGCTGCATCTCTTCCCAGTCCTGAAGGCTTGGCTTGTCCAGCAGTCTATTTGCCACCATCTTGCTCGTTGCATCTGAAACATATTGATCCCTATGCCATGCTCTTCAAAGGGTTGTCATGTATCATTTTATCTTGTCCAAGGCCAGGTGATAGGACAATGAAACAATTTTCAGATGACAGCTGGGTTTATATTTACTGTGTATATTTATTGCTTTGATTAAAATAATTTTAACAGTAGCTGGAGGGCTGGCTATCTTTCTCTTAATATGATGCATCCCTCCTGTGTTGCCTTTGGCAATATGAGAATGATGACTGATCTACAGATGCCTACTCTGCAGACTAATTCTGTCATTGCCTTGGGCATGCATAAAGGTTTGGCACTGCAGGGGTTAAATAGCTTGTGAAGGGTGGAGGATTCTTCAGCCAAACCCAAACTGATTGCACCTGGTTTGCTCAACCTGTGTGTAAATGACACCGTGGTCTTCCCACCCCCACCCCACAGCGAATGCCACAGGGGCTGCCAAGGTCTACGTGCAGGTAGGGCTGCGCGAGCAGGTGTGGGGCCTGCAGCGCTGGGAGGCTCCTGGCCCTGCCGCGGGAGCAGCCCGGCTGTGCCAGTCACACGCACACGGCAGCCTTACAAACTGCAGTCACCCTCAGCCACTTAAAATTTGTAGCCTCCTGTTAAACACATATGTCAGCTACTGACAGACCTTAGCATGGTCTGTCCTCTTGAGCTGGAAAAGTGCAGATTTTGGTAAGCATGCGTCAGGCAGCCTGCTCAGCCCGTGGGTGCTCTGGCTGCTCTGTCTTTGTGCAGTGATGTGGCTCTGAGTTCCCAAGGTTGGGCAAGGCCTGTTCCTGTCTTTGCTCAGCTGCACCTCTGGGACAGTGCTCGCTGAATGTACAGAAGTATTGAAAGCAAGGAGGTTGCTCACACATGTGAACGTTGCTTTGTTGCCCTCAGGGAGCAAAGGGTTTAGGTCCATAGACTTGGGACTTGGGATTTAGTCGTTGGGAATTTAAAGGAATTTAAAGGAATTTAGAATCTTAGGGAATTGCTAAGGAGGCAATGAGTTTCTTACAGGAAACTCATCTGGAAGTAGGGGCTGAAATTATTCACATATATTCTCTCTTCCCCCACCCTGACTCCAGGTGGAGCCAGTCCTTCCTTTTCCAGTTCATGCTACAAAGACAATTATCACTGGGTCATCCTGCTCTGCAGAGCCTGTGCTTTTTACATGTCAACCAAGATATAATTCATTTATTACTCTGTGTCCACTGTTTAGACCGAGCATATATCTGTGGGTGTAAACAAGACGGTTCTGCTGAATATAAAGTTCTACTCAGCTCAAGTGGAGGGAGTTTGGCCCAGGGCTTCCCAAAGGCTGACCTGCATATGGGTTTTCTTTGGCATTGTATAAAGACTCTGAGGTGAGTGGTAAGGGCTGGGGAGATTCCATGTTGTGGCCCAGCTGGCGTGTGCAGCCACAAATAATAATTAATTGGCTCTTTAAGAAGTCTTGCAAACTCTTTTTTTTGTCTGTCTGTCTTAAGCTCCTTTTAATTAACTTCAGTCATGTCCCAACACATCATCTTGGCTGAATCATAGGCCTCACTGTGCCAGTTTTTTGCATTCCTGAAATACGCAGGCCGCCAGTGTTGCGAATGCAGCTTGGAGGCAGAGGCTCAGAGGAAGTTGGGCAGCTCTCCTGGAACTCTGAAATTTTCAGGAACTATTGTAACATCGAGAAGCAAAGCAGACCAGCCTCTGCTTCAAACTCCTGTGCTGCCCCATTCCCAACAGTGTTGCTGGCTTGCACTTTACCGCTGACTCAAGGAGCAGGCACCTGTGTACAAGCAGCTTTGTTCCTTCAGAAAGCCCCTTATTCGGGTTACAGTGCTTGGGGCATACAGCCTTTTTTCCCCATTCAAGAGCTTGTTTCTTTGTCACACTTCTTATTGCAAAGGGTCAGCTTTCAAGATTGTAGGGCATGTTAACAAGATACTCAGGCATACTTAGTCACCAAACAAAGTCTGTGTGGCAGCAGGACAAACTTTTGTGTCTCTTCACTGGAAAGCTTCAGGCCTGGTCCAAGGACCATTTCCTTCTTTCGAGAAATTTGGGGTTCAGGAATGTCTATTGTGTTATAACCTGTCTGTGCTCTCACCAATGCTGGTAGAAATAATGCCAGTGTTTCTATTGACTCAAAGCTGTACCAATAGCTTTTGTCCCTTGATCTATGTGTTTGAAGCTGGGGGCTTCTGCATTTGATAACTCAGACTCAATCTTAGCACTCCATTTAACAATATGTTTCATTTACTGAAAATAAGGGAGGTTCTTTTGTGGTCTCTTGGTACATGTTTAATGAGTGTAGTTTTGATCATGGAGTTGTCCAACTAGGGCAAAAAAACAAGTGTTAACATTCAGCGGTTAACAGCAGCTTTTAAACAAAGGGGGTGCAGCATTACAGTGGTGAGGATCTTTATCCATTTGAATAATGTATACTACTGTATTCTTCATTCCAAAGCATTTTTTTTGAACCAAGTTTGGAAGCAGTCTCCAAATAAAATTATCATATTAAAAAAAAAAAGGGAATTTATTCAGGATATTTCTGTGATCTGTGCTGAGGAATAAAGAATTGCAATTTACCTTCTGCCCTAATGAGATAGGAGACAAGGCATTATGATAGCAGCTTCAGGTGGTGTGCCCCAGGCTGCAGGTGAGGAGCCATGAGTTGCCAGAAAACTCTTTTCCAGCAATTCTTGTGTTTCCATAGCAGCTCCAGAAATGATTGCTCAAAGATTGTTGCTGTGTTGCACGTTGGACTGTTTTGGTGGCATATTTTGAAAAGGTGTGAGGAAAACACATATGATAGCTGAGAAAAAGCAAAGAGGAAAAAGTGCCTCAGTATTTTGGGAAAAGCTTAGGAAAACCAGAAAAGATAATTTCCAGCAAGCATCAGGTTGGAGCATGGCAGCAACATCTGGCTTGCTGAGGGCTGTACAGAAGCACTAAAGACACAGGCACATTGCAAATGAATAAGAAGCAGGAGCAGCATTCAATAATGAGCAGGAAAGTAAAACAAAACTGAAAATGCCTCATCAGTGCCATGGTACTCAAGCTAATTCCTTCTCCATCCAGTGCATGATGTGTCACTGTGTGTACAGACTCTGACCCAGCTGCACCAGCTTTAAGGTGATGTAGAAGTTGCTTGTGTTGAAAAGAAAACTTGTTAGAAGTCAAATAGCAAAATACACTGGCAGCGAAAAAGAGAGAAAGAACTTAATGAGCTCTTAGGGGGGACACTCAACTTTGCTTCCTGTTCAGGAATTAAGAGAGTGCTGAGACACAAAGGATTTGGGTCTTTTCAGTTGCAGCCTTAAGGAAAGACCAGGTATGCTACAGTGGCTAAGTTCAGGAATATATTTCCTCTGACATACTTTAGAACTAACGACTTGTTTTTAAAGAGCATGGTAGTCACTGCTTCCCAGGGAGAAGATTGTTGAGGATCTGGATGCTACCAGACCTGAGGGAATATTCACTCCAGGTGCACAGAAAATTGCAACTCTAGAATGGGTTGGACCCCAAAAGAGATTTCAGAAGGCTGCCATACCAAAACTGCATGACTTTAACAAGAGAGTTATGAAAAACTCCTGCCATGGATGTTATGATAGTATTTTTCCTGAAATTCTTCCTCTTGTGAATAGTAAACACTGTTTTCTAAAGCACTTACTGGGCACCTGTCCCACAAGAAGTGCTGGAACAGCAAAATTGAAGTGTGCTGTCAGAGAGAGAGGGCTGGACTTGGCCTTGAGCCACTGACAGCCTGTTTAATTCACTCAGTGAGGTGCAGGAGGAAAAAAGGAAAACTGAGTCACTGGTTGTTAGAAATTATGAAAACAGCTACCAAGACCTGCTCACAGAGATCCATTGGTAGGTAATGTCCCTTTTCTCTGTGTAGGGGCAAGGCTTCAGATCATCACCAAGTGTCTTTAAACAAATCATATGGTGGTTTGTTTGGTTTTTTGTTGGTTTTTTCATATTTTTACATATTTTCAGCTATGATTTTCTTTCAACAGACCACTTAAGCATAGGAAAACTATGAATCAAGTTTATCCTGAGGACCTGGTCTCACGCATGTTTATAACCAAAAATATGTGCCTTTTTGGAAGTGAAGGAGTTAAAATAGCTCTCTTTTATACTAGATGAAGTGAAGAATGCATGCCACTCACTGATGCAGGAAGAGAAAAAGATCTTTGTACAAAAGTTTGGGATTGCATAATGCAAAAAGTAACCAGTGGTAGGGAAAAAAGAAAGCAGCTCTCAGAACAGCGTGTCCTGACCAACCACTACCTGCCTTGGGAGAGCTGACTGGGCAGCTCCAGGCTTGCTGACTTCTTCCATCATGCCACTTCTATAAAACAGTCACTGGCTCTGCTTCCGTGTGTTCCCCATGGCCCCCACAGGGATCTCCAGGCTCTGTGTGTCCATGATTGACTCACAGTACAGAAAAGGCTGGGAAGCTCTGCTTCCCAATATTTTTCTGTCAGCTTCCACCTCAGAAGGGTGGTTCTCAGATGTTCTGCATGGTTGTGTACCAGGCAGTTTCAGCCTGTGTTTCCATTTCCAAAGGACTTCAAAAGAGGAAGATACTCCCATTAATGTTTTGCATGATAACAAGTTAGGCAAGCATCATTTTTGGATGCAGTTGATGGAAGACTGGTTATTGCCACTGCCAAGTGGGTGTCTAAGTTGAGACTATCAAATGATGTCTGTTGTATTAAATGCTTTGTTAAATTTCCGGCTTGGAAATTATGCATGTGTCAGACAGAGCTCTCTGTTCTGGCATTAAAGCAATCTTGGCACCCGGTGCAAACTGTTTACTTTGAAAGCTTAATTTTAAATATAGTTTTGGAACACACTTGGAAATGTCTGCAAATCAACAGTAACAGACAGGAGAATAAAGCACTGTTTCCTTAACTCCTGTGTCCTTTGAAATACCTTATGCTTTGCTTTGTGCGAGCTGCTTCTGGTTTGCTTGTGATTTATTCACACATTGTTTCTTCCTGAATTGGAGAGTAGCTGAAAGACAGGTAGGAGCTGACAGCGCAAAAGAACATAATGCACAGCACCATTTAAAGTCTTTTTAGTATTATTTAACCCTTTTTTGTGATGTGGGACTGGTGCAAGGAGAACATGTTCCACCTTGCTGAGCAGTCAACAGAAGCCTGTATAAGAATCCTGAAGGGCATTCTCCAGTCTGCTGCAAAGCCAGTGGACATGCCAACATGCAGTGCCATTAATTTCCAGCTAGCAGAAAGGTTCCTTAGAGTGCCAAGCATGACGCCAGAATACAAAACACTTCATTCATCAAAGCTATAAGTAAGAAATTCTGTGTTTTTAGTTTTAGAAGTAACTTTTGTACATTTATGACTTTTTCCACATTAAACATCATTTATGGTTTGGAAATTGTTCAGGCAAGGGGCATGTGGTTTCTGCTCCAGAATATCAGCAGCAGTTTTGCTAGGTTCGGTCTCTATTTTTTGTTGACATTTTTTGGCTTTTCGTTTATCTTTTGGGTGGAACTTTTTGGAGCAAATTGCCTCAAGGAGCCCATAACCTTCTTTCTAAAAGAAGACTAAGTGATCTGCATAAGGTGAAGAAGACTACTTTGGTATAGGGAATTTGGTTTCAGAGCCAGACTTTTGCAAAGTACCTGGTGAAGAAATACTTTTCTGGGATGTTCCCTCATCAGAGCAATTGCTGGAACAAATTGAGAAGTAGGAATTTTACACCTGCGCTTTGAGACATAAGTTGTTAGGTTTTTCCATGGGCTATGTGAGAAGTTATGGAGTAGCTGTTGAATTATCAGTTATTCTATTTGTGCTGAATGAATGGTAAAGGGCTAACTCAAGACCTTGGATTGTGATCTAGGAAATTTATAAATTACAAATTGTATGGAGATTTCAAGACCCTCCTTTTTCAGGCCTTTCTATGCATAACTGCCACATTTCAAGGGAGAGTGGATGAAATTACATAAATATGTTCTCTGTGTGCATCAAAGCAGAGGTGACTGCATGGATTAGATGTGCTTTTGTTCCTGCAGCAATTTGGATTCTAGTGCTAATTCTTTCTTTAGCTGACCAGGAAGGACAGAATTTAGAAACCAATGCTAGTTTTTGCCTTTCTGTAGTCAAAGCTCTGTCCAAAAGAACAACGTGTAAATGCTCTGTGGGGGTCCAGTTCTGCTCCTTGCTGAGCCCAGTTGCTCCACTGAGTTGTGACAAGCAAATGCTGTGGGGTGTCTGGATGCAGTGACAGGTACTACAGTGCACAAACTCCAAGAGCTGCTGCAAGCTCTAAATCAATGCCTTTGTGATTCTGGGGTTAATGAGAATCTAAACATTGCCCTGCTTGGCCACACCAATGGCTGCTCCCATCCAGGCACAGGTTTTGTCTCTAGAAAGGGTAGCAGGAGATGCTATTTAGAAGCAGCTTTCAAACCTGTCCCCTGTCTGGGCCACACTCACACTTCCCAGGTGCTGTCTGTCCAGAGAAGTTCCTGTTGTCCTCTTCCCAGAATCTCTGCTCTGGTGCTCTGTGCTCCAATTGCCTCTGAGGATCAGAGACCCCTTTTCTGCCATCACGTGGGATAGCAGTCAGAGGGCGTCCTGCTGTCTTTCCTTAGGTGTACTACCAAGAAAAAAGGCCCTGAATAGAGGTCTTATTTTATTTCCCTCTCCTGCCTGAATGAGGAATTAATAAAGACATACCTATGATATATTAGGGGAGTTTTCTTCACTCTTTGGCCCTTTGCATCGTGGCACAGTGACTTCTAGTTCTGAGTGCCTCTGTTCTGGTGCAGTGAGCTTTGAGACTGAAGTTTGTGGAAGTTCCCTCCAGCAATAGCCCATGTAAAGTTGCCTGGAGCATACAGCAAATGATTGCCTAGAACCTCTGGAATCTGGGATAGAAGCCTGCTTGGAGGGAAGGAATGTTGCAGCTATATTTTTAAAATTGCTTCCTCTTTAGTGTTTGCCTATATTGTTCCATTACCTGACCATGGGCATCTGTCTGTTTTGGGCAAAGAGCAGTGCTAAATTTCAAGGAGAGAAAACAAATTTTTTAACAAATTCTTCAGTTTGTTTTCCTCACTTGCCTGAACATTTTGCATGTGCCTACTTTGTATCCCAGCTGCTTCTGCAAGTCTAATGTGCCTCTGTTTTTAAACGTGGCTTCTCCTTCCTGGTGCCCTGGGCTAGGGGCTTGGAGCATTTCTCTCTGGCCTCCCACAGCAGAGCAGCCTGTAGCAGTGGGGTTTCATTCCCACCCTTCCAGGTCAGGACCACAACCCTACGCATGGTGGTGCAAGCTCTCCTAGCTCAGTCTCCAGCTTGATTTGTGATGGTTTCCCAATAATGGGAAGAGATTATGAAATCAAAGAAAGGCACACAGATGGAGAAAGATATTTCAGGGCTGCCAGGGCAGCTGTTTGAGATCTCTGAATCAGATGGAGACAGAACTCCACCACCCTCATCTTCCCCACCCTCAACCAGGACATCTCCCATGTGCAAAGCAAAACCAGCCCCACCCCAGCCATGCCATTTTAGCTAATGGCCTAGTTAATAAATGGCAAATTCTAGGTGTAATCCTGTCAAAGCCTTCCTGACATCCTCAATTGATAATATTAACCACAAAGTGCTCCCCTGCTCATCTGATTAATACCAGAAGAATTCTACTTGATTAGATTATTACTGAGGGGAAATGCAGGAAAGATAAATATTCCAGGGAAAAATGAGGCTTTAGACAAGGGGGATGTCCAGAGTGTCCACGGTTTGTAAAGCTTTTCACCTCGTGGGGAGGGAGAGGTTTGTGGTTATCTTCTGCTCCCCAACAACCCTTGCAAAGGATGCATGGCCCAGCCCTGCTTTTCCTATAGATCATGTTACTGGGAGCACTGTAAGCCAGGCAAGTGCCTACATCTTTGAGGGGTTGCAGACTTTAAATGTAAAGGCATAATGGCAGAGACCCACGTAATTGTTCCCGTGAAAAGTCTGGCGAGGCCGAATTACTGCAGTCTTTGGGCTCTTGGCACACAGCTGAGAGTGAAGGGAGGAGCAGAGAGATTTTTTTCTGTCTTGTCCCTACTATACTCCTGCCCTGGAAAAGCTGGGATAGGAGTTTGAAGTCTGGGTAAGAAATAAAGTATTTTGGGAAAGATACTGGGCTACTGCCCTCTTACCCTTTCCCACCCTTTCCAGAACTGTGTTTCTTAGTTATCTTCTATTGAGATGTCAGCTAGTCACACTTCTCAAACTGACTGCAGATTCAGACAGGCATCACAAGATTCCTTACACATGGGCTTTTAAGTATTTATTATCCTGCAGTCTTCCAGAAATGGTGTTAGGAGGGGGTGTCTTTTTAAATGGATGTCAAGATTGTGATACAGAAAATGAGTAGAGCAGTTCTTCATCCCTCTTTTCTGATCTTGCCTTTGATAGCTCTGCTGTCTGCATCCTTGCTTCTTACAAGGTTTGGTCATGCAGATATGATCAGAACAGGAGCAAATACTTGGACACACCTGAGTGGTTGTTTGCTGTGTTTCCCTGGCAGCTCTCTAAAACTGGAATCTGCTTTGCTGACCAGAGCAGGCACTAATGGGAAAACTACATGGTGAGGAGATAAAAGACAAAACAGTTGTTAGAGTTGGATATGATTAGCTGATGTGTATAAATAGTTGATGGGAGGAATAAAGAGGACACAGACTCTTAATGATTTCTACTGTAAGGGTGGTTGAACATAAGAACTGGTGGCCAGAGAGGCTGTGGAGTCTCCATCCTCAGAGGTAATCCAAAATCCAACTATGTGTTCTCAATACGCTGTAGTTGGGCCTGTCATGAGCAAGGGAGGTGAATTAGGCGATCTCCAGAGCCACCTCCAATGTCAGCAATTCTGTGATCCTTCAAGCACACTTGCAAAAGACATATTAGAGGGTAGTTGGGATAAGCTGACTTGGGAGGTGAAACTAGCTTTGGAAGTTCTCACAGATCCCTGGAAATACCATAGTTGAAGGCAGCTTTCCATATTTTGTTTTTTTTTTCCAGGCCATATGAAACATAGCCTGCAGACTAATTGATAATCTCAACTGGGGAAAGGGGTGAACTGTAATACTGCAGCAAATTCTTTGAGAGAAGACATTTTTAAGCTGCCTCAGTTATTTCAGATAATTTTGCATGTAGCTACACTTCAGCCCCTGCCCCAAAGTATGGGGCTGTGCCATTCTCTCTCACATAGCAAGCTTGGCATTTGCCTGAAGGTATGGGAAGAGCATCTAGGAGGTTTAGAAGGGGAGAACTGAGAGAGCCCGAGGCTTTTAAACAAGAAGAATGAAGGAGAAATGTGATAACATCATGAAGTAAAGGGCTGAAGAGACAATACAGATAATACAAGAAGAATGGGTATAATTTTTTCTCCATGTCCAGGGCATATAGGACAAAATGTTGAGGTTTTTAACTACAGCAAGGCTTTCAGAAGAAAAACCTTTATAGCAGTAAATCTAATGAAGCCCAGGAATAAAATGCAAATATGGCTGTGGGGTCTATGAAGGAAATATTTAAGACACAGTATAGAAATTTCAGTCAAGAATGGCAGACTGAGCTGACCTGCCTTGGGGCAAGCAGATGGATAGACCAAAAAGTCTTTTTCTGTCCTCAGTTTCTGTGACTCCCTAAATAGTGGGAGTTCATATGCAGCAGAGAGCTTGCCTGAGGAAGAAGTTCCTCTTAATGTCCCCCACTCTAGTTTCTAACTCTTAAAAAGCAAGATAAATTCATTTTACCTTGTGGTTTTCTTGCCCTTGGACTGTCTCAAAATGTAAGATGCACCATCTTTGTGGCTTTCACATGTGATGATGTCATCAAGTTCAGAGTTAGTCCTGGGTCCAGCCCTGCCCTTTGCAGGGAAGCTCGATACCAGAATTGGCTTTTTTGTTGTTATTCTATTTGTGGTTGTTCTTCTTTCTTGTCAATAGCCTGTCTAGAAGCCCTGTGCCCTGCCTAATTTGCTGCCAATACTAACATGTGTAAAAATGTCATTGCACTCTACAGTGGCTCCTAACATGGACCAATTCCTTAGGAGAGGGGGTGTGGTGGAAAGGCAAGCAATCTCCCTGGAGTGAGAGAGGCAACCACTGCTTGTTAACCGATCTTGTGGAAGGAGGGGAAATAAGCTGATAAAAATAATAAAAGGTAATAATGCAGAATAATTTGGGCATCAATTCCTGTACAAGAAACCTTTGTAATTCATTGAAAGACTTTAAATCCTGATCTGACATATCCATAGGGAATTCCCCACCAAATATATTTTATTCCCTTCCTACTTGCACCCTCCCACACCCTGTCCCAGACCACAGATAACATTTTTAGGCATGCTCTGTTTAAGCAAGAGGGAATAGATCCCACTGGCAAAGCAGGCAGTTGGGGAGATGAAGTTTCTTGCTTTAAGACATCTTCTCCAGAACCTTTCTGGCTTCAAAATCAGCTTTGGGAATTCACTAGCAGCTGAGCAGGGATTTTAGGCTTTTGCCGAGTTTAAGTTGTGAAACCAAAATCCCTGAGGAAAAGAAGTTTCCAGGTTTCCCTCAGCCTCCAGGTCATAGCACCTTTTCAGCCCATCTCTCATTTCCTCCTTCAGAGGAAGGCACTGGCCTCAGCAGTCTCCTGCTTTCTGCAGCCTGTGCTTTAGAGGCGCCTTCTCAAGTGTGGGTGAGCCTCACACTGCCCTGGAGAGCCAAACCCTGTAACGTGCTGAGAGAGCAGACTCCCCACTCCTGGCATTTCTTTATATTCCAGCCCACAGCCATTCCCTTTCTGAGAAACCTAACCACTCTGTGTCCTTTGTTCCCTCCCTCTCAGCTCCCTGGACACATCTACTGCCATGAGATGTCTCAGCCAAAGATTTGGAGCCAAGATATGAAGGAAATGCTTTAACCAGATGTGTGCCCATGCCTGTGACACTGAACTTTCAGATGCTGGTATTTAAAAAGATTGCCATCTCCCCTGCCTCCCAGCAGCAAGGTGAGTAATGGGTGGGACAGCAGCATATCCAGAAAAACACCTCTTTTTCAAATGGAAGCAGAGGAGGTTATAATTCGACTGCAAAAATTTGCTCCAGGCTGAAAACTTGGCAAACAAAAGCTTAGCTTAGGAGTGATTTAAAAGGAAACAACAAAAAAGCATAAAATAAATCAGGGCAGTCATTTTGGGTGGAGATGAGGGTCCAGAGCTTAAAGATCATTCTTTAGTGGGGGAGGAGAAGGGATAGCTGAAGACAGAGTTGCATCTGGCTATCAGCCTTACTATAACTAAGCCTTTCAAAGCCAGAAGAATAAACTTAATACTAAGTCTGGTCCCTAACCCTTTTCTCAGAGGAAAGCAAGACCCCCTGTATTCTTTAGGGCAGAGTGGATGCAGATACGATGGGATTAGCTGAATTCTTCCTATTGCCACTGTCTAAATATGGATTTCCCTGTACCTTAAATTGTAAAAGAACATGAAGTCATTAAGACTCAGTTTGCCCAAGAAGCAAAGAGGGGCAACCCTTGCTTTCAGCACTATGACTCTCCTCAGGCCCTCTCTCACTCTGTGCCATACTGTGCCTGCAGCTCAGCATCTGTGCCCTGCTTTTGCCTTCAGCATTGCACAAAGCCACTCTATACCAAGCTGAGACCTGAACAAGAGGATGACTGCTCCTTGCATTTCTTACATGGGGCTTGTTCACCATCGCAGGCTGACGAAGCTAAGGAAGAGGAAGAGGTGACTGGCTGCATAGCAGCAGAGACCAGGATGCCTCTAGAGGGAAGGCTTTTTCAGAGCATTATGTAATGTGCATGGCAAATGTGGTTGGCAGCACACTGGGCACAGGCCTTGAGAGACAAAAACAAGGCCCAGCCAGTTCCCCTGTCTTTTGTCATCTCCAGACCCCTGGACCTCTCCAGCCTGTATGCCCATGCATAATTGCATTGCAGACTCCCTTTGTAGTGCTGTGACTGGGAGACTTTCCTGATGGGCTGGAGCCTCCATATATCATGTTAGGGAGAAAAGTGTAATGGTGGCATTCTAGACAAATTCCTCAACCTACAGAAAAGGACTTCACAGTGGAGTGGATTAGACACTGGAATAGGTAGGCCAGCAAGTGTATGAAAGCTCCATCTTTGCAGATTTTCAGAACTCAGTTGGATAATGACTAGAGCTACCTGACATAGCTTTGATTACTCTCCTTATTGCTATGCACACTTCTAAAACAGCCAGCCCCTTGGCTGCCTGATGGAGTGCTTTGGCTGTAGCAGGTACCAAAGAACAATAGGCTCAATGAATGATCAAAGGCTCCCTCCCACTGCATGGTTTCACTCCTATGTTTGATTCTATCAGCTTGAAGTGACACAGGCAGTCGTGGTTTAGATGGGATGCTACTTAATTTTGCTCAGAAAAGGCCTTCTTTGAAGGGCAGCACAACTTAAACCTCTCTGGTTTTGTAACAGGCTTCATAGTTTGCTCACATATAGTTTTGTATGTGTTCACAAATCCTGCCTTCAAGCACCTCAAGCCTGTCTGAAGAACGTAGTGCTCTCTAGCTGACAGTGCCTTGTTTTGCTTCATATAAAAGAAATGCATTTTTATTCTGTCCTTTCTCCAGGCTTAATGAGGCAGGGAGAACCAGCCACTACCAAAACTTTTAGAAATAGATCTGTTTGTTCAGAAGCTTGGAGAAACTTTGTGTTTTGCTTTGTACTTCTTGCAGTATTAAGTGATCTCTTACCTTTACTACTATACTGTATGATTTGAGATCAGGTTGTCAAAGCATCACCTTTCTGAATATCTCAGTAGAGTAGAATAACTCACTGGGATGTTGAGGAGGGCTGTTCAAAATACTGATGCTTTCATGTATTGCCATTTCTAGGGAAGACTGAAGCCATACAGCATGGAATTCAGCCCTTCTAGCTACCCAAGGGCAGTAAAAAGATCTACAGACTGGTCTTCTACAGCTGCTCTGGAGCACTAGAACTTCCAGTTGTATGTTTTCAGGGCACAAGCCACCTCAGGAAAGCTGCTTTTCAAAAGGTATGTCATCTCTTGTTTTGACTAGAAAAACTGAAAAGGGGAAAAAAAGAAAAACATTTTGCTTTGGCATCAAAACAAAGCAAGTCTTTCTTTTTCCTAAGCTTCTTTAATTGTGCTTCATGCAAAAGAAAATGACACTGTAAAAATGAATGGGGATGAAGGTAAAGACAAGGTACTGGCATTGGAGATAAGGTTAAATCAGAGCCCAGCAGAAAGAATATGGCAGTGGAAGAAGTTTAACAAGTTCATTTTATGTGTCACTGTGTCATACTTACCTTTGTTGCTTAAGAATGTTGCTTCACTGGTTCCTAGGGGTGTGAAAGGGCTGCTGGAATGATGTGACCCACAAGACTGCATGAGCTACTATTGGGCTACCTTTTTATCTGGAAATTGTTGTTTTACTTGTATTACCATTTTGCTATAGACCAGGAACTGGTCTGGGCTTTGTAGTCGGAGGTCTTCTGTAGTATGCCAGCTTGTGGAACAGTCCTGTGCAGGGCAAAAATGCAATGAGAGCAGGTGGGCACTCCAGCTGAGTCAGGGGAAGTCAGTATGCCTCTGTAGAAAGCATTCACAGTGGCCAGGAGGTTTGAAAGGTACTCATCTTCTAAGAAGCTCAGAAGTGTAAGCTAAATGCTCTTTAAAATAATGGAGATCCCTCTGACCTTTGCTTTCAAAGGGAGGAGGCAGGACAAGAGGCTCACAGACTGTATTGTGTGTACAAATACACAGCAAAGGACAGGAGGAACCTCACATCCCTTGTCAGGAGGGGGAGAGTGCACTATGAGTTTGTGACAAGCCCTGGCAGATACACACCTCCCCATGGTGAGCAAGGCCGTGCAGCCAGGCTAGGGCACAGCTTACACCAAGGGCTGGCACCTCTCCCTCCTGCCGGCATTTATACACATCCTAAACTGCTACTGCATGCTCTGGTGTGAGTCCTGAGACTGGAAGAGCCTGCTGGTAGGTCTGCAGTGCATTGCTAGAGATCTCTAAGCCTGCTTGCTTTCCTTCCCCTCCTCCAGTTCCCACTGCACCCCTAGTCCTGGGACAAAGACACCCACTGAAAAGCAAAGAAGTAGCTATAGTGAAAGATTCCTGAGCTGCTGCCCACATCAGCTGCCTATGCTCCTGCAGGCTGTGGCTCATGTGATGGCAACAATGATTCAATTCCATGATTTTTTAATCCTTCCTCTTAAGGCACTAAGTCCTTTGTGTGGACACTTAAAACAGTTAGAGTGGCCGGGAACTGATCAGTGTAAATTTATAAAAGAAACAGGCAGAACTCTGCTTCCCTTCTCCTTTTCTGTGTTTCCTCTATCTAGAGGCACAGACAGGCAGTTTGATGACAGTACCCAGCTGGGTATTATCTCAACCCTACACAGAAAAAAACTAAATTAAAAAAAGAAAAAGTGATCAGCCTCCTCCATCATTTGTTCTGCCCTTGGTGATCACAAAGCCTGTTCTGAAGCACCTCTGTGTGAGCTCCAAGTAAGTCCATTGTAACTTCCCCTTCTATCCTTTCCAGCATAAAAGACACTTTATAGGCCTTTGCTTGACAGGACCACACTTCACATATGAAGGACTCAGAAAAGGCAAGGTAGGATTCCTGTAACAGCTGTAACTCAGATGTTTTTGCACACATATTATTTTTAGTTAATATAGATGGTGTTAACATTAATGCCTTAACCCTTGAGGAAGCTAGCTAATTTCCAGGTCGATATGGCCAGGGAGCTGGCTAATTTCCAGTGTTTTAGGGAGAGAGCCAAGAAGTGCAATGCCAGGGTGTTTCTAGCTGCTGGTGTTCCTGAGTGGACCACATCCGGGTCTGCACTTCATCCTGGGTTTCCAGCCACTGTCCGCTACCCCACCACCCTCTGTGTGAGCCATGGGCTAAAGTGACTTTAACAGCAGGGCTACTATTACCAAGGTGCAGTTCTGTGTTGTGATACTGTCACCCAAAATGCCTAGAAGGGGTCAAACTGCAGCTTATTAACTTAGCTTATTGTACAAGGCTGGCAGCTTACGAACAACAGCCACCCACCGTGGTCTAGGAGTTTAGTGTGAGTAAGATGTAGCAAAACAGTGACACCATCACCCACACACCCAGTGTTGTTACTGAAATGTGGGTCTAACCAGGAAAAGGCTGTGGCAAGCAGGCAGGAGAGGAAGAGGGAGGGGGGATTTCAAACACCACAGCCCAGAGAAAGAAAACCTTGCGTTCGTGCTTACGTCAGTAGCCTGTCTGTGTGCTGACCCCAGGCTCACCTGAGCTTTGGCAAAGCTCCCCTTTGTTCTGTGTTGGCGTTCAGAATCCAGAGTTATCCACCACTTCGTGACCCATTCCACCCAGACAGCCTGCCCATGATTGCTTCATAAAGCAAGACCAGGAATCAAAAACAGGGCATGTTTCCTGAGCAGAGATGGAAAACAGCTGTGCTGGAAAAAAGGAGGGGTTTTCTGGCTGAGCAGTGGAAAATACAGATCAAGGCCTGGTTGTGCAATCTTCTCTGGCTGGCCTTTGGCTGCTATTGTGGCAAGAGTACCAGCTGGACTTGGCAGGAGGCTGCTGCCCGGTGATGGGGATAGAGACAGCCTCTAGTGACAAGGCTAGCAACCCAGAGCTTAGTTCTGCATGTTTTACAGATGCTTGGGGGGCTGAGAACTGACATCTGGTGATGCTGCCCTTGCTGCTGTCCTGCAGTCAGATCTGTCTGGCCAGTCCCAGATGGTGTTTGAATGGCCAGGCCTGTTACTGCAAAGGTACAGAGCTCTATAGGGCTACAGAGAAGCAGCATCTACTCAGGTGTGAAGCAAAGCTCTGCCTAGTGCTCATAAAGTGCTCCCTGTGCAGCCAGAGCCAGGGGATGTGGTTATGTCGTCTGGCCAGGTTCCTGCGTCTGAATCCCTAGTGCCTGACTGAGGACTGTGAAAGGAGACTGACCAAAAGATCTTAGAGCTAGAATCTGCTGTGCCACTGCTGTCCTCTGAAATCAAGGGAAAGCTATGTCTTGATTTTACTGGCCTAAAATGCTGCTTGCTTCAAGTGTGGCTTCTGGAAGAGTTCTTTATTTTTATCAAATTTAAAATCTCTGATGAAAAGTAAAGGAACCAGCGGAGCCTGGATCCAGAGACAAGGGGTGTGGGATTCTGTATGGTTTTTAAAAAGCTAATTATTGTGTACAAGGAGAATGGGCAAGAACAGAGAGGGAGAATTAGGCCTTTGCTTCAGAGCCAAATTACCAAAAATATTACCCTCTTCTGCTGAGAAAGCCCTGCACCATCTCCTCTCCTCAATAAAAAGTAAGGGGCAAAATGGTGAGAAGGCAGAAGCAAAGGAAGTAGGCAGGACCATGAATCACCTCCTGGGCTGATACATGCCAGCTACATTGGCCTCTCTTCTTAGCACCTGGAACAGCAGAAGACAGTATGATGGATGTTCTTTACTCTGCAGTGTTGGAGCTATGGATGTGCTGCAACTGCAGGGAGATGGTGCTTTTTTACAACTGGCTCAGCTGCTGAGCTGAGACATATGGATCCAAACTTTGCTCTGCAGTAGCTTCCAACACTAAGACAGCATAACTGCAGGGCAAAAAGCAAACTCAAAACTGCTAAAGAGCCATGAAGAAAAGGAATGAAGATGTGATATGGTGACCTGTAGCAGGGAGGAAACTGCAGAATTAAAGGCAAGAGCAGTGCCCAGAGAAGATGCAGAGGGAAGCAATTTTGGTCCCAATATCAAACTTTGGAGTATTTATGGTTCTGAGTTGGGAGCTGAACACGATAAGCACACCCCATGGAAGGGGTGAGAGATTTCAGCCTCTGGTGAGAGCAACCAACCTCTCCTGTGGAAGATCCAGTTTGATTCTTGAGGTGCTTCTTGAGAGGGACTGCAGGAGCTGCCTCTTGCAGCACAAGAACAAGACAAAGAACAATACATTTTGCTATGGCAAACGCACCTGCTTTAGCTATTACTGGTTTAAGCCAGGTCACACTAAACTTGGTACACAGCAGACTTTGCACAAGTGCACACAAAATTAATGTGCTGAAACCTGGACAACTTTGTAAGACATCCAGACAAATAAAACTCAGATACAAAAAACTAATAGTTAGTAACTGCTTCAGCAGTCTTAGGCCTTTTGAAAATGTAGTATTGCTTGCAGGTGAAATCTCTAGTGCTTCAGTTTATCTGCAATACAAAACAGGATGAAGGCATATTTTAGAAATAATTTGCAAAGTGAGATGATAGTCTTTCAGTCTTCACTGATCTGAAATTATTCTTGATTAAAAAATTGTCTTTCCTTTTAAACTTCTTAATGTGGTATCAGTCATGATGATTCCTGTGAAACAAACAAACAAACATTCTCCATCTGTATCTACTCAGCAGAGTCCAAATGGGACCTCAGCAGTGGCTGAAACGAAATTTCATTTAAAAAAATTTGTTCCCATGGAAAAGTTCCAATTTTGATGAAATATTTCCTGCAAGAAAGCAAAAACCAAATCTATCATTCAAAGGTTTGACCCAATGTCTGCTCTTCAAGAGGGAGAAGGGTAGTGGAGAGGAAGCAAGCGAGTGTGGGTTTGGGAGAAAAGAAATCCTACCGATCAATGGGGGTAATGAAAGCAGAGGGAAGAAAATACAAATTCCCAGGCATTCCAGACATATCTGGTATCCTTTACATCCTGCACTCTGCACTTCAGTTGTACATATTTCAGTGTTCCACTGCAGAGGCAGCTGCATTTCAGTTGGGAGTTACTGTATGTTGAGTTTTGTATAGTTGTTACAGGATCTTATGAGATGAAAAGGAGCTGACCACGGCAAAGAAAGTAAAACAGAACATGCAATCTTTTAACTATGCTAGAAACCACTTTTGCCACAGAGAAATGAGTGCCAGGAAGCAAAAAATTCCAGAAGAAATTAGAAATACAAGGAAAAAAAAAAACCAGAAAAAGTCACTGGTAGCTGGCAAAAGAGTGCAGGCTCATTACCACATCCGAGATGTTGAAAAACAGCCTCTGGTTTTCTGTAGCTGTTCATCTGTTTTTCTGTTCATTTTTGTCCTTCTCTTTAACCTTGCTGGGTAAAACACATCTCCAAGGACAAATAAAAATTATTTTCTTGCCAGTGATGCTGACTTTGCAACCTGTCAGAAAACTGACTAAACTTGAAGTTCCTTCAGTCAGTCACTTTAAAATATAGTCAGCATTGTGTTTAAAGAAAAAAAATGAACTATATAAATTCAACCAGGGTTACTCTGCTGCATATTACAGCATTCTACCAGGCTCCAGGAGAAATGGCACAGCTGAGGTGATGAGTAGTGTTACAAAGGAAGTGCTGCAAAATATTAGGCTTGGCTCTTGCAGTGTAGTGAAGATGCTTTATTTGTTTCAATTAAATAATTATTTTATTAAAGAGTCCTTAGATCCAAAAAATTGGCCTGGAAACTAGAAAAAATAGTATTAAGAACCCAGGCTCAGGAAATGTGAATTAATTTTGCTAGGGTCACATTTAACCTGCCCAAGGAAAAATGACTGAATTGTAACATTGTAGGGGTTGTAAAATGCAGTGGCTACTTTTGTCACTAATTACATTCTTCTTCCCTGGAAGCATTTACCCCTTTTACCTGCACCATAGGTGGGTGGAGAACTGTAATCGCTTTAGAAAACTTTTCTGCCTCAGCTTCCTCATTGCTCCTCAAAGTTACACTTAGAGCCCAAATAGTCTGGAGGGGTTTATGGATTGGCAGGGCCACCTACTCTCTACTGTCTCTGGCAAATGCTGCTTTCAGACTGTAGTTAGGACAAAACAGGGATAACTTTTCAAAATCAGCCTCATCTTACTCAGGGTCACAACAAAAAAAGTGAAATTGTGATTGGTCCATTATCCATTGCCTGCACTGTTTCTGTGTGCCCACTTGGCCCACACAATTAATCCCTTCTTGTATTCTAACAAGTGTCAGATTTTGGCTTATGACCCAAGTGCAGAGGTGCATGAGATGCGAGGCTGAGTGCCTTTTTTAGGCTGTGTATGTGGGGGGCATCTCTTTGTGAAGTAGCTGAATAAATGAAGAGAAAACATGGAGAGAGTCAGCTATAGAAACAAGGTGAACTCTAGAGCAAGAGATGTAATTTTTCAATCAAGCTTTTAATGAAAAGATCATAAAATAACAGTTTCTCATCACTGTACATTAAGACTGCAAATTTCTGAATGCTGAGATCATATTATAATTTCTGTATCTTTTTATATGACACTTGAGTTGAAGCCACAACTATTGTGGCTCTGACCTGAATTCAAGCTCTTGAAGGAAATGAACAGAACATTGCAGCAGGAATGTCGGCCTTTCCCTTGACCTCCTCTCCTTCCCCACCCCTCCTCCCCCTCCAGGAAACATCCAGGGCTTCCAGTCTGACTGATAGTTAAGGCTTAAAATGAAAAAAAACAAACAACCAAAAAACAAAAAGGGGTGATGCAACATCCCTTTTTCAGTTGTATCTAAAATATTAAAATAAAATGGGGAAAAATATCCAGCCAGCCAGAACAAGATCCTCTCCTCATAGAAAAGTTATCCCCAGCCAGTCAAAAGTCCCATGGAAGCTCAGAGGAACAGCTGTGCTGGGAGTGCTTCCATTGCTAACTTGTGACAGAGGAAGTTTAAACCAGTCCCACTCCTCAGGGAAAGCATCGCTATGAAGTGGGTCCCTAACTGCCAACAAATGCCACATCAAGTGTGGGGGTTCAGACCTGCCCCACCACGTGCCACAGGGGCTGCTCTGTTCCAAAAATACTGATACCCTGATCCCTGTGTTCAACACTGGCCTTCAAAATGCTTAGGAAAATTAGGGAAGGAAAGAAGACAGTGGTAATAGGAGACAATGGAACAAACATGCATTTCTATCTCTAAACGTATGTTTCAGGATCTTTGAGCTGTTAGTTAAAACAAGGAAAGCAGAATAAACAGCAGTTTTGATGTGGCAGAAAGATGAACCAGGGCTGAAACAAAGGAGTCTTCCTGACTTGGAGGACCAGCTAGGAACCTTACAGCAGAGCTGGAATTGCCTCGCAAGGGTTCCCAAACCTTTTCCTTTTGCAAGGAAAGCAGCAAATTCAGTGAGGCTAACAGGAAATAATCAAAGGTGAAATTTCTTACCCTATTCTGAAAAAATGCGAAGTACGAGGAGTGGAAAAGGGCTGAGAAACAGCTTTTCCTTTTGCCTGCTTGTCTCCTGCACTAAAATCAGGACCATAGAGTACCATGGGGCTTAAAACACCGCAAAAGTCTGCTTTCAGCTATTGAAAGCAAAATTTTCTTTTTCGAGAATATGGCCAGTTCTGGAGTCCAAGCATAAGCTTATAAAAAGAAAGGATTTTACAGTAAATGGAGAGACTTGACTGATGTTGAGCAAATAATTATTTAAACAAAAACTAAGAAAAAAATGCCAAAAGTCTCTTTAATTATTCCAGAATTACAGCTCTGGGTTTATTTAGATTTCAAATTCTTGCTTAAGCAAATGTTTATCCGAACATGCCATCTCAATGATGAGCATTTCTGCTGTCTGGGGACAGCTTGATATTTGCTACCTAGAGCCTCTTAAACCCACTTAAAACGTAGGAAGGTTTTGTCTCTTTGTTTTTTTATTTGCTTTTCCCTTAACTCCAGCACTGCTGATTGGAAAGGTTTCAGAATTTGGCAAATATCCAGAAATCAGCAAACATCCTTTCTTCATGCTAATTTGTAAGGCTGTAGTGGGTGCTGACTCCACCACTACTGGAACAAGAGGCTTTGTAAAGCACAGCTTTTGTGCTGTGGCAAACCTGATGCTTCAGTATGGTTTGCAAGGCCCACCATGAGATGGCACAGAGGCTGTGGGGTTTGGCACGGAGCTTCCTCTGCCCATCCCAGGCCTCGACTCCCCACTTGAGATCCTTATTGCTACCACAGTAAACAGTAAGTGAGGGATGAGGGGGACTAAAAAGGAGCTACATCCTGTTCTTCAGGCAGGACAACAGACTTGTTTCAATCACAAGCTGCAATCAGAAGCACACAACTATTCCTCAAGTGACTTTTACCTTCTCTGGATTTTGCTAGCAGTCACCTCAGATTTCATTTTGTTTCGCTAAGTGCACTGGATGTTTCTCTGGTCAAGACCCATATTCCTGCTTTTCAGAACTGAAGCAACATGGTAAAATACTGCTAACCCAGACTTTGAACCTGCACTGCTTGGAAACAATGCTTTCCACACACAAGAGAGAGAGGAAAACAAAAACAAAAACCAAAACAGGAATCTTAAAAGAGTGACACTGTAAATTGAAACATTTAAATACAGCAAAACATAAATTCCTCTTCTATGCAAAGCTACAAAAGTCCAGTCTTTGTATTGTCTTCACAGGTTATGGTTTATGGCTATGCTGAGTCTCTGAGATTCCTTTTTTCTTTTTTTTTTCTTTTTTTTTTTTTTAATATATTTTTTTCATTTTTTTGAAATCCTGTAGAGAAGACCCTGCGGACACATCTTTGTGTTTGCAACTTTCTGAATTACATTGCAAAACTGTGCATACAGAATCTGAGAAATAAATACATTCATTACTGCACATACATATTGATACAAAAACAACACTGTCAAATAGTGTTTGCACCATCTTTGTTAGATATTAAGACCAGGCAAAATTAATATTTCATTTTCCATCAGCCCCCCCTCAAATGTTTGAGGTGGCTTTGGTGTAGAAGGTAAAAGCTACAAAGGGTCAAGACTAATCATGGGGAGCTTTCTTAAACCTTTTTATTTTTGGCTTCAGCGGTATTTTAGCAAACCATCTTCATTGGTCATCTTGAAACTGTTCTGCCATGCAGATCGGCTTAGGTTTCCACCTAGGCAGCCTTATGAGTTTTGGTTGGGCTCTTTGCACAGGACTGTAGGGTCTGGAGTGAATCAGTCCAGAGGTTTCGTTAAGAGGGCTGCGAAGGCCCGGAGAGCCCGGCCCGGCCCGGCCCAGCTCGCACGGAGGAGGCCGCTCGGTGCCCCGGGCGGGGCCGGCAGCGGGCTGTGCTCTGCCGCGGCAGCGGCCGCAAAGCCTCACAGAAGCTGCGTGTCAAGAGCTCTTTGGTGTCTTCTGTGATCTTTGTGGCTCCTGCTAACACCCCCAAATGCACAGAGCTGGGCCTTTGGGGGCTTTTTTGCTAGGAATTTGTTTCTGGAAGTTTTGCAGTAAGGACTGGAAAACAGTCCAGCTCCCCGTGGCTAAAGTTAAGGAGATGTGCTGGGTACAGCAGCTCCCACCATCTTCTGACATCCTTTTTTATCTCTAGAACTTCTTGCATCTCCCTTTGCCCTCTTGGTTCCCTCAGACTCCTCTGAGGAAGAGGGAGGCTGGAATGCCTCTACAATAGTGCCTGGGTCTCAGTCCCAGCAACATCTCTCATGGATTGAAGAAAAAAAAAATTCTGCATGCCATATTTCTAATTGCCCACCCTCTCCCCACCCTCCCCGAGCAGTGCTGGAATGCAGGCTGGGACACAGATCCCCCCTCCCAAGCTGGGGAACACTGCATAGCCTTCAGAAAAACCAATGGAAAAAGCAAAGATTAATTTTGACTGGCCCCTAGATCTGTTGAGGTCTGAAACTGTAAAAGTTTATGTAAACAATGAGATAAATATATTAGTACTTTTCTGAGCCAAGTGAGGTTCCATACTCATTCAAATGTGCTTTGGTTTAAAAAATAGTTTTGTGAATTTGGGTATGAGCTTCTTTATTCTTTTATACAACTTTTGCTATTTTATCTTTTTTTTTCCTGTTATTCCGAAAACATTCTGGAACTAAGTGACTAAAGCATATACTTAAGCTGCCTGNCCTCCCACCCACCCTAAAACTTTTAAAATCTTAAATATGAAACTAGTGTTTTGCTTTCTCATTAAAATACAGAAAAATGTTGATACAATACTATGTCGTACAAATGCAGTTGAGTGTTTAGGCCCCAAGAAGGCCTGAAACAGTCCCTGAAGTTTTGAGTATTATTAGTAATTCATTATTACTGTCACAATTTGGAAAACGTTGTTTATACTCAGTCTATGGAACACAACTTTACACAGCTATTTGAAAAAAGAACATAATTTCCTTTTGTACAATACTCTTGCTGTACACAGACTTTATGTCGTACTGTTTAAGTGCTGGGGAGGGGATTTAAAAAAAAAAAAAAAAAAAAAAAGCTCCAAAAATAATTTTTAAAAAATAGCATTGGGTCCTGAAAGTTCAACGTAATTCTCAGGGCTTAAGAAACAAATGAAGAGGGGGCCTGGGGCAGGGGGAGAGGCTACGCTACCTACATGTAAAATGGAATTAAGAGAGGGGAGCAGGGGTTTGCCTGCTGAGTAGCCTTGGGCCGCTCCCGGGCTCGGCTCCCTCCGTCCCAGCCCGAGCCGCTGGCCCAAGGTGGCTTCTGGCAGCTCCAGCCTGCCGTCCCCAGCGCCACCGCAGGGCCAGAGCCGCGTCCAAACGCCTTGGCACGGACAGGGCCCATCCCGGCCGGAGCCCGCACGAAGGGACATAAACCCTGCTCTGGAAGCGGGCCCGTGGCCGGGCTCAGCTGCGCCTTGGGCGGCTGCAGGGGAGGTAAGGGCAGGTGAAAGTGCCGAGGAACGCATCGTGCACTGCTGTCCCTGCTCTGCTCTGAGAGCAAGGTAGAGGACACGGCCTTCTCTGTCCTCCCCAACGACTATTCTGGGGACATTCTTGGGGGGGTTGACAAGAAATCAAAGAGAAAATAATGCAATGTCTATTAAAAAATGTGGAAGTGCTAAAGACGCTAAAAACCCACTTAACCCCCAGAAAGAAAACAGCGCGTCTCAGCACAGTTAGACAAAACCAAAAGTCCATGCGCCCCTCCCGCGCTCCCGGCTCGCAGGCGTCCGGGAGCAAGCGGCCGATGGCACTGGGAGAAGCACACGGGAGCGGCTGGAGAGGGGAGAGTGTTCCCTGTAAAGTGACACCAGGCCAAGGCTCAGCGCCTTCAGGTTGTCTATTGCTTGGAGCCTGGATTCCAGTTTCCTCAGTTCATTCAATTGACCCAAAAACTTCTCATGGACTAGTCTACCTTAAAAAAAAAAAAAACAAACCAAAAACAAAACAAAATAATAATTAAAAAAACTAAAAAAACAACCAAGCAAAAAAACCCCAATAGAAAATTAAGCTTATACTTCTCTGTTTTAGTCAAACATGCTCACTTTTTTTTTTTCTTTTTTGGTCAAAATTTTTAAAAATTGTTTGTTTTGTTGTTTTTTTTTTTAAAAAAAGACAAAACGTGAGGTTTGGTAAAACTTACGCATAGAGACTATACTGGTTTCAATGGAAAAAAAAAAAGAAACACTAAAAACCAACAAATGAAAAAATGCAAGTGTAAACCTTAGTCATTTCAGAAGGGATGATTCTACTGGCTGTGAATTTTTACCACCACAGTCACGGGAGGCTTGAAATAAGCCATAGCTTTCCACAAGGTCACGCCAACAAAGTCAAGGGGGCCAAGAATCGGTGGGCAAAGTTCTCTGTCTTCTCTCCTAAACCAATAGCAGCTGTTGGCTGTGATGTCTTAGGCAGATGTTGCAAGAACATTTTGTTTCTTTTTCTTTTCATTTTTTCTTTTTTTTTTTTTTTGTGCGTGTGTTAAATTGTCTAAAAGGGAGGATATGAAACACTTTGGTTTGCTTTCTCCTCCTCTCCCCCACCTTATTGCACTCTGGATTCTAGTAAATTATAGGCTGCTATGCCCTCACCCTCTGTCCTGCCAGGTGTTTACAGACTGACCCAGATGTGCTGGGGGAGTGGAAGATGAGGGGGACATTTTCCCCTCCCCATAGTATCCAGACTCAATAAACAAAGCTGGAAAGGGCCCAAAAAGCTCAGAGAAGTTTTCTGCTTTTATCTAAAAGTAACTACAGACAGCCAAGAGACTGTGAATTGAGCCAGTC
Organism: Toxostoma redivivum; assembly: GCA_013397375.1. NCBI lineage: Eukaryota > Metazoa > Chordata > Aves > Passeriformes > Mimidae > Toxostoma > Toxostoma redivivum. The sequence continues at coordinate 516,589 of VXBI01008034.1, read as the reverse complement.
TGAGCAGCCAGCACAGCCTCTAATTCAGTGTATTTTTTTCTTTGTCTTTGGCCAAGCTTTGCTTTAACATTTCTCTAGTTGACTTTTGATGGAAGGACAGGGTGGTAAAAATCCCTTAACTTTAATTTAGCTTCTACTTTTATACATTTAATTACTTACAATAAAAGGAAAAAAATGCCTAATCTTTCACTAACCATCTTATTGTTCTCATGAATTCAAGAGGTAGCAAAGGTAACAAGTCTGTCCACACAGACTTGCTCTTTAGTGAGGGAGGAAAGCTAAAAACATACACACACACAAAAAAATAAAATAAAAAAAATAATAAAAAAGTACCTATGGAACTTGTAGCAAGTCCAGCCTACATCAAACCCCCTCCCCACCCACCCACCCTAGAATTAACCTCAGACCTTCCAGTTCAAACATTCACATAAACGTTACAATGGTTTTTCCTTTAATAAAACAAGTACCTCTAAGCAAAGAATATTCATACGAAACTACTAGAAAAGTAAAGACGACCCCCTGCTCACTGAAAGAAATTCCCAGGGCATCCAGTCCCTGTTCAGTCATGGGTAAGGCAAAAGAGGTTTGCGTGTTTTATGGGAGAAGGTGGCACGTGGTTATGTGTGCCAAGGACAAAGATCAAAACCAAAATGGGGAGGGATGGTAAGGGAGGCTTCACCATTTCTTTAAGCAAAGTACTGGGGCTGGTGCAGCCCTGGGAGCTGCTCCCCCACCATCACCAACCCAGGGGACGGGAGTGGGCTCCACCACTGCTGTGGCTTGCCCACAGTCTCTGGAGGGGCTGCCAACCCTGTGAGATGGTCCACAGACACAGCTTCTGCACTTGAGAATGCTGTTATTTCACAGCTACTTAGGCCACTGAAAAGGTGTACTTTGTTTTCTTTTTAATGGCAAGAAATACCCCTACTGAGTTTGGTTTTAAGAGAGGAGGTGAGTACAGTGATAGGAACACAGAAAGAGCAGGGAGGAGGGAGCCAGCAGAGCATGAAAGTTCCTCAAGGTCCCCCTACCTGCTCCAGATAAGCAATATGGCAATGAAGTCGATGTGTGCAAAAAGAAGAGGTATTTCTTGCCAGGTCATCAAAATTTGAAGGGAGACTGGGACTAAATGCATCAGCTTGGCTGTGGACCTTTCTTTTTTAAAAAAAAGGGAAAAAAATGAACTTTTTTTTTTAAATGTTAAAGCTACATTTGTTTAGGCCTCTCATGACTGAACAGAGTATGGGGAGTTGCCCCCTTTTTTGTTTTTTTTTTTTTTTTTTTTTTTTTTTTAAGCAGCAAGTCTACAGAAAGGTAAATCACTGCGGATGGGCTTGAAGCTCATTCTGGAGTCTTTGGCTTATGTGGGAGAGGTATGCATTCGCAGGTGGCTGATCAGATTGCGCTGCTGGGTGAATTTCCCACCACACAGTTGACATTCGTAAGGTTTTTCTCCTGAGTGGACACGCATATGCTCTGTTAGTCGGTACTGTCGGGTAAAGCGCATCCCACATTCCTCACAAGCAAAGGGCTTGAGCCCCAAGTGGCTGCGCATGTGCCGTGTCATGGTGCCCCGCTGCGTGAACATCTTGCCGCAGATGTTGCAAGGGAAGGGCCGTGTCAGCCAGTGAGTCTTCTCGTGCTGCCGCAACGTGGCTGGATCCTTGTAGCTCTTCTCACACACTGAACACTTGAAGGGCCGGGACTCTGCAGCATAGGACTGATTGGGGTTGGACAAATCCTCAGCTTCATCCTTGCTGCCGTATGTGCCTTCCTCCTTGATGTAAAGGTCTTCCTCGGTGTGCGTTTCCACGTGGGCATTGAGCTGCTCTGAGCTCGGGAAGCCTTTTCCACAGGGGATACAGACATACAGGTTGTCACCATATGCCACTGGCTCAAACCCCTCCTGGCGGTAGACATAGTTGGCACTGGTATGGCCGCCACTCTCACTCTCGCTCTGGCCACTGTCGTCACTGTTCTCCTTACCGTTTTCTACCTCCTCCTTACATGGGTAGGGCAGGTCTGCCCCATAGGCCCCAGCCAGACTCCTCTCCACAGACTTGGACAAGGGCCCCAGCAGGATACCGTTGGGCAGCCCTTCACCCTCGTCCCTGTCTTTGCCCCCTTCCTTTCGGTCAAAGGCGTTGTCTTTCTTGATCCACTCCTTCTTGCGGGACGAGTGCCGGAGGCCCTTGCGCTGGCTGCTCTCTGTCAGTGAGTGGTGGCACTCCTCGCTCAGATCCATCTCCATGGGGTCACTGCTGTCCGCCATGCTGTGGGGGGCTCCGACGCCAGACTCGTCAAACGATGAGGCACTGTTGGCTGCAGGGGCTGAGGCAGATTGGGGAGAGCCGTGCTGGCTTTCACTGTGCTGCGTGTCATCATGGGAGGCTGCAACAGGGAGCGAGGGGCTTTTTTTGGACAGGTCAAGGCCTAGCTCCTGGTCACCGGTGCTCCCGTTCGCACTACTGCTCCCACCGCCATTCTTGCTGGTTCCCCTGCTTAAGGAGTGACAATTCTCTTGGTTGGAGCTGCTGATGAAGACCTCGTCATCAGAGAGCTTTCCCTTTGACAGCTCCTTTGAGTGCGAGCCCTTCAACCCCTCATTTGACCCTGAATAGCGAGCTTGGATGACTGAAGCAGTGGAAAGTCTCTGACTTCTGGCAGATCTCCCAACACCAAGGCCACCAGCCTTGCCAGCAAAGGACTTGCCATTCCGCTTCAGCTTCTTTCTGCAGAGAGCTGCCAGGTCGTGCAGTTGGAGGTAGCTTGCTGCGGTGAGGAGAGCATTAAAGTTCTGTTCACCAGGCTGGTCAGTCGTTAAGAGCTTACCAGTATAAATAAAGTCCAAGATCTGCCGGAACACAGTGGGGTTCACCATGTCCGTGTCTAAGTTTATCAGGTTGTCATGCAGGACAAGGGATTTGAAATACATGCTGCTGGCTGCCAGGATGTTCTTATGGGCACGAAACAGGGCATTTTCTACCACAATGATCACATCACAGAGGAAACCTTTGGCTCGTTGCTGGTTCAGCTGCAGTAGCAGTTGTTTGGCATGATTTGGCAGTTCCATCTCCACCTTCTCTTCCTCTCACCTTCCTACCTGCAAAACAGGAGGATGAGAGGTGTGAGCTTGCTGTTTCCACTAGGACAGGTTACATTTAATAGACTGGTTTAACATAGTGCAGTCTATGTTAGGCTTGTAGGGAGATCTGAGTACATGAAGCCCTGCAAGCTGTGATCCTGCTGGGAATACAAAAAGAAATATTTCTCATGCTAAGACTCGATTCAAGTCTTTCAAAAATCAGATTTGTAATTATCTTTTCACAAAAGCAATCACTGTTGATTGGAGTCACTATTCAAAAGAAACCGTATGAAAACAATAGTTAGGTACAGGGGAAAGCTGTTCTCTCCTGACACAGATTTGAAGGGAGGATGAGAAGCGAGAAAAAGGAAGAAAAGAGAAGCATCTACTTCACTGTCATTTGCATATCTGAGCATGTAAAACAATTAGCATAAGCTGCAGCTTCCCTGCTTTAACATGTAGTTTGTTTCTTGGCTGTTAAATGCCAAAATCTTATAACAGCCAGCTGCTCTGGGGTTGAGAAAATGACATGTAGCAACTAAATCTATTAAAGATGGAATTACCCACACTGAGGTGTGAATGGGAAGCCTCCTTAAGAGTATGAAAAGCTGCTTTAAAAACCAATGCTCATATCCCAATCCATTGACATGTAGCTGGGTGAAATTCAGGATGCTGAGCAAGGTAAATGTCACCAAATGTCTTCATAAACCTCAAACATTTTGCTCAAGTTAATTTTGTTCTGTCTTTAATTTTGAAAGAATTTTGTTTAAAATAATAGAGTCAAGTAACATATCTTAAAGTCACAGTTTCTCTATCCTGAAATACTGTAAAGAGAGGAAAATTGTGGTTACCTGCATATAGTTCATGCATTTCACAAACAGTAGTCATGATGTATTTTAGTTTAGATGTTTATATTGGCCTTCCCAGTAGTATGGACTGTAGGAAGCACCCAGTTTGTGATATATCAGAACTAACTGCAGTTGCACATTTGGTAAATATTACAATCCATAAAACCCAGAATTCAATCTGGGGCTGCATTAGGGAATCCAAGATCAGTATTATTTTTTTTTTTCCTTGTTGGTTTATTTTGTGTTTGTTTGAAAGTACCAGCTGCTACTTGCATTTATCCATTAAAGTTGATTTAAAATAGTTTCTGAGGTTCAAAAGTAGGAATTAAATACCAAATTTACAACAATCACCATTTAGCCCTCTACTTCTTTTCTTCCTTTCCCAGTTCATCATATTATTGAAACATTTCTCTTATTGAAGGAGAAGCAAGCCATAAATACAGAGAAATTAAGAGCTTCAGTTTTCTCTTAAAATCATCATCAGTTAATTTTTTTGTTGTTCGTGAGTCTTACTATCACACTGTCCCATCAGAGTTCAAATGATGAAGCATTAGACTGCATTATGTTCTCTCTTCCCAGTATAGGTACGCAACAAAAAGAAATAAGGAGTGATGCAGTTAGTATAAAAAACTGCTTGCCTCAAACCTCCTTCTTACTACCTGGTGATAAATAGAAAGATTTAATTTGGCAGAAAGGTGGTAAATTTACATCACCCATTTCTGCACAAGAGAGAAGTTTTGCTTTATGAAGAAACCTACAAAATAGTAAACAAATGCAGTATTTCCTCCAGTGTTGTTGCTTGACTACCCTGATACTTTTCCCAACAGATCTGCCAAGCAGGTGCCTCCCTTCTTCCACAGGACACAGCACTTCACTTGTTTGGCTGGTCAGCCTGATGCTTGCTTATGCTTTTGCTGGAATTTTTTGGTGGCTCTTCAGTGAAGCAGCACCTAATTTAGCATCCACACAGATCCCTCTGGCTCACCACTCTGACCCACAGCTAAAAAGGCCTCTCTGCCTTTTTTTCCTGTTGTTTCAACAATGGATGGCAACCCAAGAAGATGGTGGGTTCACTGCGTGCCTTTGTGCACATGGATGTTGCTCGATGGCTTTAGGAAGGGTGGCAGCCAAAAGGAGGAAGTATAGGCTTGCCATGGTGCTAGTTCCACCTATAGTGTTTCTGTAATAGAAACTCACCCTGCAGAATCAGAAAAACATGACAGGACAGGGGCTATCTCCACTGAGCAGTCTTGAGCACTTTAAAACCAAGTTTTGATGTTAATTAGTCACATCAGAGTTGCAGCACAGAGGCAGCATGTCTGGGGCTTGCTTCCAGAATTGCTGATTAAGGGGAAGAAGCAGCAGCAACAGAGGCACAAAATACCCACTTTTATCTAGCCAGGCCAGAGAGCCCTTACTTCTGGGTCACTGAGATACATCGATAGGGGAGGACAAACACATGGCTTGCAACTTAACAGCATCTCTATATAAATATATCCTGCTCAAGATAGCAAGAAACAGCCTAGTACTACAGTTTCACTACATAATGGTGCTTTTCCATGCATGTAACACACAAAATCCGTGGGTATGATTTTTAAGTGTTTCATAAAAGACAAATATGGGAAAGGAAGGGAAACAGTACAATCAATATTTCCTGCCTAAACAAAATAGTAGTAGTAATAATAATAATAAAATAATAATAAGTTACTGAAGTAAAAGTGGGCTTATTTCCCATTGATGTGGCACTTAAAACAGAGGTCTAGAAATCGCAGTATACGAGTTGTCTAAGCCTTAAAGCTTGCAACAGCTATTAATGCAGAATATTTACTTGTTTTTGTTTTACTTGTTTTTCTTTCTGCCTTAAATGATATTGAAACCAGGTGATGAGCCTGCAGAGAAAGCCCTGGAAATAGAGTTAGAATTCTAATTCTGCTACTGACATTAATGAGAAAGATAATGTTATTATTAAACTTCAGTATGTTCTGCAGCATAAAAACTAGCATACTACAAGTTGTTTAAACTACCTCTATTTATCTCACGTGTCAAATTTTACAGAATTGTTCATGTTCAGTAGGACATATGTATAAGGTAGGCTATTACCTTCAGTAGATTTTAAAAACAGTGTTCAGGTGTCAGCAGTAAAACCCTGCCTATCAAATTTGAATTTGTTAGCTGAAGTCTAACATGGATTTAACAACCCCCAAAAAATGAATGTAATTAATCAAGGCAGCAAAACCTTCAACCAAGCTTAGAGCACTGTGTTTAAAATGCTTTCAGAATTGCCCACAAAGGGCTTTGACCAGAACAGGAGCATGGCTCAGAGAACACTCCTTTGGCTGATGTCCCTTTGACAAAAGCCTTATAGCAACCTGCTTGTGTATCTTGTGCAATTCTCAACAAAAATAAATCCAGTCCAGATATTCTCCAGAGGTGGCCAGTTACAAACCCTTCTTTGACAATGATGCATTTCAGAGGTGGAGGAAGAAAGGTGTGTTTGAAAAGTTGTTAGCAAAAGAGAAGTAGGCATTATTCCTTAACTTATAGCATTCCTAGAATCTCACTTCTAGCTGAAAGCATGGGACCAAGGACAACTGTGAGTTTAAATCCTGTTTAAAAGTTATCTGTCCAAACAAATGGCAGGTGCAGCCTTTTAGAAAGGCCTTACTAACCATTAGTTTGCAGAGAGTATCTCTTAACAAACCATAACATTTGAATAACATCACCACAACCCTCCAAAGCCCTAAAAAAAAAAAAACACAGTGGGTTTATACATCTTGTATTTCAGTATCATTTTTAATAACCCTTCTTTTTCTAAAAAAAAAAAAAAAAAAAAACAAAAACAAAAACACCAACCAAACAAACAAGCAAAAAAAGATGTCTCACTGGGGCCACAGTCTTTGGACAAACAGCAGCAAACCTGGGTCCTTTCCCAGATTCAGGTTGGTTACCTCAACATTCAAGACACGCTTTTTCAGAGCAGTGAACCTGCTCAAATACTCCCATGCAAGGAGGGAATGAAACAAGACTAAGGCTCTCCACTACCTCCACCATATCCGTGACACAGACACAGCACATGCAAAGACATGAGAAGTACAGGGCACAAATCACAGAATACAGTAATGCTGCAAGCAGATGCCGCACATCAAACAAAGCTTTGCAAGCTAAGAGCTGACAGCATCTTAATAAGCAATATTGCCCCAGGAGCTGGGTAACTGCGAGCTGCTGTGCCCAGCCTGGGGCACACTGACCCCCTGGGCAGCAAGGTTGTGCACAACACACAGGCTGCTCCTGGAGCTGTGCTGCTCTCACTACACAGCAGGAAAAACTTCATTTGCTCTCAATTTGCACAAAGACTCTGGACATCACAGAAAATGAAATTGCTAAACAGAGGAGAAGAGAAATCCCTTCACCCCTTTCAACAGTATAAAATATACATATTCACTGCAGGTTTGATTCTCTTTAATATCACTAAATCTCCTCCTAAAAGTAATTACTGAATGAATGCTAAATGTGTTATCTTAGCAACCTCTGGCAGGAGATGCTATCTGATTTCATCTCTGAGTTATAGATTGCAGCACATGAATATTGTTTACCTTTTAAGAAGCAACACCAGTGAAGCAAAGAATCAATCAAAAACAGATCTAAGGAATCACTCATTTCACGTAGAGGATTTGTGGCTGGATGAGAAGGCTAGACACCGAGCACCTGAACAGTGAGCTAACAGTACTGCAGATAAAAACCAACAAACAGATTAGATGTGATGTATCAAATTAGATGCTGTTAAAACGTCAGCCTACTGTGCTTGTTATAATAGACCCAGGAAAAGACAGTGGCCTGCTTACTTATTTCTCCACCTTCCCAAGCACTGAGCAGACACTGTAGCAGTGAGCATGGAGAAGAACAAGACAAAATGAATTCCACTGCTTCCTACATTGCTCTCTCCCACCAATTTATGACACTAAAAATGCTGTGTCCAGCTGCTACTGGAACCGAGTGAAACTGAAACAGATGACTTCTGCACTCTTCCATTTCAGATGGACCAACTTTTTTTTGAGTACCTAACAACCCAACTAGGAAGAGAGCTTTCCCGTTCCTCATTGGCTCGTCTGATATTCCTTTCCCCACATCGCAATAGAACCAGGACCCTCAGAGGTGTCAGTGTAGTGGGTGGTTCACAGCCACTAACCTGCCCTCAGGAGTTGCATTTGCGAGGTCATTAGCCCATGACTTTTAAAGATATTCACATTCAAGAACAGCAGAAGCATGGGGAGAAGTTCTGGAACTGTGTTAGTCCAAATGGTTCCCTAACCCCAGCCCCTGCGAGCAGACAGCAGAATTCAGAAGCTGAGGCACAAACATGCATTTTCATCATTCGCAGTGGAGCAGCAAAAGCTCTGTGAAGAAGGCTCAAGCAGAAAACAGGATGCAGCACCCTTGTTTTTCTCACACAAATATTTAGCACTTTAAAATAGCTAAGATCCACAAGTGAAGTTACTCAGGCAGAGGTCTGCAGAGCTAAGGGAGGGAGAGAAAACATGCAGAACAGAGCAGGATGTGCAGCTGATTTTTGAGGGTATGGGCATGGAAAAGAGAAGGAAAATGGGGGATGGAGGATCATTTTGCAGAGGATACCACATCAGCAAACTGAAAGTGGCCCTTGTTTAGTTTGTTACATTCCAATTAGTGCCAGGCAGAACTGCCCTCCCGGCTCCCTGAGGCAGCCCTTGCAGGACTCCGCAGAAACAGCACAGCTTTGCAGCTTTGCTTAAGGACATGAGCACCTGTCTGGTACCTCTGTACGGCAACGTTTGGATATTTGGGACGTGGGCAATACCTGCTCAACTGCTACCAGCTCCTAGCCCAAAAAGGAGAGAAAAAAAAAAAAGAGTGAGATGATTTCCCAGTCCCTTCCCTCAGGTTCTAGAATAGCAAGGAGAGCCTGATATGGCTAAGTCCTTCTCTACTGCATGGCAAACTTCCCAGGGAAAGGGAATCTCCATGGGTGAAAAGGGTAGGGTCCCTGTGTGCATGAAAGCACTAAAATCAGGAGAGTAAAGTGATTTCCAGTCAGTGCAAGGCTGCAGCAAAGCAGGAACACCTTGCTATACAAGCTGAAACTATGAGCAGTAGAATGCAGATTAACCACTTGGTTGCCGCTTACCATGCCAGGTACATTGGGCTAAAGGCACCTCCATCCAGTGCTGCCCGACGTGCCAGGTACATCCCATGATGTTCCATTGAAATCACAACAGGCCATCAATAGAACGTGGCTGCACGGATGCAGAATGGAGAACCAGCAGGGACGCTGTTAAATGCAATTAAAATACTGCAATCAAAATTGAAACGTACATTTTAAAACAGCCACCTGCCTTAAATATGCAACTGCTAGAACAACCTCCCCTCCACCCATCTCCCCACAGCTGTTGAACTGTGACGGAAGCAGAACAGAAAGACTCTGCAAGTTTCTTACTGATGCTCCTTGGTCATTTGCGTTCATGACTCCCAACAGCACTGAACTTCGGTGGGACCCGTTCACATGTATCCAAAACCAGCAAATCCCAGGATGTCTGCACCAGCTTCCTTCTGCCCCAAAATTCAGGCAGTGAAATATCATCACCATTTAGAAATGCCTTTATGACAAGGACAGCCTGGTGCCAGAGCTTCATGTCTCGTTCCTGACACAGTACAGGCAGCAGAAGAAACTCTTCAAACCTGATCTGCTGTGTTGTCCCTGTTACCCTGTCCCACTTCCCAAGCCTTTGAAAATATCTTCTAGAGATGTTATGGCATTGGGCCAGGCTGGATACTTTGGTGTAAGGTGGAGAGAAGAAGACACTGTATACCCTCTCCTATTTATAAGGATGCTTCACTGATAATTTAATCTCCATTCTTGGAGACTGGAGATCAAGTTGATTCATGGTGAACTGCAGCTTGTATGAGTGTCGCAAAACTTAAGATGGATAATTCCACCCTCCCCTGCCCAAAGGAAAAAGCAATATCATCTTTTCCATGTCAGGGAAAGGCACATATCACAGCTACCCTAGGTTTGACAAGCTGGTTGTATCCTCTGCAGTGCATATCCTTTCCACAGAGTTCCTCTAATCAGCTCCAGCAGGATTACCATGGAGGAGTCTCAGGGTAGATGCTAAGCACAGGTTCCTTTCTATAAGTAATGATGCTGCCCCAGTGAAAATAAACACAAAAAAAAAAAAAATAAAAATGCCCAAACCCACCAAAAACCAGTACAGAAATAAGCGTGCAGCCTGGCAGGGATTTAACATTGGTTTTTCCACCCTCATGGTGAAGTGAAACATGTGCATAGCTCTTATCGCATTGAGGGCTGTGTGTCTCCAGCTGTGTTTCTGGAGATAGAAGTCTTACATTTAAAAAGTGAGAATGCTATTGATTATCAACCTTAAAAGATAAAAGGCCAAACGAAAAGTATCTATAATAGTTAATGTTGAATGAGATCATAAAGCAAGACACAGGCCTGAGAAACTGAATGAGTTGTCATGAAAAGGACAGAATATAAGAAGATAGTTCATTCTTCCTGAATATTTGCTGGTCTTAGGCCCAGGACAGTGTTCCCATCATTGCCACCTGCATACTTATCCCCACAACTCTGTAATCAACTCCCTTTCACACTGAACTAATAGGTCTTTTGTATTCAGATCATCCTGTTTTGACTGCTGTAGGCTGAAGATTTTTAAATCTTGTCAATACAATGAAGAAGTGAAATGTAAGCAACTGTTTGCCTACTGACCTGGGCTGTGCTGAGCCAAGAGCATTCACTGAACTAGTTTGAACAGACCACTTCCAACATGAACAGACCAACCCACAGTTAACTACCACACTTGAAGCACAATGGGCCAGAGCCCCAGGAATTTGGAGCTCCTCCCTCTCCAGAAGATCATGCTCTGCACAGCATTAAAGCAACCTGAACTCTGGCTGCATCTCCCAGCATCACAACTCTGCAAAACCCTCAGCAATACCAGCAATTCTCAGTTTAACACAGGCTGAATGCTGCATAAAGGTATTTCTTGAACAGCAGCTCAAAGAGGAGGTTTTTCCCACCAAGATTACATCAATTTGCTTCTTGCTACTGTTAAGGAAGAGCTCTTCTCCATAGTTGCATTTCCCTTCAAGGGCAGAGTTTAGCAGAGAACTGCTTCAACCAAAGATGTTTCCTACTGTTAGAACATCTCAGTGCAGTCAGAAATGAAGCTTCCTGCCAACTCCTAAACAGAGTGCTTGTATATTGTATATTTATTGTCACTGCTGACACATAGGAGACTAGGATTACCCAAACCTCTGCTGGGAGCAGAAGGGGAGAGGCATGGACATTGCAGATCTTGTCAGCCAGAGAGTCCAGCACTAAAAATTCCTGCATATCTGCAGGATATGAGCACAGTTGATCTCAGAACAGAGCAGTGGCACAAAACAAAGTTTCAGAAGCTCATGACCACTTAGTGATCAGCAGTAGACTCTGGGCTCTTCTTCCTACAACAACTGAGCAAACTCAGTTTTAGTTGTTACCTGCATTGTAAGTAGTAAAGGCAGCTCCAATGTCCAATGCTAATCTCATTTAATTAATTTATTTACTCCCTATTGCACGTAAATAACAACATATTTAATGTAGTAGCTCAAAGGCCCCTTTGGTATGCAAAATTGCTGTTTCCCAGCCACCTCTGAGCCTATACAGAATTCTCCCTTTACAATGCAAGAATTTAGGACATGACTAAAGGACCGTTGCTACCCCCCAGTTAATCCTAGAGAGTGTCAGCCTTGGGCCCTGTCCTTCAGTAAAGTAGGCCACTTGGCAGGGGGTGCATGGGTTGGCAGCCTCATGCTGAGCATGGCTCTGAGGGCAGGAGCACACCCAGCACTGTGAAGAAGGAGGAATGTCACGACCCTCTTCCAACCAAGACTGTCCTACAGGACACGCCCTGCTGCAGCACTGCTTTAGGGCTCTGAGTCACCACAGGTACGAGCTGATAGCAGGTTGTGAAATGCAGTAATACTGGAGCAAATGCATGACCCTTTCCACTGTCCCTCTGCAGCTGGGGAGAGATCTCCAGGACAGGGATAAGGCAGGCAGCTGGAACTAGTGAGTGTGACTCAGACTCCTTAGTTACATGGTTTGTTAGAGCAAACAAAGCCTCAGAGTACTAGGAAAAATGGGAGCAGGTTTGATAAAGATCCTCCCAATTGTCCTGTTTATTTTCATTTCTTGTGTGGACTCAGCAAACGTTTCTGCAGAGAGAAGCAGTCTGCACAGGAGCATCTGCATACACAGTACTGCTAATATCATGAGTTTGCAATAGTTAACACCAAGTTTCCATGCTGAGGGGTGTAGTAACTGTCTTGAACCAAAATGTCATATTGTCACCTCTCTCACCATATGCCAGATACCAGTGAGCACAAAACAAGCATTGCTGTCTTGTTTTTTTCCAATAAGAAAAAAATCTTATTCCCTTTACCCATATCTATAGCTCCAGCAACAGTTCTTAATATAAGTGATACCTTAAATGCAGCACTTTTAGCACATATTCACATTTTTTCACTTTTCCCAAAAAACTTACCTTATACTCAGCCCTGTACTTAGAAATCTTTGGTTTTAAGTTTCTCTTTGGTGAAGTCTTTCAAGCAAACCACTACAACAGCTGGTCCCGGCAGTATTAAGACTGTACTGCCTACCAAACATCTCTCCAAATGAGATGCTTAACCCATCATCCTGAACCCTTATTTTTTGGTTCTTTGCAGCCACCAAGAAGTCTCAGCACATCTGAACTTGGCAAATGAGAGGAGGCCAGAAAGCCACTACTGCTTGTAAAAGCCCAAGGCCTAACAGACTTAAAGTTCAGCAAACTGCCTATATTGTATTTAAATCTCTCCAAGCTGAAAATGACCTAATGGGAAAGCAGAGTTTACTCACTTTCAGAATTCTTCATTTCTTTGGCTGCTTTTCCTCACCCCCTACTTCTTATTTTGACTGTTTTATTCCTCTCTTCTTCACTTGAGACTTCAAGCATTATTTAAATTCAGCTCACAGACTGCAGGGAGGTCACTATGCATGTTTCCAAAATCCACCTCTTCCCAGCAAAGCTCCCATCCTGCTGGCTTTGTCCCACAGCCCTGCACAGCAGTGGTCTAGGGCTGCAGATATGTCAGGCACATTTGGCCAGGCTCCCTGACAAGACAGCTTCTCAGCCTGGGGGATTACAGCCCCAGGCACATTAGCAAAGGCAGCCCAGCAAGGCCATGGGGTGTTGAAAACTTTGCTACAGTCCAAAGCACAGGATCTTCCTCTTTTCCTTCCCTACACACTATTCTTGTCAAGGTCAAGAATTTCCTGGCAATCCTCAAAGTACACAAATTATAGGCTTTTGTCATGAATTAAAACTTCTCTTCATTTAAAAAAAAAAAATAGAAGGGGTGGAATAAGGCAGGGGGGAAGGTACTTTTGCCTAAGATTTGGTTTTGAAAAGGGGATTGAGAGTCTGTGTATGTGCTTTACCCTGTAATCTGAAAGCTCCTCAGGACAGGACCCTTAAAAGTATTTTCTGCTGAACCATATACACATCCCAGAGCAAGAGAACCAGCAGCTCTCTGCATCCGTTCCACTCTGCTCAGCTTCTCCTAAATCAACACTGCCAGAAGGCAAGACAGCACTATAACAAATTAGCACCACTCATAATTTGTTGAAGTTGCTGTTGCATTGTTTGTTTATTTAAAACACGCGCAAGCACACACACACAAACCTCCCGAGCCTGCTCTCTGCTGCCATCCCCCAAATTCCAGATTTGTGGCCTCAGAGAGGCAAGCAAAGGCTGTGGATTAAAACCATGCAGAGCAACAGCCACTGTGCTGGGACTTCGCTTGGGTTTTACTCTTTCACTACAAGAAAAACCAAAGAATGCCCACATTATTCCAACCTGGAACATCATGGTGTAGAAATCCTTTTTCAGCATCTGACTAGGGAAGTGTTGTTTAGAAAGAGCCACAGGCCTGAAAGGACCCAGCACTAATACAACTCTTAATGCTAATGCTATTTATGAACACCCAAGGGATAATCTGCACCCCTTATCAGCCCACAGGATTCTAAGATCTTTAAAACAGGAAACATGTCTTACTTCATAAAGCACTGTATAAGTTTACAAAGCACAATATTAGTGGTAATAAATAATTGCCAAAGTCAAGCACAGAGGTGGCTGTAAAACCTGAAGCACCATCACTATTTCGATTTCATTCTGAGCTCTGGGTAGTAGCTCTGTAGATTCACTGGTTGTGCTGACTTAGTCTCTTATGCACCAATCTGGTTTTATTTTAAGAGATCATTTGGAAAATGTGCTATGCTTAATACTCACAGGAAGAAAGTAATATTTGATCATGAGATGGTCACAATGAGGGTGATTTTAAAGATCTCTAGTAGATTCTTATCCTTCCACAACAGTTTCGTTTGCCAGCCTGTGTCAGTGTGCCAGCAATGATTCCTCTACACATCATTTCTATCTGTAGGCAATTATCACACACACAGAGTACCTGACTATCAGAGCAGCTGCTCACCAGCTCCATCATGTAGCCTGTAGAGACAGCTTCCCTTTTATTTCTCTTGGTTTATATATGACAATAAGCTCTAGGCTGCTGCAGGCATAGTTTAGAGGACAGTAAATTCAGCATCATCCACTCAAACCCTTACATACTTTCATTCAGGTTTTTTTTTTTCTTCATTTTAGAGAAGTTTTTTCTGTCTTATGAATGCTCTAAATGTTTTCATTTCTGGCTGCTGACTGATAACTGCATCAACCAAAGCATCTCTGCTTGCCTGGGTTGAGCATGGCTTTGGTTTCTGGACAGGAGAATGCCACAGATACCACAGCTATCTCCACCAGTTTAACAACAATTAAGGAAATTAAGAGATTTTCTATTCACATTGAGACCTTTGCATCGAATCCTGTTGGTGCCAAAACATCATAATTTTATTCTTCAGATAACCCATGATTTATCAAATGTTTAAACACTCAAGCTTAAGTATTTCAAAAGCTACTCACTTTACATTTGTCACCTAAGGAAATTACTAAGCAATTTGTGCATTTTTTTCCCTGCCAGAAAAAGAAAATGCCTCAAAGAGCAGAGCAGAATGCATCACCCTCCTTCTTTCAGCATTATTAAAACCATCTCACTGGTAATTATTGTCCTCAAGGTGGGTGTGGGGGAGTGAAAATCTGTAACAGATTCTATTTTTAGAAGATAACCTTGGGAAAAACAGGAGGTACCAGAGAAACAGGCATGAGGGGTGAAGTTATGACAGTACTGAAACTAGCAGGAGACACAGGTGTACCAGGTGTCTGTGCCAGAGAGCTCTGAGAACACAAATGTGGCCACACCTCCTGCAAGATTTAGGCTTGGCTGGCAGGTTTCAGAGGCACTCAGAATTCACAGAGACAAGTCACATATTTAAAAGTTTGAGCAAGAGCTAAAAAAAAAAAAAACACCAAAACCAAACCCACACTAAAGGGTTATTTTAAAACTTTGATGGATCACTTCCCAGGAGTTCTCCCCTCTCAGCAAGGAAAGTGGTTAAAGGAACAAAAAAGACCAACCAAAAAGCCAAGCAGAACCAAAACCTAAGAACAGCCAGAGAGGCTGGAACTTTCCTAACACAGATGAAACAACACAGCAGTTTTATACCTATATAAATAGGATCAGAATATTGCCCAAGGAGTAATACATGTACAAACTTCTGCTCACAGCCACAACACATTGATACCACACCTTAGAGTGGAAGGAAAAAGTAAAATTCTTCCAAGCTTACCACTTCCAGCAGAGCCCAGTGACACAACAGCATCAAGAGAAGCCCAGAGGATGCAGAAAGTACTCTTAGTGAGGATACACTTGGACTAAAGCCTCTCTTGGCAATTCCCAAACACCTGTATCTAGGATCCAGCTGCTTTCAGCCCCTGGCTGCACATTATTCAGCCACATGCAGTTCTGTCACAGAGAAGGGCTGAATAAATTGTGGCATTGTTACACCACAGTGCAGGTGCTTGGAAACACACACATCCTGAGGCTCGTGCCTCACCAGCCATAAGGGATGTTCTGATGCCATCCAGCTTTCCCTGACCCACCAAGTCAGTCCACCTTGGGTTAATTTATTCCCTTCTCCAGGCATTTTCTTGGCAGGCACTTCACTCAAAGAATATGTTTTTTGAGGAGAAAAATCACCTCAAAATCCCAAACCAAACAAGTAAATGCCTCTGAAGAACCTGAATAAGTCACATAGGTGATTCTTCTTATCACAAATTATCCTCCATCACAGATTCTAACATGGCTTTCACACACCTGCTTTCTCTGCAACCTCATGTAAGAAGTCTGACAGTAATGCCAAATCCCCAGACCCTTGCAGAAGCAGTCACTGCACACCCAGACCTTCTCCAGACAGTCTTATAACAGGGTATGTAATGTGAAAGCCCATTTAATCTTGTTCAGGCAAGAAATAGCAAGGACTTGCCTGTTAAAAAATTAGGAGGCATATAGTAATTCATCAAATTGACTTAAAAGAGCCAGCTGCATGTGTAGATGCTGGCCCTGGCAGAGACAGTCCCAACCCTATGCATTTGCTTACAAATAGGCAAGGTGCTTTGGCACAGCTACTGAATCCTTTGAAAAAGTTGGTTTTGACATGTTGGAAAAGGACTTGGATTTTTCAGCTGCTCTCTAAGCAGAGGGCAATTGAGAGAACACACCCAGGAACTGTAGCAGACAGCGCTTTAAAATTTGTCTTCATTATGTTCTAATTTTTGCAACACTTTCTAACATTAGCAATAGCCAGATGAAATTTTTCATGTTTCTTAAAACAGAAGATAGGTCAGGAAAACACTGTTATGCATCATTTGTTCTTTCTCTAGTGATAGTCAGAGTCCAGAGTCTTGGCCCAGGGTTTCTACCTATATTTTTCCTGTGATTCTTAAGCCAACAAACCAAATAGAGTTAGTTGTCAGGTTTAGTGGGTTTCAAAACAAAATGTGTATTAGAAGGGTTTTCTTCTATTATTATTATAGTATAATTTAAAGGATTTAGTAAGGAATCTAAAAATCTGTGGAAGGGTTTTTTTGAAGGGGAATAGAAAGAAGAATAAAAACAACCCCACACACTCGAATCATAGGGTTTGTTCCTCTTCTCCATATAAAATCATATAATCACTTATGCTGGAGAAGACCCCTAAAATCAAGTCCAACCATTAACCCATCACTGCCAAGTCCACCTCTAACCTGTGTCCTCAAGTGCCACATCTACACATCCTTTGGATAATCTCCAGGGATGGCAATTCCACCATTTCCTTGAGCAGCCTGTTCCAATGCTTGATGACCCCTTCCTTGAAATTTTCCCTAATATCCAACCTAAATCTTCCCTGGTGCAACTTGAGGCCGTTTACTCTTGCCCTATTGCTTCTACCTGGGAGAAGAGACCAATCCTTATCTCGCTACAACATCATTTCAACCTTATTGAACCTCACCCAAGTGGCCTCAGCCCATGGATCCAGCCTGTCCAGATCCCTCTGCACAGCCTTCCTGCCCTCCAGCAGATCAACACTCCCACCCAGCCTAGTGTCACCTGTGAGCTCACTGAGGGTGCCCTCATCTCCCTTACTCAGATTTCTGATAAGGACATGCACACTAAAGCCTGCCTTCCATTAGGGAAAAAAATCCAAAAGACCTGGAAAACACTGCACTGAGACACATGATGGGGAGGTTCTGGGAAGCAAAGCAGCAGCTGAAGTTATATGGAAATAACAACAACATTCACAGAAGTTCCCCTTGGATACATGTCAGCGTGTGGGAATGAAGGATTGAGTATTTGCATTTCCCAGTCAGATGCCAAGATAGCAAAGCTGGCAGGCTGAGGTGTTGTGGCATTCCTTGAAAGGAGTCTCCAGCCATGAACGCTGTGTGTACAGAGCTCTTCTGCTTGCAAGTGTCTCTCTCTAACAGTGAGTATTTTGAATTTTTTAAAATGTACTCTAGGTCAGTGCTTATAAAAGCATTAACAGCTCCAGCACAGCACAGGCAGCTGGGCAAGCTCTGCTGACAGATCCTTGCCAACACAACCCCAAATTAATCCTGTGCTGTGCTCCCAACCCACACACAGCAAGCAGGTAGTGCCATGGTGCCAACTGCTTCAGTCAGCATGTAAGAGCAAAGTGCCATGTTATTAACTCCTCTAAAGGCCACAGCAGAGCATTTTGATCTCTGCATACAACAGACACCTGAATAATTAGTGTGCAGGGCTGAATCCCCTGGCAGACATGGCTTTTAAAATAAGATGTAACACTTCTGCATCATGGCTCTCTACAACAGATTCCAGTGCTTTTATGCCACTTTTTAAAAGGCCAGCACTAACATTGTCAATGATAGATTACTTACCAGGTGGAAAAAAATCCCAAACCAAATCACACAAAAATAGAGCCACCATTACAGAGGATGAGGCATCATGACGTGTTTTAGGGCATCCAAGTCAGAGCCACCACCTTAAAGGTCAGGCTTTGCCCTCTTTCTGCATCAGCCCTGGTCTGGCTCAGCCTTACAAGCCCCATGGTCTTCAGAGCAGCACAACAGAGCAGGCAGCAAAGCACAGGCAAGGATCAGGACCACTCGTGAACAAAGCTGGCTGTAGAGCCAAATCCTACATGTCAAAGGTCACAGCAGTAACTGAGGATTGTGCTTCAACCCCCAAACCATCCTCTGGTATCCAGGAAGGCTGCTGGCAGTAGGTGAAAGATGATTGTGAGACAGAGGAACAATGAAGAAAAGGTTCTTGGAATTGTTGACGGTGTGGGACCTGCACCATGAGAAGGCAAAGCAGAGCAGCACTGGAACCAGGAAGAACTTCAAGGGAATATTCCTGTGGGCCTGAAATTCTCCTCTCCAACACCCCAGTTTCCATAGTCAGAAGTAAGATCAATACCTAACTACACAAGATGCTTCCACTTTGTAATGACCTTCATTTCTAGGTGATTAATTGTTGTTGACTTCCTCCATTGGAACTTTGTAACAACCCAGCAAGAATGAAAGTCTGGAGATTCTCCCCAAAGTCCCCCAAATGCATCAGAAACTGGAATTTGTTGCTGGGCTGCAGTACCTTGTCTCAGCAGACTCAGTGGGTAACGAGGTCTTCCGAACTAAAGTGTAGTGTTTCTGCCTGGACTTGCCAAAAGACCTT
Organism: Toxostoma redivivum; assembly: GCA_013397375.1. Taxonomy (NCBI): domain Eukaryota; kingdom Metazoa; phylum Chordata; class Aves; order Passeriformes; family Mimidae; genus Toxostoma; species Toxostoma redivivum. Next base: position 497,437 of record VXBI01008034.1, on the reverse strand, counting down.
AATGCAAATAGAACTGCAGGAAAATTAGGGTGGACTCTAGTGGCTGCCTCCCCCTCAGGGTTTTGGGTTTTCTGTTGTTTAGTTGTTTTTTTTTTTTTCTTCAATCCTGATGAAATTCATTACAGTTGCATTTAAACTGAGGTTGTGATTTAAATTTTCCAAAGCAGGCAGGACAGGTTTGAAAGCCTGATATATCAGTGTGTGTGCTTCCTGAGAACCAAGGTAGTGGCAGAGCCTTCCCCAAGGGGTGCCTAGTTGGTCCCTTCACCCCCTTGACGTGTTTGCTGTCACACAGCAAACTGTCCACAGGCCAGTGGATTCCTGGCAAGTCGAGCAGGCTTGCTCCTTACAGCCAAGCAGCCCCACATTCAAACATGCCACTGCGTTCCTTGAAGGTATTTACAGTTTACTTTTTAGTGCTATTTAAGTTCAAAGGGGCTAGTAAAGCCCCATTAAGCCATTTACATCAAACTGGTTAGTTAATTATCCTGTTGCAGGCTTTAAATTAGCAATTTATAACCCCTTCCCTGGAGATGCCAGTATTTGGAAACAACTCAGCCAGGACATTTTGCAGGGTGCAGTTAAGGAACAAAAAACACCACTAAACCAAACGACCCCCCACTCCCCCCCCCAAAAAAAAAAAAAAATCCCAAAACAACCCAGAATAAATATTTTCAGTTTTTGATTGCGCATCTATTAACTTTGGGAGAATCCAGTAGAAACAGAGGTGAGGGAGAGCCCACTATTACCAGCTAGCAGGGATAGTGAGGCTGTGTCTACCTTAGGCTATGCAGCAAAATATGATTTGCAGCAGCCCAAAGCCAGCCTGGGAGGCACCACAGCTAGAGAAGGATGATTCTTTCCTTACAACAAGATATTCTGCTTTTCAGTAGCGTAATCAAAGGTATTTTTACAATCTTATGTACAAAAATGTGTCTGCCCACAAGGGAGGAAAACTATTTGAGGGTTTGGATCTGGCCAAATTGAACACCAGCCTACAGCTGCAGTCCCCTTTCAGGTTAGGATTAAAAAGATACACATTTATACCCCCTTGTCATAAGGGTCAATGACCCCGTGGGCCAAGTGTGTGGCTGGAGCTGAGGGGTCTCCATTCCTAGGATCTTCTCCCCTGCCAACAACCTTTAATTTCTGAGGAGACTCTGTTGTCTACTCAGGGACTGGTTATTCCAGACAACCACACTGAATGCAAAGCTGTTACAGAAGAGAATTACCACCTTCCCCCAAAATACCTCAGTGCCTAAACTAACCAGGTCCTAGAGCACAATACTCCCCCTTATTTCCACCAGCCATTACTTTAGTTCTGCAGACAATTGACATACTGGATGTTTACATGAAAATCTTATTTTAAAAAAAAGATGGGAGGGAAAGACTCCTTGGCTGCTACTATTTCCACACAACAATCTATCAAATGTAGGAGAAGCCTTGGCCCCAATCCTGGAAGCTGTCCCAAACCAACAAGCACTTAACACCTCACCAAGAGCAGGAATCCATGGAAAGAAGGGCCACGTGGAATGAGACTAAGACAAACTAAGAGATTTCACATGAACATCAAAAAAAGGCACATCAAATTTGAGAAAAATTCGATTCTACTTGAAAGACATGACAGACAGATGGAATCAAGTCATATGACAGACCCTGCAATTTCTTTTTGCTTTATCTTAATGCATCCCCTTTTCAATAGCAAAAAAACCAGAACCTATCTTCTCCCAAACAAGCGTCAGATAAACTTAAAAAAGAGAGATAAAACCCTAAGCAGTTTAAGTCTTTATGCTATGCAGCCATGAGATTAATTTGTATTTACCTGCTGCTTCTTATAGAGAGTAACTGTTTCACAGTAATTTTTGGGATGGGGCAGATGAAAGAAGAGAGGGAAATACACTCAGATTTCAAACCAAAGTGACAAAATATTTTTGTATAAAATTTGTAAGATGGTACAACTTTTATGTGATTTACTGCTCTAAATTGCAAGACAGGGGCCTTATAATAAAAATACTGGTAAACACAACACAAAATCTAAATTATCTAAAGGACTGAAAAACCCAACCCCACACATAGATGACATTCTCCGAATTCTCTGCCCTTTCTTGGGAGAAGTTACACCCAAACCATCACTCAGACCAGAGGCTGTTCTCTCCTGCAAACACCGGCCTGGCCTTTGAAACAGCCCGGTGCTAACAGGCTACAGGACTGCCTAATATTAGGGAATTACAAAATAATGTACAACCAGGAAGAAAGAAGAAAGCAAAGCCCTCCTAGGATAAAATGAGAGTGTTTCCTGCTCCACCAAAACCTTCCATTTCCAAGGCATGCAATACCCAGCCTGTGCCTAGAACAGGTGTGTCTCCTTAAATACCTCCCATGTCACACTTGTGTCCCATGGATACAGTCCTGCGGGATTATATTAGTACCAGTGCATACCAGCTGGAGCTACCCCCGGCGGTGTCCTGTGACTCCTCGCTGGGACGGGGGGAGCCGCTCTGGCCGCAGGCACGGCCCCTTTGCCACATGATCCCGGAGACAGACAGACAGACAGACACCCTGCCACTGCGGCCTCCGAGCACTTGTGCTCCAGGGGCTGACGCAGCTCAGGGACAAGCAAGAGACCTCCTCCAGGGCAGGAAGGGGGCACTGCCGGGAGACTGAGTGCAGGCTCCAAGTGTCCCTTCCTTCCCCTCCTCTGCGCTTATTCCCAGCAAATTCTCAACCAGTGTATGCCAAATAGACACGCTGAAGTCCTCCTTTAAATAAAAAAAGATGCAAAAAAAAAAAAAAACCCAAAAGGCTAACAGGGCAAAGTCCACCCAGCCATTCCCAAGCAGAAAATGCTGACAGGGCACAATGCAGGTATGGCTAAAGCAGGATGAAGGAAGAACAAAGGAGAGCGAGCCTCATACATCTTCAAGTCAGTGCAGAAAGACACCCCTTGGCAATTTCAACCTAATTCATCACTAACCTTGGAGCATGCTAGCTGCTGGCCTAAGCAGCTGAAAGAGATAGTAAGAAAATTTTTATGGCAGCAAACACATTAGTGACATTTTTGTGTCATGAGTGGCACAGATAATACAAAGGGAAGAGTTACTTGGTTTTAGCTATAGCTCTGCATCACAATTCAAAGGAATTCTTTAGCATGAAGAACTGCCCCGATGCCATCCATCATGAAAGGGATCCTGTAGTACTGATCAGGGAGCCAGAGCACCGAGAGATATGAGAAGCTGCTGAGCAGCACCCATGGGCTGAGAAGTGGAGCCCTGGAGGATCTCCTTCTTAGTCCTTCTTAGCAGCACAAGTGACTTCATTTTCCAGAGAACAATTCTTCAAACAGTTTTTAGGAGAGAGAGTGTATGTGAGTAAAAATGAATAGACCCATCTTGATGAAAAGTCTAACTTACAAGGAATCTACCACATCCATAAATTATTACACTGTTTAATTAATTCTAATTTACAGGTTTCAGTACACATCAGGTTTATCTGCTCATTCCTACAGTAACTGGCTCCAAGCATCACAATCAGCTGTTGGGGATGAAGGCATCGCCAAGCTAAATGTTCTTCTCAAGTGTTTTTTCAGTCCACCTCTGCTTTATAACCCTTCAAGGACTGGTTAAAGCAGAGGGTTCAATGAACCCAGTTCATCAGTCCAGTGCAAGTTGGAAACAAAGGGAAATTCTCACATACTTTACATCCCATTCATCTCTTCATCTCACTGGCCATTTCTGTTCAAATAATCCAGGATTCCATGCTACTTCATTCTCAAACACATGAGCAGGACCTCAAAGCCCACCAAATCCATCTACTCCTACAAACACCTTCTTATATCTCAGTTTCAAGAGGCCTCAAGTTTGTAGCCATAAAAATCAGCATTAACTGCCAGGTGAACTCTTACTACTTAGCCAACTATTTATTGTGCTAGGTTCTTCACTGCCAGGCAAATATCAGTTGCAAATGCCACCCCATGTTCTCAGACACCAGGACTTGAAATGCCGAGCAGCCTCCCATAACCAAAATTTAGCATCCTTATGTTTTCTTTATTCTTTGCCAGCCACAGTGTTAGGGACTTACTGGCCAGTTAGCAGCTGGCCTGGTAAGAGCTCTGAACTTCACACATTTGTCAGGAAATCCTGGAATACAGACTGTCCTGTACTTCTCAAACAACTTGAAACCAAGTTGACAGAGGAGGTCTGGGTCCCCAAACAAACAGAGGCCCAGCTGTGTTTCATAACTGTGCCACATAGAAAATGTGCACTTCCAGGAACCTTGAGAATTGGTGACACACCTAAAGCAGAAATGCTTATTTAAGAAGCCATTTTTATAAATCCCCACATTTAGTACAAGAGTGCACTCATTTTTCCACCAAAAAAAAAAAAAATTCAGGTTTTGGGAAAACCAGACTTTCTTATGAGCAACCTCTCTACATACCTAGGGCTGTGTGCTCCCATAGGGAAAGTCTGAACTTCTAGGTGAGAGCAAAGCAAAACAACTCCTTAAAGTGGGAGTAGCTGAGAACAGAGCTGTCCACGTGCCTCTGTACAGGCCTGCATCCAAATGCTCAACTCCCACTCTTGTCAGTACTTGCAAGCCTTTAATCCAACTGACGTTCTTCACCAGTCTCCAGCTATTTCATGACGTGCCTGTCTTGGGGCATAAAATCCTAGAGAGTGTCCCCATAAATCAAACACATTTGTTATATAATTGAGAAGGTTTTAAAGGGGAAAATGGAAAAAATCCTACTGTCATTAAGAAGAAAATTAATGATCTAGAGCACAGCAGTAATTAGCTAGATAGCTATTCTTTTTTATTGAGCAACCAGACTCATAATTAAGGTTCTTTTTCTTAAAATAATATATAAATAAACTATTGGAAAGTTTTACACAACTTTAACTGGTGGAATTTCAGAGTTCAAATAAATTACAAGCTATTCCACTGTTGGGCTGTGTCTCTAAGGCCATAATTAGTTTTAATGTTCAAATTTGCAGTGCCAAAAATGTGACCAGGAGTAAAATAGGAAAAACCTCTTTATGGTTCTCTTGAAGTTTGCATCAACAATACAGAATAAAGGAAAATAGGAGGCCAGGTGCACTTATGTTCAGAGATATCTCCAGCCTCACATACTTTGAGAAGTATTTAAAACATAAGAAATTCAAAATTCACTTGCCCCCATTTGAGGGGAGGGTAACAGAGATGAGAGAGAGGAAGGGAAAAAAAAAGATATCAACTGTTCCATTAGGGACTTCATATATGAACACAGAGAGGGAGTTTCCTTTATCTGTGTATCAAACCATTGCAAATACAGGAAAAGACAGGGCACTGCCTTGCCAGCAGCTAAATGTGCTTTTATTTATTTATTCAAGAGAGCATTCAGTGGTAGAGGAAACTGGATTTAAATAGAAGTAATTGAAAGCTACCAATTTGAATCTCGTTTTACATTTACACTCTAGGTCACAAAGGATGATCAGTGGCTGGTAACTACAAAGCCATATTGATTTGCAACCAAACATAATCTGCTCTCAATTTGGTCTTATTTCCTGCTAACCAGAGCTGCACTATCTCCAGCTGAAACATTTATTTATAATAGGTATTTATACAGCTTACATTTCTCTTCTTTTTTATAATTTTAATAAACAGCTAATGACATTTATTAAACATTTTCTCATATGAATCATAATGCCTGAAAATTCAAAAAGTAATGATCCATTGAGAATTTTTTACTTCATTTTTCTATCTACTATACTATGCATTTAAGTCCAAACATGCTTAACATTTAAAACAAACTCTTTCATAAAGAAAAGTAAGCTATAGCTGATGATCTAAAACTGAATTCACATTGCCTTGTCCTTCAAACTCTAGAGCTACCAGATGTTGCCCTCTCATTAGATCTAGTTCTTATTCACCAGCTTAGAAAAGGAGAACAAGCATCCTGAATTTCTTAAGCTTTCCCTGTTTTCTCAACTGAAATCTTTTACTGATTAAATTAAAAAAAAAAATCATGCAAAGGCAGCTTCATCAGTCAGAATAAACTCTTGTTCCTCATGTACAGGGACAGACTTTCTGCAACTGAGCATTCTGTCTTTCCTTAAACCTTTGGCAGAACACAAGCAATGTCTAAATACAGATCTAAGCTCATTAAGATATATGAAAATTGCTTAAGGCAACCATTGTAATTTCAAGTTTCTCTTCCTAGTTATTAAGAAGATTGTTCAATTCAGTAGCTTTTAGTTGTTACATCTACAGTGCATTTGGCTTTTGCACAATATCACACAAACTGCTATCAAAGACTACTAAAACCAACAAAAGCAAGAGGTGATGCATCCATTTCCTACCATACACATTCTGCTTCACTTTTCTTGGCTTATGTACTGAGAGGCTGTGATTGCATCTGTCCACATTTTGTTTAGCAATTTATATCAGAGAAAAATCTTATTTTCAAGAAAAATCTTGATACACATGCCAAAAGAACAAGATAAAACTTCATTTGCTGTCAGGAAGATGGCAAAGAAAGAGAAGACAGACCTTTACCTGATCAAACACAATGTTATGTGCAAAGTGCAAAAGAGACAGGTTTTCATGGAGAAGCAACCAGGGGGAATAAGACTGCACATCCCTTCTGTAAAAGAAAGATGACTTGTGATTTGGAATTAGTCTAGTAAGAGCACTATTTCCCTCCCCTAATGAAGTTCTTTGTCCAGTGTTAAAGGAAAGTAATCTTTCACTAGCATTTCAGCCACCTCAAAGGGCAATTAAAAAAAATAACATAGGGTTGTGATGTTTAAACAAGCTTTTCAACCAATTACTTAATAGCATCCAGAGGCTTCAAGTAAGAAACAGGACCTTTCATACCAAGCAATTTATAGTAGCAATGCACAGAGTGAAGGAGAGGACTTGAAGGGAAGGAAAATGCTGGGGGCAAGGAGAGAAGGGAGGTAAAAACCACAAGTAAGATTACTAAATATATCCAAAAACTGAAAATTGGAATAAAAGCCAATGCCCTGCACCAAAGCCCTCTGGAAACACATACAAAAAATTAAAATTTAAAAAAAAAATAAAAAATCCAAAGATCCATCAGCCCACTCTGGAGAGAACCTTGTGCCCTGGAGTACTCCTGCATGGCAGGTGATGACAGCTGACAGGTACGAACTCATTTGCCCCAGGACTGCCTGGCATGTGAACTCACAAGGGCTATGTGAGCTGGAAGAGAAATCTCCCAAGAGAAGAAAGAAACTCTGGTTATTTCGCCTAGAAAAGGCTCCTCCAGGGAGCCGAGCCGTGCTGAAGGTGGCGAGTGACGCCTGCGCTGCAGCCGCTCTCCTCCTCGGGGCAGGGAATGCCACGCTGCAGCGAGCTCGCTGCTCCCAGGTTCACGTGGAAGCATTCCAAGCTACTCAGCTTCTGACAGCTCTCCAACTGCTCTTCCACGCGGTATTGCTTTACATTACATTGCTTTCCCTGCCAGGAGGCACTGCTGTATTACAGTACAGTCGTCTAGCAAAATGTAAAACTGATTTTTTCACCTCCCAAATATCAACTGACTTGCTGCTGCAGTCACGGCTACAAGCCCTCCTCTATGTTATACTTCCCTGCTTTTGTGCATGTACAAGGAATTTTAATATCTTCTCTTCAGCCTCTTTCCCAACTTTCTGCTTCCTTCCTCCCTGTTGTGCTCCACCAGTCCTTTCTGTGCAGGGCAGCCATCCTCAGCTTCCCACCCAAGGTGTCACTGCTACTCGCGTTAAAAATGCCCAAGTCATCTCATTAGGTGCATTATCAGTGACTGTAGCACCGAGAGAACCGTGAAAAGTAACTGGAAACATTGTAGTTACTTACACTTCATTAACAAGCTCAGCTTCCTGTTCTCTCAATTTTAAAAAAGATGCTGGCTACAGAGGCATTTTATCACACATACACATTTTTAGGCATTTGACTCCTAATTCTCTTCATTTCCGTGTGCTTTACATTACCTGTAGGCTGCACAGCAAAACTAGTTTCCTGCACTGCAGGGTAGCTGGTTTCCCTTCTAGTTTTGAACTGTAAAAATAGCTGTGTTGTAAGAGCAAAGGTCTATCCCTTTCTATTCTTCAGCAATGGCCAGAATAGGACCAAAAAGAAAAAAAGTGAGGGATGGCAGAGAGGGAGGAAAAGCAATGACATAGAATACAGGCAGTCTTTTTCCTTCTTACACCCCGTGCAATTGTTAAAGATCTCCTGATCCAGAGGTTGCATCCAGGCCATCACTTTTAATAAGGACTTATCTGTCCTTCATCGATTTTTCAATCTGTTTAGACTTCTGCTATCCATAACACCCTGTGGCAATGAATTTCACGTGGTAAGTGCTGTTTGACAGAATGCCTCCTCTTTGCCTGCTTTGAATCAATTTAGCAAACCCAGGAACTCTGAAGGATCACTCCCTACTCCCCACTCATGACAATACAACACATCTGCAATTTCTGTAATAAGTCATGCCTTCTCTATGGCAAGGAGAAATCACAGGCACTGACTTTTCTCTGGACCTTTCCTAGCCCTCCAGTACCTTTGAAGGTGGTGATTAGAACTGCACCATGCCTAAGACACTAGCACACCATGAATTTTCCCAGCAGCACACTGATGGTTTCTATTTGGTTTACCAGCTTGGGTAAACATCCAGAGTTTGTTGTTTCTTCAGGGAGTACAGCATTTCCTCCCAGCTGCCCATTTGTCTCTCTGCAAGAACTTTCTGGGGATTCACTTCAGAGTGCTCTTAAGTAGTCTGCTGAGGTAACAGGTGACATTTTTCTTCTCCCAGCAACTGGTGCCACAGTTCTCTCAAATTTTTTACCCAAGTCAGTCAAAATCTTAGCTTTCAAATCCCTGCTATTTTTCAAAGTCTTCCCAAAAGCACAGCAGTTTGCAGTCACTCAAAGCTCACGGCTCTTTTCTTTCACCTGTACACTCAGCAAGGAGATTCACAAAGGGGAGAAGCAAAAAGGAAGTGGTTCTCCCCAGCAAACAGGAGGAGCATTGCTGCATTAGAATCTATACTGACAAACCAGGGAAACTTTCTCAGTCTTGTCCCAGACAATATCCCAGTCTTAAGAAATTTCCCAGGAGGCCCCACATAACAGTGACTGTCCTGAAGGATCAGTCAGACTTGGCAGTGTGATGCACAAATCACTACCCTGCCTCATGAGCCCCTGCTAATCCCAAAAGATGTGCTTCACCAAATAGAGCTGCTCCATATAATTGCTTGGCTTATCTCCCCTCTCTTAGCTGAGCTACCACGGTTCCTAAAGGCCTTAAAATTAATGACAGATATGCTTACAGATTAAAACCCCCTCTACCTGTGTAGTGCTGTGTGCATCACTTGTTCACACAGCATTGCCATTCACAGTCCTCAGCTGTGGTTTCTCTGTGCTTCTTATAAGCAGTTCAAGTGCTGCTGAATTAGCAAACACTGAGAGGAAACATCAGAGCAGTTTGTTTGACCACAATTTCAGAATTTTTGGCAGGCAGTTGTAACACATCAGGAAAAAAACAACAAAAACCAAAGTTATAAACTGAAACACTGCGTCTCAGCATACCTGACCAGAAAACCAAGCAGGTAATTTGAGCAAACACAGACTCTTATGAACATGCAGCTAACAAAAGTAGCTCAAGACAGATTAAGAAAAAAATAGCATAGACACATTTTACTTCCATAGTTACAATCCTCTGAATTTGAATGGGATAACTATAGAAATAACAACCTTTGTACATTGACAAAAATCTTCAACTACCCATGAGCATAAGACAGTGTGCAAAAGCTGGGGGAATAAAGTAATCCAGTTCAGCATATTGAAACATTCCTTTTGGATATCTCATTTACTGAATATTTCGCACACAGTGCCTGCAAAAATACACTGGGTGTGTTAAGATCTATGAAGAATCCCTTTCCTTCAGTTTCCTAAGGAAACTATGTGAGATAGAACATCCCTTTTACTCAGTAGGATAAGAAATTGCACCAAATCCCTTGTTGGAGTTCTGACATAAAGGCAATTCAGAGTCAGCCTGAGACCTGCCCACACCCATCACCATGATTTTCCAAGACTGAAATGAGAAAAAGTTGTCTTACAGTTTTGCACTCAGCTTCACATGTCAGTCACCTCTATTTTCTCTTTTGAAATGTATGCACAATATACACACACATTTATACACATATGTACAACTCCCTTCTGATATGTCTTCTGAAATCCCTACTATGACACTCCTTGTGGTGCTGAATCTATTAGATGGTTCCCCAGTTAATTTACCCCTGTGTTATAAAATGCCACCGCTCCATTAGGGATCAGAACCAGCCAGGAGCTTGAACACAGAGAACACAACAGCCTGCTCACAATAAGCAGAGAAGTTATCACTGTAAAGCAGTTTGCAAAGAGTGCCTTAAACACTATGACAAGAAAATGGCAGTCTGTTCAGAGCTACACCAAGCAGGGAAAGAAGTTTGAGTCACAGAGCTCGTTCTTTGCTGTTCTCCAGAAAAGAGTGCACAAACAGGTGAGGAAGTAGATCATATCTCCTGCCTTACACATGGACATCTGTCAAGGCTTTGAGCTACAAAAAGTCAGCATGTACTGCTTGTTCACATCTCCTTTCTTTGGAAGCTGCATTCTTCTTAGCATATAAGTATCCAGCTCCAGTTGAACTTGTTTCAGAGAAGATCTGACTGAGAAGAACAAGGGAATGAGGATGCCCTCCTCAAGATAAATGTTCTGGTCTCTTATAGGCATAACTCTCCCAGAAGGAATTGACAACTGAGAATGTTATCACAGAAAATGCATTTAAGTTCTGTTAACAAAGTCCTCTCTTAGCTGAAACTAAAGGATCCCTGTTCACCTGGTATCTTCCACATTTATTCTGCCATCGCTCCAGAAGCAGAACTACTACTAGTGATGAAAAGTCATCCATAGTAAGAAAATGGACTCCTAAGCCCCAGGAAAAGGACAATGGATGAACTGACTTTGCAATTTGAGAAGGTTACTTCTTATCATCTAGGACATTTGCATGAAACAGCTTCTCCAGCTTTTGGTCTTATGAATAAAGGAATCAAATCTTTCAATACATGTTGTAAATAACCACAAAGATTTGCCATCTGAAACAGCTATACGTGGCTCTCTCTCCATATCCACCATTTACAAAGAAATATTTCTCAAGTGATCAACGGGGAGAGCTGAAGTAGGCAGAGCTCAATGTGTAGCCAAATTGAATCATCGAGGAAAAATTTGAACACAATGTTGAAAGTCTTGGAGACAGTTTGCAGTGGCTTCACTATGTTGAGTTTTTCCTTAAACAAATGGTTTTCTAGCAAGCTGGTAATTTTCCTATTGTATCAATTTCCTTTATATCTACTTGGAAAAAAACTTCATTGATCCGTGAACATTTGCATGGCTTATTTAAGCTGTGAAAAAAATTCAATCGAAGAGATGTAGAAACTTGCCCAAAGTGAAAATGGCAATTGCAGAGCTAAGGAGGGACTCCCATCCTCATTTCCCTATCTCCTTGTCATTCTGCAGCTACAGGAAAGCACAGGCAAGAGGCCCTCAGCTGAAGGACAATGGTGGAGTGATCTGGCTTCAACCGCCTGAGCTCAAGCTGCTGCTCCCAGTCAGTAGCAGAATCATCACATCCATCCCTTCCAGGGATCCCAGAGCTGCCCAGCAGTCCCTGGGGAGAGCTACACCCCAGGATCTATCCACAGGGTTAGGCAGAAAGTAGTATCCAAGGTACCTATCATGGTAACATCTAAATGCAAGTATCAGAGCACTTTTACAGACAAAAAGGGCTTTCCCCCAGGCTGTTTAAAATTTGCATGTTCCTGTGTAGCACTGAAGATAGCAGCAATGGTGATTCATTAAGATAATGATTTAAGTAGGAGGCTTAAGAAAGTTGGGGTGGATTAACATCCAGAGGGCTGCAGTTGGAGCTTCTCCACTCCAGGCTGCCACCTTCCCTCTTAAGGGAACGGGTGAATTCCAAAAGTCAAGAGAACTAGGAATTAACAGCAGCTATATCACAACTCCAATGTACTGAACCACAAGAGCACCACCTCTGCTCCAGCCCATCCTCCTTGGAAAGGACAAGCACAAAATTTTATGCTGCAGGAAGATTTTCATGGCATTTTAAATTATTGGCAATTACAAATGATGGTGTTTCCCTTTCCTTGATCAGTTTGTTAGTGTAGGTTCTCCTCAAAAGAAAGGGATTGTGTGAATTTCTTTTAAACCAATTTTCTATCCACCTTAAAAACAATACACATTTTCTTCCAACCAATTGTCTTTCCCTACTATTGAATAATCAGATGGGTTTGATAAATTGATTGCTCCCACATAATGATGTAAATATACACATTGGGAAAAAGCACACAAGTCCTTTCCACACCCCAACTTTTAATCAAATTGTGATCAGTTACGGGTTGAGACATGCATTCTGTCTGTAACACCAGGCTAATGCTCAGACAGTAACAGGCAGCTCAGACTTCATCCCTGCTAAGACAGAGGCCTTGGTACTGTGATTTTTGTATCTACTTTCAGTTGCCTTTTAGAGAGATTTACAGGCAACCAGTTTGGCTATTCTGCTGCTCACTTGGAATGGTTGCAATAGGGCATCCCGGTGTGAATTGCCCACTCACCGCTAGCTGTGCTTGGTCTGAACATCTTCTAGGCACTCTATCCCATGCTGATTCAGAACAGAATAGCTTCCTGGAATGCAATTATAGAAACAGTGAGGGTTTGTCTTAAAAAGGGATTATTCCAGAACAGCTATTCCTTATTAACTATTCCAAATTGCCTCTTCATTAGGATGATGAAGTTAACTGAGAATAGCTCTTCCATTCAATTAGTAACTTACCTTGGTCTCAATCAATGGCTCTGTTTAGATGAGCCCTTGGTACAGCACCACACACCCATAACAGCAGCCTCACCAACAGAGACAGACTCACAGTTGCAATGAAAGTAGAGTTGCTGCATGGGCACATTTCAACGGAGTTTGCTTTAAGTTGGGCAGATAACAGGATCAGGAAATATGTTTTAAAAAATAGTTGTTTCAATCACAGATCTCATCAGTACTGCCTGTGACATTTCATACTTGACAAGTCTTAGGATCTGCTTTGTTCAAACTCGGTTTATTCCTCAGATATATGGAGACCCTAACAGCAGGGAAATTTTGAGTTCTGGAACTTCTTTGTTTATTAAGTTCTTAGCTTGCAAGATTTCTCATCCAAAAGGGCTGAGAAAGTACCTGGCACATCTTCGATGCTTATTGAATACATTAAATAAATCAAACATTTTATGATAAAATTCCACTCCCCCACACCAAACAGATGTAAGTGCAAGTCAAGAAGGCTTGAAAAATTGCACTGAAATTGATTTTGCTCCAGTTTTCCCCAAAGGAAAAAATTTGACTGTGGGTTGAGACAAAAACACGGAAAAATTAAGCTATCATGAACAACTGAAAAGAGAAATGGAGAAAAGACAGAAGCCAAAACTGAACTTCACGTTCAGCATGCATAATTTATATTCTCTCCAGTGTTCCACATGAGAGGCATTCCTGGACTCACATGTAAAGTGGGAGTCTTTTTTCTTGGGCTCACCATACTTCTAGAGAAAAATGCAAGATACCTTAATGCTGGTGTCTCCTGCCTACTCAGGAGAAATCACAACCCACAGAGATCCATGAGAGGATAGAAAAGATAGGACCTAACACAGCTGAGGATGTCGATACCAAAAGGATCCTGTGTCAAAAAATGGGTGATCCAGTCTGCCATAAGTTGATCACAGGATCAATGTTTCAGCCTCCTTTTGCATACAGGCAATCTTGGTCCGTGTATGTAATATTTTATAAGCAGCTTTCATGGGTTCTTTTCCCCATAGAAGTTAAAAGAGATGTGATAGAAAGGGGCAAGGCCAAATACAAATATATGCAAAACAAACCAGGGGGAAAAAAGAAAAAAAAAGGAAAAGAAACTGAAACCACTTCCAGTCTCTCCCTCTAATAAATTCCACACTCTTATGGTCTCTGGCACCACTTCACAGTAACCCCAAAAGATGTTCACCTGCTCCCATAGCACTAAGAAATAAACAGAGAAACATGAACAAAGAAGCTCCCACCTAGGATGACCAAGGTAATCCCCTGAGAGCACATTGCGAGGGGAAAACCTTATCATGAAAGCAGAAGAAAAACAAACACACACATGCACACACACAGCTCCACTGCTGTGCACCATTAGCATCCTCCCCACTTTCTGTACACATCCAGTATCAGGAGATTTATATTCAGGCCAAAAGCTCATGCTGGCAGGAGAGGAAAGTACTTTGGAGAAGAGAGGGGAAGGGAAAAAAAAGCCTACAGTTTCTTGGCTTGTGATCAGCAGGCTGGATGCATTCTGTGGAACTAGGCCAAAGCATTGGTTATTATATTCAAGAGAACATCTGAATCCCAGCTCAAGGGAGCCGAGTTTGCGGCTCTCATTTATGCTGTATATCAATTGAATATCAAACCACATTTTCCGCCTTCTGAATAATAAAGCTTAATAGTTTGGGACTCCCATATGGTCTATTGTTAAAATATTTCCAAACACTGGCTGCTGTTTTATTTCTGAAGGAAAGATTTCTCTTTCCTCTTCAAGCTTTACTTGTTTAAAAGATGCTTGTAGCAAAAGCTAAATATATTAATCTTTTAAATATTTCCAGAGCTTGAACTAGGGCTAAAAAATGAGGGGATAAGGAAAAGAAAATACATTTTGAAACTAGCTTTTTTCTTTTTAATGTCACATGCAAATGTTCGTTCCAGGCAGAAGCAGCTGGTGCCACCAGGCTCTGCTGTTCAGAACAGGGGGTGCAGAAGCTTTCAGAAGCCATGAGTTTCTCTAACAAAGGAGGGACCACACAGACTCAAGCCATTCACAAAAGGACCCAGGCCGATTATTTGACTATTACTTACGAGGAAGCTTGGCCAGTAACGTAGGCAATAAATACTGGAGAAACCTGTTTTGTGCATAACCCAGGTTTGTCTTTTCACAAGTCCTGCTCTCTAATTAGCTACTCATTCCTTGAGGGCACTGCTGATGGATGGAGTGTATCAATTTGGTATATTTATTTTTAAAAGTCAAGAAACTTGCTAAATAATAAAAGCATCAGCATAATAAACACTCTGCAGTGTTAGGAACAGTCACTAGTGCTCCTTCCCAGTCCCACCAGAGAAGAATATTCCTGCGCTTTCTACTTTGCAGAAAAACACTCAATGGCAGAGAATCTGTAACTCACAAGGGCTGCAGTGCCCTGCTCAGAGCCAGGATGAGAACCCAGAAGTGCTCAGCTTTTGATCCTGCATCCACCTTGTTCTATTTGCACAGAAGGACTCAACTGCTCTGTGAGCAGAAGTGAAACCTGCAGCACTGCCTGGTCGTGCACTGGTGTGACCCCCCAGCTCCACCTCATCCAGCCCCTGACCTCTCCAAGGTGCTCCTCCTGCACTCTGGGACAGGAGCTCTCGGTGGGGCTGAGTGTCCAGAAGACGTGTGGGAAGGTGCCAAGCACAGGGTGCTGAGCCAGGCACTGCCAGCAGTGTAATAGCACAAAAACAGAGCTGTTCTACAGCCCAGGCAGCCAAGTAGAAACTTCTGCTCTCTCCTCCTTATCTTTTGTTCTAGCCCTCATTGCTGTTTCTCATTCCTGTCTCCTACTTCCCTCCTTCTGCCAGTGTGTTCCCCTCCCCTCCATGACCTATCTGTCCCTCCATCACCTGCTCTGCTCCAGTGTACAGGGCTTCAGCTCTCCCAACCCTGAAACTGGTTGGTCTTACTCACCAGCTGCCTCCTCCCCAGAAAGGAAGAAATTCCAGTATTTCAACATTTGCTCTCATCCCAATTCAGGCAGAAAAACTGAAATTAGAGACTATGTAGAATGGAAGTTCACAAGTTTAAAAAGAAAGAAACAAACAAAAAAGAGGAAACCTATTTGTGAACACCAGTGCATTTTATGTCATTTGAAATGGAATATTTTACATTACTGAAACCAAAGTTAGTTCATTTTGGTTTGGTGACCTGACCTGAGAAATTTTGTTCTGAGTCAGTACAGTGATGAGCTGATTTTCTTCCCACAGTGTTGCAGTGCCTCAGTCACTGCAGCTTGGCAGCCTGGTAACCCTGGCCCCACTTCTGGGTGAGACTCCTGTGCTGGAAGGCAGCTCCCAAAGCACACACTGAGGTCTTCTGTGGCACGGCATGGCCCCTGGGACACCTGTACTGCCACAAGGGAAGGCCAGGGCCTTTGAAGTCCTGCAGAATAGGTACCTCAGCCAATAGCCCTCTGAGCACTCAAGGATGACCTGGAATCCAATGCAATGTTTTGAACCAATCCCAAGTGAAGCCTTTTAGATCAGTTAGAGAAAAGCAAAGTGAAGAGGTATTCCCATTCAGGCAGCATAGACAGGTCAATGTAACATTCCTGGTAAAAGCTAGTTAATTAATTTTACAGATGATCAGAAATCTAGCATGGGGCTTTCCTAGGTGAAAAACAATGTTTCCATTTTAAAGAAACAACACAGTTCCCTGAAAAAGCCACTCCAAGGAAAATTCAGATCAGTCTCTTAGTGACCACAGTAGCATTCTTACAAACTGACTTAAAAATAATACCATGAACAAATCTCACTTCTCTTCCTCAGCAGGGATCTTAAATTATAGCGATATCAGCACCCTTCTGCCTCCTGCACGACTCCTGGCATGACCTAAGGACTGTAGGATTTAGTTCATCAGCTGAGTTTAACGACTAGTTTAGAGTCTGACAAGTATTGAACCAGGGGGTTTGCAACAGATGTCTGAACGGTCGATACCTTGCTGCTTCAAGCTAAGGCACGGGCACAGCTTTGATGAGAGCTGGGTAGAAACAACTGCTGCTGGAGCTGCTGAAGGCTCTGAGTTCGGCCTCAAATATTAGGGGTGCCACCAACTCATGCTCAGCAACCAGTTCTTAAAACGTGTGGAGAGGACTCAGAGGGAAGATTAATATGCATTCACAGAAAGCTATTTTAGTCGTTTTCCTGTAGACTGTATAATGCAGCTCTTGTAGTGTCTGTTCTTCCCCCAGGTCTCTTTATCTGAGAGAAGGCAGAGTGTGTGTATGGATGGATTTGATTTACTCTTGAAAAAGAGAGACACTTAGCCTGCAGTTTCAGTGTTGGAAACTGCAATAAACCTCTCTTTTTAAACCCCATAACCTTGTGACTGTTTTATAGTTATAAGGAATCATAACCAGAGAAAGATTTAGCCTAACAGTGATCTGCCCTCAAAGACATTAATCTGTCACATCTAATAGAAGGGGAATAAGGAGACGAACCTTTCCTCTAAGTAATTCAAACAGATGGTGAATGGCTTTGGTGGGAACTTACTGTAAGTTGCCCCTGTAACAAGGGTAAATTTGGCAATGCTGCACACCCAAAGATGCTATTTACAAGTCAGTGTGAGAAATATCTCTGCACGATTTCCTTGTGTTTTAAAACCTGAATTCTCTACGACCGTATCTCACTGCTTTTGTGGTTGACACATTCAACCAGCTTTCCACCCACTTTTTCACCCCCTTTTTGCCAGCAAGTTTGAGTCTCTCTTGTTTGCAATTTTAAACTCTTCTCAAAGTAATTTTTCACTTTTGAGGCATCAGCAGAAGATAATTAAGTGCATCATGCCAACCTTTTTAAACAGTTTTCTACCAGTATTTCAATATAATTTTTTTCGCCTGGGCTTATAGTAGATTCTTTCTTACTCTACAAAGCACACCAAAGTCTTCAGTTTACTTTCTCTTTCTTTCCTTCTTCAAACCCTCTATAGAAAATAAAAGGTTTATTTTCTCTCCTCTCTTTTCTCTCCCCTAACCTCAACTCCTCAATTTCTCTTTTCTAGTTTTATCATACAACTTCTCTTCCCTGCTTCTCCAGACTCACTGTAAGAAGCATTACTTGATCACCTTGCTCTGGGTTCCCGCCTCTCCTCTAGACGAGCAACAATTGGCTCCTGGGACACTTTGCTCTGTTTCCTCTCTTGGAAGACAGCCAAAGCTTACTCAATTCTCTCTTCCTCAGGTCTGCCACTCAGCCCACTAACCTATCCCTATTTTCCACCCACACTGAATAAGACACAAGGTTTCCAAACTTGTCTGGAGAGCTTAGTCCCAAATTCAGCTCATTGTCCTATAAGAGACCAGTCATGAAACCAATACCAATGCCTAAGAGTTCCCATGATATTTCAAAGCAGGTGAAGACCATTATTGTCAGATTCCTAGCATGCAACAAGGCTGATAGGGAGCACTGGAAGATATGGGGTATCAAGAGACCAAGTTCACTTGCAGTGGCAGTCCAGAGGAGTAGTAAACTTAGACACTGGTTTTCCAGACTGGTCAGGGGAGGATTGGTATTAGAGGACCTGAGGGTAATCCCCAGATTACCCTTCCCCACACTCGCAGGGAGCAAATGTCACTTTGCATGGTGAAGCATGCCAGCTAAGGAGCATGCTCTATGTTTCATGTTAATGAGTATTAGTGTGGAACCCAGCTTCCTTCCCCTCCCTAATTTTTATATAATTAAGGATCAGAACGAGCATTTTGTTTCAGTCTACAAAAAATGACAGACAACAGCACTATAAAATAACAGCAAAAAGAGAGAATGAAGGAAAAAAGATGCAGGTGGTAGACACTTACTGCTCTGGCCACTGCATGAAATGTAGGCTTGAGTGCACATTTTTGCCTGATTGCATAGCTGTCTCTGCTGCCCATCTAATCTGCTTAGAAAACTGGTTTTGAAGGATATGGTTCAGACATACCACTCGCATGGGGAGGGGGGAATGATGAGGGGAGAAAAAAAAAGTGCTGCAGCTGCAAAAGATAAAATAGAGACAACTAATTTTCTCAGAGCTTGCAACATAACCTCTCCCCCTCCTCCACGTGCAGTCACTGCACCGGCAGGATAAGCTGGAGATTCTCCAGCGTAAGCAAAGAAGGCACAATAAAGTGTGCAGGCCCTTCTCCACCCCGCTCCCCACAGCCCTTGGGGGTACCACAGAGAGCGGAGGCTGACAGCCCCACTCGCAGGGAGGGGGACATTCCTCTGCCCGCCCCATTGCATTCCCATTTTCCAGAGGGGACGTGAGAAAGGCACAGTGCTGCGTGTTATGCTGAGACAATAATGAGCGTAAGAGAGCTGCAGACTCCTGCTGTACCAATTGGTGGCTGGGTTCTGAACTCTCATTGTGTGATCCGATTTCTCCTGTCATTCAAGCCATTTTGCAAACTCCAAGCATACGTTCATTTAAGCCATGTGTCCTGAAATCTAAACAGCTGAAGGGGACAGGGAGAGAGGGGTAGGGAGAGAGGAGAGCCTCTGGATTTCTGGTGACAGTGTCTAAAATACACATTTGCACAAGGAAGTCTCACTTTAGATCGTCACTTAGCAAAACAACTACAGCTGCTGACAGGCAAGAGGTACAGTTTCAAGTGACCATCAGACATAAAATAGGCCAAATAAATTACTGCAGTCTAAAGGGAGTGGGGAGTGGGTGTGTGTGCTCTCACAAATGTAACAGAGGTAACAAATGGATTACCACTGGGTGACCCAATGTCAAGATTAGCAGCCCCAGTTCTCATTTCAGTTACACCGTAGCAATGACATTACCCAAGATCTAGCAGAAGCAAAACTGAAATCAGTCTAACCCAGGATGTCAGGGAGGCAGCTGCTTTAGTTTTTTAATGCCTAGAATTTCAACCCAGTTTGCTTTGTTTCAAAAGCCTAAACTGCCTCTGACAGAAGGGGCAGCAGCCTTGCCAGCTGCCACGTGATCTGCAAGGGTGTTTTCTAAATGGATTTTTTTTTTTTAAGGTGGGGTTGGGGGACAGGAGTAGGGGTTGTTAGTGATAGAGGTAGCATAAGAAGTATTTTGGCATGTTTTTTCCCTTTCCTCAAACGTATTTTGTCCCTTATTTCCGTTCTGTGCCCATACATACAGTTACCCTCTCCTCTGCACTCTCCTACACTTACACCCATGTTTTCTTTGAAAGAATCAAGAAGGCTAGATCTGGCTTTTGTGGGGTCTTCGAGGAAACATTGTACAAGTGGCTACTCCATCAGTGAAGTAAAATACAAGGGGTTTTTACACATATAAAAAATAATTTTAAGCTTTCCAAATATTAATTGCTTATGGAAATTAAACATCTGCTAACAATAAACTCCTCAAACAAATGAGAAGATAGTTTCAGTCTGACTGAAACGCTTTCCCTTGCTAATTGCTAAGAATACCATTTTCTTGTCTTTTACAATGGCAATTTCATTAGTCCTCCAATTATCCCAATATTTCAGTCCTTTCTCTTTCACAACAGAATGAAAAAATTTGGACTCTCATCTCCAACGCAACTTTCGGAGCCCTGCAAAACCAAGTGAGAAACTGGCAATTACGAGCCATGAAAAGCCCTCGGGGCAGAGACTGACTATGTGGGTTGCAGAGTCCACCTGCACACCTTTTCTTACCACATCGCCCACAGTCCCCTCCGAGTCTGCCGAGTTTTCACAAGTATCGTACTACAGACTACACCCGGCTGTGGCAACTGGGTGCTGGAAGTGCAAAGAGGAGCTGAAATGCTGATAACCCACGCGAATGCTTAGAATAGCAGATGCCAGGGGGAAAGAAGGGGGCCATCAGCTGAATTTGCATCACACAAGGAAATAAGTCAGTTGGGCAAAAGCCCCATATGGCTGCTTGGGAATGCAGAGCTAAAAGGGCTTTCACTGCTTGGAGAACTGCAGATCTCCTCCAGCTTCCCATCTAACTCTCTGCAACTTGGTGCAAAAAGCATATAGAAAAGATTTCAAAAGCTCACAGTACTTTTTACTATACAAGAAAAGCAACTAGTCCTTTGCATGAATATATTTTCTGCATTTAAGAATCAAAAAGCACTTAGCTACAGTACTTGTCCTCTATCTACTTAAGGGACGAAAGGCCCAGCCTAGTTTGCTCGAGGTCAAATAGCAAGTTCAGCAGCAAGAGATGACAAGGGCTCAGGTACATCCAAATCCCATTTCACTGTTGTACCCCTTAGACTGAAGGGGTATTAAACACCCTCACAGCATCAGGAATGACTAATGCCCTCCCAGGTCAGCTTGTGATAGAAAACTGGGAACTTACACATCTCCTTCCTCTTGCCTCCCACTCCAGTATTGTTGCAAAGCCCACGTGATGAGATTTTCCTAATCAGCAATTAAATAGTTAATGCTTCCATTAAGGCAGATGGAACAGGAGTTACTGCAGGGAAGGTATGCAGAGGGAAGGAGGAGAAAAGAGGCAGCAAGGAGGAAAACAACAGAGAATCCTAAAGGAAAAACAGTTTTCCCACTAAAAGGAGTGATTAGTTGACTAGACAACATAACCCTTAAGACTTTGTCTAGACTAGGATAAAATACTATACTGTTGAAGGTATTTGAGAAGCATAGTGTAGGTAAGGCTTGTGGCCTTTGAGGATGTGGTAGCCAAGGAAGAGACTAATTAGGACATGTTCACTAACGTGTCTTAATGTTCCATGTTTAAATCCTTGCCCAAGAACTCAGGGCTATGCAAAGCAAAGGTCTCTGATGCTGTTCTAATGATTGTAAAAGCAAAGCTATGACACAGTGCAAAAAAATCAGAATGGTAAGGAATTGCTGAAGTCTCACATCTCTCATTTTTCTTATCCTCATTGAATGCATGGGAACATTTGCATCTTAAAATATTCACCAGCATTTTACCAGACAACCTACTATGACATTTTTCCTCTAAAAAACTAATCAAAGGCCTAGATGCCAATAGTAAAACAGACCACAGGCTAACAGTCTACACTTCCACAAAACTTATCCTTTTGCTCCAGAGTTTGCACAAGCAGATTTTGGAAGGAGGGCGTAAGAGAAAAAGAAGACAGGACTATGAAGAGTGTGCCCAAGGCTTCAGCAAAACCATCGTTTTGATAATCCATTACCAGATTTGTAATTAAAATCAAATCCCACCTCACTAGGACAGCCAGATGCATCCACAGAGACCTTGTTCTGAGAGTTGTTACACTAAATACCAGGAGAATCACAAATGCTGTAGCTTCTTCTTAACCCTTCCAGCAGTATTTCAGGAACCACCTGTCAGTTTGAAAGACTGATCGTTTTTCTCCCAGCTTGTTGCAGGCTCTAGGTGTGCCCCTAACCAAATAGGCTTACCACTTAAAAGCTTAATTGCACCTGTGGCTTAAACCTTATCCCAGACAGCACTCGGGAGCATTTGGATTTGGGTGTTTCAGGTGTGAGACTGGGGCCTGCATTCACAAACAAAGCTAGGCAAGTCAGAGTAGGAGCCCCTGGTAAAAGTAGGCAGTACACTGGGGAGCAGGGGATGAGGAATAAAGAAGTGCTTTTTCCATTTTGATCACATCTAACTGTATTTACATTTCCACAGTTGGGCTTGAGTAATGTCCACCTCCTTGTTTGTGACTGAGGGCAGGTTTCAGAGTCTCAGATTTCTTTTCCACAACAAAAAGATCAAAGTTTGAGCCACTTGTGCAACTTAGATGTTTACAGTGAACTGGTCTAATCGCATGGCAAGCCCTCCCTCCCGTTATCAGTCTCACGCTAAGCCAAGCTCCTTCATTCCATAAGCACCACGGAGGACTGAGAGGGCCACGTCTGGTGTGGATTATAACCCACCATCCCTTCTATCTACTCTAACATGGGAACCAAAATACAGTGTGTAAGGGAAGAGTTTAACATGTTCAAGAAAATATTCACTCGGGATGTGGTCTGTAGGGCTGACAAAGCATTTCCAGGCTGTAGTTTTAAAGAAGCTTTCTAAAAAGCAAGCAAGCACTGTGTGAAGAATCAGAAAAAAAGAGAAGGCTCCCTTCACTTATCTTCTCAGTATTGCCTAGGTAGTACAGCCTCATGGTGCATCTTATTGTCAAAGGAAACCTGTGCTGCCTTGTCCAAAGTTACTGGCAAAAGAAAGGTAAAGAAATACTGCACAGTAGAAGTCCATGCAGACAAGCTTCCATGTTCCTAATCTCGCTTTGTCTCATGCAAAGGACACACAAACTTTCTGGGTCTTCATTTTGTAAGCTATGAAATGGAGCTAAATTTTAGGGGTTTGTGAAATGGTTTTTAATTAATAATTGTAAAGCACACATCTTCAGATGAAAGGTATCATATAAATATTAATGAGCTCAGACTACTGACAGTATGCGTGTCTCTTAGGAATCGTAAGCACCATGGATGGATCAAAGAGGACATGTAGCTCTAAGAGACAGAGTGGTGGGAGTAGTCTCTGTCTTTAACTGTATTTTAAAGTAGATCCTCAAGACTGTTGTGGATATGCCCTATCAAGTTACAGCAGCTTTCAATTAAAATGACATTTTATCCTTAGGCAAAATTCCACCGCGCACCTTTTAATATTAGCAGAGCACATTTTCACTCATGTAGATATTTCTTCTACATACATGCATTACTACATCTTTGTAAATAGGGGTCAAACCAACTGGGAAATAGGGATTTTACCTTCATTTTCATCAAAATAAATACCCCTTACCTAGTTACATTGCTGAAAAACTTCCAGCTGCAGTGCAGTGCCGTGACAAGAAGTAGGATGAGGATGTGGCAGCTGTTTGCTTCGCGGTGCTCGTAGCTCAGTCTGGCAGCACTTCAGACATGGAGCTGTCCTTTGAATGAATATGGCAGAAAATGCCGCATGGTGAAGCTGCTGCTTCTGTTCCCCTGAGCAGGGGCAGCACGAAACGTGGCTACGGACACGGCGGGGAGAGGTGCGAGCCCCTCCGGGGGCTGTGCGCGGGCATGTTGGTGCAGCGAGGGAGCAGCAGCAGCGCGGCCTCCGGAGCCGGCTGCCCTGCTGGGCAGGCACGCTGGGGAGGAGGCTCGCAGCCTCCTCAGGAATGCGGGATGGCCGCAGGCCCCAGCAGCGTTTTCCAAAGAGGTGCTTACTTTGTTTCTCTTAGGGTCCAGCAAGCCTGTGCTTTTGTGTTGTTGGGGGTGGTGGTGGGGAATGAGGGACAATTGCCTTGCTGGGGTTTTTAAAAAATACATTAGATAACAACAGGGAGCAGGGAGCAAAGATACTTC
Organism: Toxostoma redivivum; assembly: GCA_013397375.1. Taxonomy (NCBI): domain Eukaryota; kingdom Metazoa; phylum Chordata; class Aves; order Passeriformes; family Mimidae; genus Toxostoma; species Toxostoma redivivum. Next base: position 473,302 of record VXBI01008034.1, on the reverse strand, counting down.
AGTTTTATCAGCTGTCTTCCTACCTTTCTCCAGCTGTAAGACACCATGGACAGCTTTCTGCCTACTTCTCTGTAGCCAGGCATCCTAAATGCCTTTGTGAGCCTGACACGTGGCCAGCCAGGGGGTCTACAGCAACTTGCTTCCAGTCTGGGGCTGCATTTCATTTCCTCAGCGGAGTCAGACCAATGGCCCTCTGTCCTGCTCACCTCAGGCACATTTCCATAAGCTCTGCTCTCTGCAATTGCTGCTAAGGCAGTGCTGTAGCCGTCTCTGGTTTTGTCTACACTGGAGCAACTGGGACTGATTGCTTAGTGCTGGTAGCAAGAACAGAAATCGAATGGTGTAGGCACACTCAGTGCTTGTAATTGTGTCCCTGAGCTTCTCAGAAGGAGCACAGCAAAGAGATGGCATTAAGAGGCCTTACCACTTCTTTGGCAAAAAGAGGCTGAAATTTGGAAGATGCTCAGAATAAATAACACCTTGATAGTTCAGGAAAAAAAATTCCCCCGAAATTAATTTCCTCTTGCGTTGCCAATAAAAGATGGGGTATTCACAACCCAGTGAGTGGTGTCCAGAACAATGGTCTAATGGATCTACTTGCTGTGCTCAGTACTAAAAGATATGATAGAAAACGTAACTGTGTTTTGATACCAAATAACATAAATCTGGACACCATGCCAACAATTTTTAGGCAAGAAACCATGACCCCTAACTAGAGAGACTGGGAGGTTAATTTCTTCCCTAGCCACACCCGGGAATTTTACACCTCTTTATGAATAATGTTTTCATAGCAAACCCAAGCATCAGTCCTAGCAAATATCTCTCTGTAAACTCTAGCCCATAAGAATCACTTTGGAAAAGGTCATAGCACCTCCTGTTCCCAGAATTAAGTTAATTAGCACTTGTCCCTCTCTGTATAAGGTCAGGGATCCTCCCACAAAGAAGGTACACAACCAGATTGTTAAAAGATGTACATATGCCCTCTTAAGCAAACAGGCTTCTTTGTAGTATCACTAAGATTCCCTCTGGTCATCTCTGTAGAGCTCCCAATTGGAAGGGAAGCAGGTGGGGAGATCAGTGTAACCAGTGCTTTCCCAGGTACAAGAAGCAGAGTGCACACCAACAGAGTGCTGATATTTTTGTAGTACGTAGTGATCTCTCTCCATGTGGATGAATTTTATTAGGTTGAGCATCAGCCTTCCTGTAAAATGAAATATCTGAACTATGGGAATATTTTCTCATTGAAGTTGTAAGACTTGCAATGCATTTCCCCCTCTGACACACTTCATTCTTATTTCTTCTTATTCCATGCAGGTATTTGTGATATATATATTACAGAAGTATTTCACTCCTCCTCCCTATGACCACCTACATGAATTGAGAGAAAGAAAATCCAGGTAAGACCTGCTATCAGTTATATCTGGGTGCAACTGAAGTTTGATCAGCAATGAAGGTCAACACACTGTTCTGTATTTTCTGTCCACAAAAATGTTACATAGTGCACTTACTGACAGAGGCTTAAAAATAGCCTATCCTACATGGTTCTTGGGCACAGAAATATTGTCAAAGGTTCCCTGCCACAGAACTCAATTGCTGATTTACAGTAGTTTAGGAACAGAAACTCAGACCTAAGTGTTTAATTACCAGCATGCCTATTATAATCTAACACAGCAAACTGTGCAGGATGCTAAACCCCCCTTTCTGTCAGCCAGCCATAGCTGCTTGCTCTGAGCACAGCCTCGAACCTGCTAAGCAAGAAAGGATTACACCAAGGACGACAGGCTCCAGTTCCGTGGAGAGAGCACTCCTTTGCAGGCCCATAAAAAAGGTTCAGAGACTATTTGTGTCAACTCCCTAAACCACAGACCACAACTAGCCCTCCCTCTGAAGCATTTGCATGCTGCTCCTTGCAAAGCTGGAGCAAGATATGTTGGCATCCAGATCACGGCCTTTGGGGGCCCACCCATCCCTCTTGGTCTCCTTCCATCCCTTATCACAGACTTGCAGACCCTCTCCCTGGGCAGCAGCAGAAACTGGGGTGTATTTGCCTCCAGGTTTGGCACTCTTCTGTTTCACCATCTCCCTGTTCTTCTGACCCAGGGTGCAGCCTGCCCACTCCGCTGGGTCCTCTGATACCAAGGGGGACATAATTCGTAGAGAATCACGAGTTAGAAATGTGAAACTGGCAACTCTGGCATTTGAAACAAAAGGGGATTTAGGATGCACTTGGCATTTCAGCTTTAAAGTTTAAAATAAATGAGGCAAAACTGAACTGTAGAAAAAGAATGGCTTATGGGCAGCTCAGACTTGTCCCAGACTTTCAAGCCAGTCATTTCCCATAAATACTCATAATTTCAAACATAAGAAAGGGGGAGAGGAGACAAAACAAACTGAGTCAACTGCTTACTGCCTTTCTGATTCAGACTCCTCAGCAGATGTAGGACAGAAATTATTTTAGGAAAAAGTTCCTTTTTATGTATCTGGGACAGCCCCCAAAATTTTTACCAGAGGGGAAGAAGAAACTGTGAACTTGTCCGCACCCTAGCAGGAATTCACCCATTTTTCACCTCCCACAGGTATCATTAGCATGCTACTGAGAGCAGAAAAAAAGCAGCTAAGATCAAACACAAGCTAGTAACAAAGCTCTTCCTCTTGTCATCCTGCGATGGGCCAGAATTTCTGGCTGCAGCTTGTCCTTCCCTGAAAGGCTGGGCTAGTTCAGAGTCCCTTTTAAAAGAAGTGCCACACTATGGACGTCCTACAGCTGCGACACAGAAAGTGCAGAAGGCAGGAAGTCTGACGTTCACACCAACCTCAGCCCCTTCACTCACACCTCTTTTCAAATAGCTTTAGCACATGGAGCCCACATTTTCACGTTCTCAGAACTAGCTTTATCTATCACACTGCAAGTTTAAGAGAAATTTTTGAAATAAGTCTTTTTCCACATTCAAAGACTCACTCAGCTGGGAGCAACTTTTAAATTGTTTCTGTAATCTATTCTCTCTGATTTTTGCAATAAGTTGCCACACTCTCTCTTTTAAAAATAGTATATATAATTTTTAAAAAATAAAATACAGATTGAAACACCATACCAACTGTTGTCACAGTCCAAAAATGTCTGGATTTTCAAACTTAAGTCCTCCACTGTGTAAAAAGGCCACACACATGTAAGTGTCAATCAGGCTCAGTGGCAAAACAGAGGGACCCAGGCTGAGCCTGCAGAATGGCACAAACTTTCCTGGACAGAAAGAGAGTGCCAGTTCTCACCCATCTGGAAAAATTTCTGCGTTTTTCAACACAGACACTTGAAATCTGACCTCAAGAAGCCAGGTGCTTGATTTTTGCATCTCCTGCTTTGCGGTGTTTCGTGACAGAACAGGAAGAGAGAGAAATAGGAAGAGCGTATTATTTACAAGGCTACACCTTAATTACACCTAATATTACCATAGTGACTGTTTTTGCATGCAACTCAAATGGTCTGTTCTGTGGCAAAATATTCTGTAGCTGATCCTGTGCATTTTTAACAGAAACACTATCTCCAATCCCCTCCTCTCAGCACCAGGATTAAAATAAAGTAACATTCAAAGTAGTTGTGGGAAATGGCAAACAAATGGGTAGTAAAACCTGGAGGTTGCTTGGCAGCAAAAATTAGCTATGGCAAATAACTCAGTGAGGGCAACAAAACCCAGCGTTGTCCAGCATTTGGACACTCAGCAAAAGACTGATGGGTGAGGGGAAAGGGCCAACCCTCATGATACTGCCAGGTCTCAAGTACTATTTTGAATCAGGTAAACTAATATCTCCTGTACCTGTTCCAAACCACAGAGTAATACATGGTCTGTGTCTACAAAGTCTGCTGGCTGCCCCCTTTGGAAGCAGCATCTATCTTGGTGAAGATCTTGTATTTTCTCTTGGTGTCTGGAGAAGGATCCCAAACAAGTGGCAGGGACACAGGGGTTGGGAAGCCTTTGCATGTTTATCTTTACTGATAAGGCTGCAATCCTTGCTGCAAGCACATCAGCCTGTGTCTGCAGCAAAACCTTATTCCAGTGGATGCCTGCCTTGAAACAGGCCTCCTGGGACTGGGCAGTGCCCTTAACCCCTTAGTGCCCCATCTAAAGAAGCCTTAGTGTGGATTTATTTTTCTTGCTTGAAGATGCATCATGTTTTCATACAACTTAAAAAACAAGCAGGTAAGTCAGACCTGCTTTGAGACAGCAGCAGTGCAGATTATATAGATTATATACCTCCACAGATACTATCAGAGCAATTTACCCTCAGAGAGTTTCATCTCCCCAAACCTCCTCTGGTTCTGTGCAGATCAAAAGAATTGTCCATTTAAAATAAAGGGATGCAGCTATCCAAACTGTGGGTGGAACACATAAAAATTCATTAAGAGGACTTTTTGAAATTATCTTATCTAATTGATTGGTGACCTTCAGCCAGAGCTATTTGGATTCTTAGAACTGAAGAATCAACTATGATTCCCAGCCATCTGATCTTTTCCTAACAGGTTAACTGACCTTGTTTGTGCAGCTTTGTTAAATGAAATCTCAGATCACTCACAAACACGCATGCCAAGGGCAAATATCCAGAAAGTCACTAGGGATCTCCCAAAGCTCACATGCCAAGAGCTTGGACACCCTGGAAATGACAAACAAGTGGCTTTTCTCTGACAGCAGGTTTCATTTATTTGCTCCTACTTGCTCTTTCCCCATCTTCTTCCTACACCACTGAGTCAACCTTGACCAGACAAGTTTCAGTTAAGCATGTGCTTTGCCAGAGGTGTTTTTAAATTATGTTTTTAAAAGTTTATTTATAGTACACACGCACAGTGCATGATGCTTTCAGGGCTTCTGAAGACTTCACAGCATGTCAGGCAGAACTTTGCCAGGTGGAAGGAACATGAATTCCATGAATCAGCTGGCCCATGGAAAACCACCTCCTTCTCACTGTGTCTGTGTATCCCAACTCAAAGATAGAGTGCAATAAAATAATTTTTACTCCATTATCTCCTACCCATTATTCATAAATTCTATGATCAACATACTGGAAATTCCAATTGAAAAAATGTAGAGAAATCCAAGTGATCCCCCTCCAGCTGATCTCTCACCAAAACCAGCAGCCTGTGAGACAATGCAACTATTCTATGAACAATTTCCCATTAGGGCAAGGATTGGAAAACAGTCCTATAAAGTGAACCGAGTGAAACTTGCAGTGAGAGTTACACGGTCCAGCAGTCCTTGCATGTGGCAAACAGTAAGTTTCATTTAGGGGTTTGTCCTAAATGGTTGTATTTGACCCATGTGACTGGTTTCTCTTTTCATAAGAAAAATGTAGCATGACCACTAGATCATTTCCAAGCAGAAAAGCAAATATTTTCAGGAGCAAGCCTCTCAGCTAAGTTCTGACCCTAAAAGACAGTTGTTCTCATGGTTCGGCTTCTGAATTATACGCAGCACAAGTCTGGATTTACAGTACAAACCTTTGCTATGCACAAGAGATTCCTCATCCTGCTCCCTGCTCTGTACCTGGTCTGGGCAGGGAATATCCACTGGACAGGCCTTTCAGATCAAAGGGTGTGCTCATGACTGGTTTCAGGACAAGTTTAACTTTCCCTGCTCCAAAATGGTACAAGTTGCTGAAATATTGTTTCCTCAGCTGCACAGCAAATACAACCAGAGCAAGTTACTCAGAGTAATGGCTCAGAAACCACAATTTTAGGAGGTGGCACAGAGGCCTTGTGAGAGGAGAAGAAAAGGATGTGGTAGACAATTTGCTAATGCCCAGAAACTCTCTGTCTTGGAACAAGCGAGCTGCACGCCACAATGCCTCGGGACAGGGCTGAGTCCACTGCTCTTTCCACAACAGCAGCTTCTTCTAAATGAAGATGTCTTTACATGCAGGACTTGGGAAACTTAATTCAGATTAACTAAAGTTGTGAATTTAAAGTGAATTAGCTAAACCACATTGTATCTTTGTACTGACACCCTCATTCAGTATTGAAAGAAACTTTAATTTCATTTATCTCATTCTACTAAATTAAGAGCATTTTAATTCTAAGAATGCCCATGCAGATATTAGTGGGTTGCACAAATGATGAAGTTACATGCTGTGCTGGAGCTGAATGTGGCATAGGAAGTCTCCCCACTTCCATGCTAAAAAATGTTCATTTCCCACTCACTTAAAAATAAGCTAACTAAAATTATAAATTTTATTTTTCTAATTACCCATGCCTACAAATCTAAAGCTGCATTTAGAATAACTTGCCTCTGGCTCTGCATCTGTCTTTTATTTCAATCTATCAGACTATATGCATTGTTTAAAAATTAAAGTATCAGAAGAAAAAAGAATATTGATATAGTAAAGAAAAAGGGGAAAAGACAACAGCATATAAGAAATATTCACAGCATTACTTAAAAAAAAGCCAGACACCAGACACAAGCCACATCAGTTGCAGTCTGCCAATGGACCTGGGTCTAGACCATTCCATGAGCTACTGATTTGACTACCTAACAGAGAGGATAATTCTCAAGTTTTAGAATTGAAATAGCTATATTGTTTGTTAGCATCTAGGTATGTTTCCAGCTTACTAAGTAGTATAGGCCTCTTACAGCTTCATCATGGGTCTTACAACACCACAACCCAGACAGTGGCTTGGACAGAACATTTCTTCATCAAAAGGCTCAACAAAAGTCACTTCACAGAGGACAAATGACAGGTAATGGTCAATCCCTAGCTGCTGTTCGGGAAGAGACCCAACCTCTCTGTTTCAGTTTATCTGGGATCGCTGGGACAGCTTGCAGCAAATTAGAACCATGGACTATAGAAGTCCAGGTAGCACAAGGGAGACTGACCAACTGCTTGAAGTGAGAGCAGTCTGGTAAATGTGGTTACTAAATAGCCTGAACCTGAAAGATCTTCCCTATAGAATACGTGCTGCTTTCCATGCCACCCCTTTTCAAGCTGGAGAGGAAGCAAAGTAAGGATAAAGAATTTTTATTATAGATCTTAGGTAAACAACACTCCAGCTCCAATGCAATCTTCCACAAGAAAGAAAAACAACTTCTCAAGCAAGTTTAGATTGTTAAACAGGAGATAGATGAAAGCATTGCCTCAGAATGCAAGGAAATCCCAGGCTGGCTGGTTGGGAAAGAATTAGCAATACATAATTAAAAAGAGCACTCTCCCCTTCCTCATCCCTGAGGTGAACACAGGTCCTGCATATTACTGACTTCTACATCAGCACCAGACAATGCAGCTATCATTTGAGGTCTTTCTCCTTTCTCCCCAGGCCTCCCTCCCTCATGCTTTCAGTTGCTGGAGGCTGTTTCACACCAGTTCCTGCGAAGGTCCCTGTGTAGCAGGACACGCTGTTTGCATGTGCAGTTTGTGATGAAAGATTTGGCCACTGAAGAGCACCAGGAGGGAGGAAACCAGATAGCAGCATTTATCCTGACTTGTGATAGAGGTTCACAGGTCCCCTACTGGTGGCCTTGATTGAGCACCAATGGAGCCAACCCTCCTGCTCTCGTGTTTAGAAGACAGGAGCAAGGCAGAGCTCAGATCACACTTCACTGAACAGAGTAAATCCTGTCATTTGGTAATACTGCCTGGAACACAGTCTCTTGGCATCCTCTGCCCACAATGATATCAGCAACACACTACGGAGCTCAGACCCCTTGCTACAAAAGCTGGGGACTGAAGACCACGCCAGCACAGTGCAGTGGTGCAGCTGAGCTGTGCTGTTCCTTGGCACTCAATTCCAGAGGCAGGGAGTCTGTGAGAATGGCTTGAGTGCAAGTTGGTCATATATGAAGAGAATACCCAGCTACACACTCATGTAAAGGCTAGAAACTCCCTCACCTCAGGGCATAAACCAACCACCAACTTCCTCTATGTGTAAGTTATACCATATTTGTTTGTCTTAGGAGTTCTTGTAGCTTTCCCTCAAGCATCTGGTGTTTGCCTGTCTTGGAGAAGGGATGCCAGGCTAGACAGACAGATCATGGCTTCTTTCTGGTATGGCAATTACTGCATTCCACTCTGGAAGGGGGAGAACACACTGGGGAAAGCGAGGAATGTTAGATGGCAAGTTCCAAAAACACATGGCCCCATTAAATAGCCTTCCCTCCCTGTCTGGCTCTGCACAGTCATGCCAGCAGCACACCAGAAGCACATAGCAGCACAACTTGGCCCTTTGCACTTTCAAAGAGTCCTGTGTTCCAGCACAAAATTTGGGAACAAAGCTGAGCAGGGCTCAACCCTCATCCTGGAAGTCCTCATATGTGCAAGAAGCAGGATGTTCCCATGCAAATAAAAGTGTTACAAAACAAAGGAACAGAGCAGAATTGTGGAATTCAGCACAAGTTAATACAAAATACAATATTTAAAAAAAAACAAATCTCACTAGACACCATGGTCCCTTAACACCAGGTTGGATCAGTCCTTGTCCTATAGGACCTGTGCCTCTAGAGCCAAAAAAAAAAATCAACCAGAAAACAAAACTCATCAAAGGTTACCTACAAAACCAATTTGTACAAACTTTGAGTAAGCCAACACACTCCCAGCAGAATATTAAATAACTGTATCAGTCTGTGAACTAGGGGCTTGGGAGAGTGTTTATACTTGAAATAGGCATTTGGCAAAGCCTTTTTCTTCCTGCTCTGGAGCCAGAAGACTTCCAACCTCCCCAAGACAACTGTAATTTGGGAAACTCAGACCTGCCTTTCTACCTAAAAATTCTTCTCTCTGTTGACTTTAGCTCTGACTTTGGCAATCAATTCCAGGTCTCCTGATCTGTGTGTCAGCAGAAATTGCCAGTAGATATCTGTCCAGATTAGTTGCCCGGACACCATCTCACTTGTGGCCTGCTCACGGATACTGTTCTTGAAAGCAGCTGCTGCATTTATCCACTGGAGCCCTCATTTCCTCACCGCCCATCTGCTGCAGGGGAGGCAGAGCCACGCACACTAGACACAAATAACTGACAGAGAAGACCTTGCCACACCAAACAATAAAGACCAGGAAATCCAAAGCCTGCACCTACCTCATGAATTTGTGCTGGTTTTTAAAAGCAGAGGAAGAATGTGGATAAGCAAACAGAGATATGGTTGAACGACTTATCTAAGTTTAGACAAGTGGTATCTAAATAATGCTATTTTATCTTATTACTGTAACAAATATGAGAATTGATTTAATAACCTAATGTTGGTTTTGGACAGTAGAGGTCTGCATCAATGGACCAAGACACTAATTATATTATCTTATCAAATCAGTGTATAATAATAGAACTTCTCTATGCATTGATGGAACTCGGCTTAGCTCTGCATGAGAAAATAATCTCTGAAAGAAAGGGAATGACACAGTATTTAGCAGAAACTCCTTGTGCATAGTTGTTATTTTCTTCCCCTTTCAAAATATTATTCTCTTTAAGGTATCACATGATGAGAAATTTCTTCGATAATCTTTATTGCTTGTTATTTAACCTCCCTCTGTCTTTCTGAGAGGTAGTCAATATAATTTTCCAAAAGACTTAAGTGAAAGGGAAAGAACTACTGGTGCATATGCAGATCAATTCATTGTAACCTGACAATAAAGCTTTTTTCATCAAGGTACAAGCAAAACGACTTGCTGACATTAACTGGCAAGTACTTTGCATTCATATGGTATCTTTCATCTACAGACTTCAAAGCATCTGACAGGAGGCAGGCAGGCCTTGTTTCGTCATCCATCCAAGGAAGAAGCTGCATCACAGAGTGGCAAGGCTTCCCCAGAAGGTAAAACCATTAGCAGAAATCTAAATGAAGTGATTCCCAGTCCTTAAAAATGAACTACTCTGCCCCAGTACAAATTACACGTGCCCCAGAGAGCAGAGCCACCACTCACCCACGCCCCTCTGAGAACTGTTCAGGGTTCTTTAAGAATGTAAATTCAATTCATGAGAAACTAAACAAACACAGAACACAAGAATACTCTTCTACACACAGGGAAATGATGGGGATCTGAAACCAATCCAGATGTGAAGTTCTGTAGTACTCCAAGGAGAAGCACTCGAGTGTACCTGCAGAAGCACAGGTTTTCATTCATGAGGAGAGGCAGGGAAATCCTGATACATAATCTAGCAAGTGTTTAAATATACCTGTTCAGATGAAGATCTCTCCAGAGAAAAACTAGGACTGTAAGAAAGGTTACGGAAATTATTTTTAAAATGCCATCTTAAAGAGAGCTCTTCACCTTTTTCATGTAGCTGAAGAATGCTGACTGCTTAGAACACTCAAATGACCAGCAGAAACTCGTTTTAACATATATAGGAAAGAAAAATCCCTGCACAGTGCTATTTTAAAAGAAGCATATGGATTCCTCTAATTTTGAAAACAGCAAACAAAATATTATGCTGAGGCAATCTCTGGAGTAAGCAGCCTTTCAGCATTGGTCAAAGAAACTGCAATAGAAATATTTTAAAACCTACTCTCTAGTTATGAGATCTCTCATGGCCTGTGGAGGTGGACAATATTAGAGGCCACTAAATCCTGAAGTTTATTTTTCTAAAAGTTTTCACTTCAAATAAAGCTTTGTTTTAATATGTATGGGGCCAACTGTTAGAGCATTGAGGTCCTGGTTATTAGCCAGCTAGAGCTCATGAATTATGTTTAGTGAGAAGTTTATTGGCTCAGTAAACACCATTCCAGTTCCCCTCACTCCTGAATCGTGGAAGCCAAACCAAGAGATATTCAATGCCATATTACCACTAGCACCAGAGCAACCATTATCTGATTACAGACATTTTATTTTTTGTAAGGAATTTGCTATTGCATCATTTAATACGTGGAAGTCGTTAAATTTACTAAGGCAACACACAAAGAGTAAGTAACTGTTTGGTTCTGTTTATCATCTTCTGGAGAATATTTGTTTCCATCTCATAGCTTTCCAAATCCAGGCATTACAGAAATGTAGTCCCTCAAACACTTTGTAGGGTAGGAGTTTGGCAAGGAATTTTTAACACTAGCAAGGTGCTCGTGAAGATCCGAAGTGGAGCCAGAGCACCTGAGGTGGTGTTGGCGCTACCTGGCCTCACCCCATGTGGGCAGGCACCAGGAACCTGCAGACCAAAATGCAAGGTAGGCATCTCTAGAACAAGCAGGACTGATGAGTAGCTGTGCAAATCCAGAAGCAACAGCTACCTGTTGTGGCTGGCTTTGTCCTGGATTGTAGCTGGTTACCTCTCACTGCCATGAGCTAAAGCCCCAAGTACAGAGAGTAAGCAATGATCAGTCAATGTGCAGCGACTTGTTTGTGTGCTGGTTGTTCCAGTTCTCTGGAATAGCTAAGATAGCCAGAAGACTGTACAGGGACTGTGTCAGTCCTTGAGGCAAGGAAAGTTAATTTACTTGGAAGAGTAAGGATGAAAAAGAGAGTGCAATAATAACAGTAGTCTATTCTGGTAGCAAAGTAAACTGTAACTGAAAGAGTTTAGGTTCTTCTCCTAGTTCTCTACATCTGTTTGCATCTGTTTGTGTCTCTGCTTCCTCTCTCCCCTTTTGTTTCACTATCTACTATCTACTATTATCTACTATTACTATTACTATCTACTATTATCTACTATCTACTACCATCTACTATTTAGACTGGAACATTCTTCAGGGAAGAGATTGTGCTGGTACAGCCCAGTGACAGCCTTAGGGTTCTGCAGTCCCTAAGCCAAACATAGTCCAATTTACATAACACCAACTATGAAATCATGTATTCTCAGGTAAATGCTTCTTCTGATGTCCTGAATCTGTCCATATGACAATGAAGAAACTTGGCAGTACAGATCCTTAATGTCCAACCTATCCCACAAGGACATATCATCACATGAAGCACCTCTGGGGAACAGGCAGAGTTAAAATCTTTCAACCCCAGTAGTGGTGAAAGACAAGATACCCTTCTCTTTAAATTTAACCCTCTCCCTTCCAAAGAATGCCTGGAATTTGTACTATTTCCCAGCAGAGAGTGGAAGGCAAAGACTTGGCATGGGGCAAGACAGATAAGAGCAGTTGCCTTCTCTAGGTTTTGTTAACTCTGCATAATTTCTTAGGGCATGTGATGGTTAGAGAGAGACACATCTGCCAGTGACAGACTACAAATCACTAGGATAATTCCAAGCAAACAAAATCTAGTTTACAATGTGGTTGTGGTATATAAAACACCTCTGTAAAACTACAGTATAATTCAGCTGCTGCACTTTCCTTTACAAATCAAGGATACGGTTTTCCCTCTCAAAGACTGCCATTTAGGATCACTGTGACATTGAATAAAGTCTTGGCAGTCCTCTGGGGCACAGGGTGAAGGTTGATTGTTGTTGGAAGTTTCTATAAGCAAGCCACATTTAAATACCATATTTTGCAAAAGGGCCCATATTGCCTTGCCTGTGAATTCAGGTTCCTTTACCAGTTTAAAATCTGGGTCAAAGCAATTTGCTTACATTTGGAGTCCTTTTCCAAAATTAATGTGCGTGGTGTTTGGAGTTGCAGATACAAGACAACCGGATACTCTGCTGTTATCTGCTCTGCATCATGCATCTACCATCTACAGTTTTCCTGCTAAGCTTTGTTTGCATGGACAGCCCACTCCTGCAGCAGTTGCACACTCAGCATCCTAATGATATTATTCTTGGCCATCCTGTTAAACTCACAGCGTAAGGTAGATGTACAGGAGTGAGCCCTACTGGATTCTCAGCAGTTTTTAGATGGCTCCAGATTACAGCATGGGTGGAAGTTTTCATAAGCAGTGATGAAGTTCAGAGCTTTTCCATTCAAATAGGATGTTGACTACTGCTGTCTCTATCTCTTTCACTTCTGTGGTGATAATTAGATTACCCAAATGTACTGGGCTCACAGCTACATCAGACCACTCGGAAGATCCAGTTAGTGCTACATACAGCTGTCAAATTGCTTAGCTAAATTTCACACAGGGATCATACACAACAACTGTGACAGTTGATGTTTGTTTCACTTTGCCATTCAAGGAGGTACTTCTGGATTACTAATTTCTTGTATGACTTGGGTGCTGGCTGGTTCAGAGATTATTTTGTTGTATCCTGACAGGCAGTTGTTAGCTTGACCCTAAGCCCTCAGCACACACATTTAAATCTCTCTGATCTGGAAATCTGGATGGCATATCTGCTCAGGAGTCCCACCCAGTGTAAGGATCCTTTCCATGTTTATTTCGGTGCTTCTTGAGAGAGGAAAGACAGAAAGGAGGGGAATGAGAAAGAAGCCCAAAACCACAACACAAATTTGCCACTTAAGCTTACTGACAGAACTGACCTGCAAAGTACAAACAGTAACAGAGAATTGTGATATTCACACTTTCTCATAATACTCCTCCAGGTATAATATATAATGTTTCTTTAATACAAACCACTTTGGAGTAACAATCAATGAATTATATTAAAATACAATAAAAATACTGGGTTTAGGATAAAAATGTGGTTCCAATCTATGGGCTTGTAAAGGAAAAGTCAGCAGAGCCTTTACTCCTCTTGTAGGTAAATTCTGAAGTTTCATCCCCTTGTTCACAAGCCAGGCGGAATAAAAATACCCACCTACACTAAACCAAAGGGAGCCACTCGTAACCCAGACACAACCACAACAGACATTCTCGACAGTCCTTGGCTTAATAGAACACTGCTTTGTGGTTATACCCACCACTAGGATCTCATCTTGCAAGTTCTAGCACGTTTAATTTATTCCAGGTCATACATCAAACATAATATTAAAATTTAAGATGGCATTTGAGATTGAGACTTTCTTTTGCAGTTCGAGTAGAGAGAACACAGTTGGGACTGTGGGTGCACGAGTGTATTAATAAATAAACACAAACCTGCAGCTATCACTCAAGAAAAACAATTGGTCTTTAAGAGGGGAAAAAAGTTGTAAAAAGAATCAATTCCATTAAATAGCTCTATAAATCAATTCCACCAAAAATCAATGGGAAACTGCATCCACCATGTGCCGAGTAACTCCCACACATCGGGTGCAACTGTCTGTGACAGCGGCCACGCAGCAGCTCTGCCTGCCAGGAATTCAGGCAGCCAGGGGCTGAAGCAAGAACCCCAGCATTGCCCATGTGCCCTCCTAAGAGCCCTGGCACTGCCCACGCTGCCCTCCCACTCCTGCCATGGAGCTTTGGCCCTGCTCGCTCAGGGGGAGCTGCAGCTCTGGGAAAGCAACTGCTCCCTGCCAAGGCCTGCACATCTGTTCATGGAGCCCCTGCTGGGAGCAGCCCTGCGCTCACAGGAGCTGTGTAGCCCCGCCTCCAGACACTCTGGTGGCTGTGCCACCTAAAAATCGGTGGAGGAAAGCTCACGGTTCTTGTTAGAGCCAGGCATCTTATATGGCCAGGTCTGAAATGAAGCAGGGCTTCAGGATTTTCCAACAGGTTTTGTGCCACATCAAGTGCCCCCAAAGGGGAGCTGACTTAGGCACAGATATGGGGAAGGTGGGAGGGGAACACTAAGGATATGGGGCCTATGGGCCAGCAACATGCAGTAAGTCACATACTGCTTAAACAAATTACTTGTTTAAGCACAAGTTCAGGAGTTCCACGCTGTGTCAGTCTTGCTAGTTCAGTGACTCCCTTAGTGACTGTGCCAGGCCACTGCCCTCTCACTTTCAAAGTGCAGCTCAGTTGCACTTTCACATTTATAGGTGGTGGGTGCCCCTTCAATGACTGGAGAAACCCTTGGGGCTTTCATTTTGTGCTGGCAGCTCTCAAATGACTTTAGAAACAAAACCCCTGGGGCTTTTGTTCTGTGTGGCAGAGCAGAGAGGGCATGGAAGATTCTGGCTTTGTTAAAACCTGTAGAAAAATTCATGTCCTGTGTCTTTCCCTTCATGTGCTTCACGTGTGCTGTCATGTCTCTGGGCCATTAGAGACACACTGTTTAAGAAATTGAGATCTAGCATTTTTGCAATAGAAAAACTTGATGAGTTGGCCTCTGCTATTCAGCACGAAGTACCAAAACCCATTTTTTCCTGTTGTAACTGAATGTCAAGTGTAACTTGACAGTTACTGCATACAGAAACACTCATATCTGGTATTATACATTTATATTTTAAACAGAGAAAGAATGCATATATGTGTATAACAAATAATGAAGAATTTAATGAGAGGGCTCAGGACTGTTCCTGGCAGGGAATGAAACTATCTACTGCATCTCTCCAAGTCTCTGTGACCCAGCTGCAGGAGGGATTTGATCTCCAAATAGCATTTTTGATCTTGGGCCTGATCTCAGCAATCAGCACCCTCAGCTTACTGATTTCAGTGGGATTTGAGAGCATTTGATATCAAACCTTCCATCAGTCACAAGTTTCCCCTAGATGTAAAGACATGCAGTTCTGGAAAGCAAGACTTTGACATAGGCTGGAGGTTTGATGTCAGGAGTAAGTGGGAATTGTACAATCAGGGGCTTCAATCTAACCACTGGTATTTGGCAAGACAAAACAGCAATACATTGAAGTCTGTCCCTTTTGAATTACTCCTTAAAACTCTATCATATGACTCTTCTGCTCCAGAAGAATTAATCAAATATTAAGAAGTATAGTAAGGGAAGCTGAAGGCCACTGTCATTAGAACAGCCAGATTTTCCTGCAATTAACAGTGGAAGTTCCTCATTTTCCCTGTTCCTAAATCCTTCTGCAGTGATACTTCATTTACTGGGATTTTAGTTTCATACCAGTCAGGAAAAAATTTTTTTGGCAAGTGGAGTTGAAGTATTAGAATAAGGAAGGGCGTTTGCAGAGAGTTTTGAAACACAGATCCTGTTCTAAAGAGAGTCTCTGTGCACAGATGCCACACCAACACCTGCATGGATGTAACTTGCAACTATTTGGTGGCTCTCTGAAGTTCTGTAGTAGCTTAGAGTGAAGAAATTACTGTTGTATTTATGAAGGACAGCCCAAAGCATGGTGTGGAAAAAAATTGTGTGGAAAGAGACAGAGAAAACAGATAGGAATAAACACAGCCCAAGGAACAAGGAGATTATAGTGATACAGCAAATATGTAGGAATGGTTGGGAAAAGCAAGTATGTGCACAAGTGGGGAAGAAGAAAAGAATCCCACAGGTTAGATAACCAAAGCATAAATTGCAATAAGCAGACACTATGGACTTGGAGTTGAAGCCAGCATAGGGATCTGAAGTGTCAACTTGCATTTAAGGACTATCATAGTTAAAATCATGAGCCAAATTGCATAATAGGCAAATGAGATGAACTGAAAGATTAAGCTATGAAAAGTGACTCACAGAGAGGATTGTAAGGACCTTTTATTTTTAAATCCTGCTCCTGAACTCTTTTATACTCAAGAAAAAAAAATCTTAAATCCCATTTCCTGACAGTATAGGGCTAAAATGTTAACACTGTATTTCATAACAGTTAATGTAAAACAGGATTACTGCGCTGACTTGTTCTTGAAGAGCAAATACACTCTAAAAACTAGATTGGGAGGGAGGTAGATTTCTTTCTGACAAATCCGCTGACAAGAAGCAGAATGGAGATAACATATTTGTGTCTATGACTTCTGGGGATGAACAGAATTTAAAAGTCTGTTGTCCTCAGTAGCATTGATGTACTCTTCCAGCTGGACTTTTTTTGTTCAGTTATTCACTGTAGAGACTGACTTAATATGAATAATTGTGCTTTTCTTTCCTATTCAGATGAAGTGCTTACACTCTTTTCAATGAAAGTAAAAGAAATGCCTTGTAAACCCTAAGTTTAAAATAAGCCAGAAATATCTTATGAAGAAGATCCAATGACCCATCAGAAAGAATAACTTCTTAATTCCAGCCAGGAAGCTGCCTCCTAAGAAAAATAAAGATTCAATCCCCTATACCCAAGCAGACCTTTCAGCCAGAGCCTTCTGTGACACTGCAGTCTATCTGGGACTTCCCTATGTCAAAGCCTTTTACACTTTGAGAGCACTTAGGCAGCGAGTGTGTGACACATCCAGTGAGACTCGTAATGTCTTGCCTGTTTTCTCTTGAGCCTCTGAACTGTGACCTCAAAGCAAATGAATCTGAGAAGAAAATACATTAATCAGGCATTCACTCAGCCAGGCTCTGGGTTTTTAAAGCAGGGATCTGAATCAGCTAGATCACCTCCCACTTCTTTCCTGATACAATTAGTCAGCATCTGCCCCAGCAGCCAACCCGCTGCCTCTCAGAGGGGGGGACAAGCAGCTGCAACTCCCTTGCCCCCTCCTACTTCCTAGCAGGCTGTAGAACCGCGGAGAACAGCTTCTGAATTCTGTCTGGTGAAGGTTAGCATCCCTTCCCTGCACTCAGGGGAATGAGAGGACCTGAGAACAGCTACCACTTATAGCCCCTTTGATTCACTGCTCCAGCCCAAGTGCAGGTTCAGACGTGTCCCAGCCACACCTCTCCCACCTTGGGCCAAGGCCATGCCAGCTCCACACACCTGTTGGAGGCTTCCCCACATTTTAAGGGAATCCCCAGAAGGGGATTTGCAGGTGCTCCATCCACTCCGTTCAAAGAGCACAGGCAACAAATCAACCTGGGAAATTGGACCCATAGCATTCAATGTGGCCCTCTGACCTTTTTCAAAATGTTCTCAAGCCCACTGGGCTAGCAGGACTGAACTTTATAGCTAAGTGTTTTGAAAGAAGTGTATGCTTTTAAAATCCAGTTGAGTTTTTGCTAGGGGAATTTTACAAAGGCATCATTAGTGTATCCACAGGAGTTTTGCAATTTTAGGTTACAGGTGATTACAGCAAAAAAACAGTCATGCAAGTCAGGGTTGGAAGTGGGCTTCTACTTAGAGCCTGCCCCACCAGGCATTTGGAAAATAAATAAACCCCCCAAGCAGTTCTGTTTTACCCAACAGCTTTAAGGTTCCAGCCCCACTCCTAGGGCTGGATTGTGCAAGCTATTACTCCAGCAGTCACACCGAGTTCAAGCAAAGTGCCTGAGTAAGCATTTGCAGAATCTGACCCCCCCAGCCAGTTATCTATACAGAACCTATCTGGGCCTTGCATTGCAAGCTCTTTAGCTGGGGACATGGTCTGGAAGTATATTGTCAGCTGCAATGGGCTTTATCTCCATTTATAGCATTAAATCTAATTTTTGGTGCCAAGTGCAGCATTAGCCTTACAATGACATCTATTAAAGACATTTTCCCCTCAAGACTGTGATCTGACCAACAACCAGTTTGCAGTGTTCATATTTTTATTTTATTGCAAAGCCACCATGTTCATATTACTGTTCCCCTTCTCTAATTTCAAGCATTTTCTCAAAATACAGTACAACAGGCACTGAATTACAGAAATCCCACACCCTGGCATTATACTGACTTCACCTGAGATGCTGCCATCCTTCCTTCCCTGAAGATTTACAAAACAGGGAACTTAAAATTAAAGCAACAAACTTGACTGGTTAGTCTCCAGTAATGTGTAAGTTTAGCAGAGGCAGACTTGTTTTCTCTGTGCCATCAGAAGCATTCCTGATGGGCATCCAGCCCCTTCCCCCCTGCCAAGACACAGAGGAGGCAGGGGACAGCAGCCTGGCACAGCATGGAGCAGTTCTTATGGGAAAAAAAGTTGCAAGTTCCCCCGAAATGCTGCATCCTGCATGCCTAGAGGGACAGCTGCTACCTTCTCACTTACAAAATGTGACCCCAGCTAGTCGATCTACAGCACTAACGCTGTCAGATACCCTCCCACTCACCACTTTTGATGGTCAAAGCCATTGAAATGCAGTGGCTTCCCCTCCACCTCAAAAGGGGATGTGCTTTGCTTTTGCTCCAGGAAGTTTTAGGGAGGTGCTTTGGGTTTTTCAGTTTTTGGTGAGGGTACAACCCAAGATGTTTTAGATAAACACAATGGTAGCAGGAATCCATGTGTAACCACAGAGGAAGCGAGCACAAATAGGTAAATGTTCTGAATAATGGCAGCATAGATGCACATGGAAACTTGCTTGAACTCACCTGGACTCCTTTCCCCCTTTCTTGTCCAACCAGTTAAAGGATAGGGAACATCCCAGGCCTCTTGCATATGGTACTAGATGTTCTGGGCATTAGGTAGAAAACTGCTAAGTCTTTTGGAATGGAACAGTTGATGTCATGTAGCCCAGGTCCCACTTCATATCAACTCCCAAAATTTGGAAGGGAGAGGGAGGTTTTATTTAGAACAAGTGAAACAGAGAAACTGAGATGCTCAATCAGTCATTTGCATCTCATGGGAGTAGAAGCTGGTTTGTTGGGCTATGGCCATGGCTTCTGTTCCGTTAAGGAAAAACCCTTCTGCAGCTTTCAGAAAGCCATACGAACACCTCAGAAAAGGTTACATGAATATGCCAGAGACACAACTGTAAGTCACAGATTACTGATTATGAAAGCATTTTGAGATCTTTGAGTTGAAAGGATGTCTTTTCTGGATAGGCCAATATTTTAATTCCATACTTCAATGATCAGTGTTTCAGCAGGACCCTTAAAATATATTTTCCCTCCATGACTGTCTGTCATGTTCTGCCCTACTCCAGGTGTAACCAGGATACTGTCCTCTGTGGTTGGTTAGATAACTCCATGCATGATTTCAAGTACTACAGCTCTATCAAAAGTACTCGTTTTCTCTGCATTTGGTTCCACTTACAAGACTCTGAATTATTAGTACAGCATTCAGCTTGAAATCCTCTTGCACAATTTACAGGGTGAAATATTAGACAATACCAGCTACTATTGTTATTTTCTGTTCATTGAATGCTAGTGGAAATTCAGCCCATCTTCAAAATACCATGGCCTTACACAGGGAAAGGTGAAGAGGTACAAACACATGAAATTATTTTTCCAGACTCAAACAACGTATCAATGGCAAACAAACTCTCATTCTCAACTCTGTTTTAGCCACCAAAACAGAGATTGTCAGAATGAAGCTGATGGTCCTCTCTCTGCACTCAAGTCACTTTTTCCCTCACTCAGGAGCTGAGGAATATTAATACAACAATTAAACCCATCACCTTACAAGCAACAACAGAAACTGGGAGACCCAGCCCGACTGGAATAAACCAGCTGACTACAGCTGCTAAAAAGAGGTCCACACTTGGGCAAATACTCAAGACATTCCTTCTCCAAGGCACCACCCGTAATAACAGGCCAACAGTCTCAAACACCTCTGCATTTGGATGGATACACAGAACCACATACATTAAACTGCTTTTCTTGGAGTTCATTTAAGAATGCTGCCAGCTTGTAAACAGCAGTCAGTTTTGCTGCCAACACAATTTCTACCTAGAGCAAACGGAAGTGCTTTTCCAAGAATTTCCAAGACTGTTGCGTCACACTGTGCGCTGGCATTGCACTATGCAAGCCGGGAGGGAAGACACAAAAATCCAAGCTGCTGCTTGCTGCATCCTGAAGGGGATTATTTAGAGGCATTTATTTATTTTCAGGAAGAGACTGACAGTGCAGAACAGTCCTTCTAAAAACTCCCAGTGCTCACTGCAGAGGAATATAGTCTCATTAATACTTTCCAGTGCTGTAGCAAAAAGAGAGTAATTTTTACAGCTGGCATGTTTCAATTTTCATGACAATTCTGAAAGCCTTGTTTGATAAGGTACAGTGAAGACTAAGAAATGTAGCATTTCTGAAGGACTAGAGAGACTTCTTCTCTAGCCTCCCTCCCCCGACGTGGGTTTTCCATAATCCTAAAGCGTTAGTTATCCTTTGGCAACTTTACCATTTTGAAGCTTTATTAGAATTATGTGTATGATGACAGCATTTACAGGCTGTTGCTAAGGTCAGAGTCCCATTATGCAAACTTTAAAATATTATGAGCATTTATAAGATAAATACACAAAACAAACCAAGGACATTGTATTCTCCATACTTTACAGATGAAGAAGACTGAAGTTGCTCACTCACTTCATGACCATAGCATGGAAAGTTTAAATCAGGGATGGAAGCACAGTTCCTTGACCACAAGCTCACCCAGAAGAATTAAATGTGGGCAAATATTCAACCACTGCATCAATTAATAAAAGCAAGTGCTTATAACCAAGTTTTTCTGGGTAAAACTTTTCAAGTCATAATTTACATTGCTTTTAAAAAACACTCAGCCAAACCTCACTCTGATGACATCTGAAGAATTTCAAGACAACTCTTGCTCTCATGTCAAAATTCCCGTTATTGAGCATTCTGGTACTATGGTTCTGGCTATGTACACTTCATAGCTGTGCACGCAAATCTATAATTTTTAGTGGATTCCTTGCCATCTACAACTTTGGTAGATATTTTCCCTGCCTAGAAGGACATCCATGTTTTTCTTCGGAGACTGAGCACAATCATGTCACTAATATCACATTATCAAAGAACATTTGAGCTGCCCAGGAAAGAACAAAGAGCTTTTTTCAAGGACTTGAGGAGTTTGATGCAAAAAGTTCCATATGAGGAACTGTTCTGGATACTTTATAAGGGTAAACAGAAACTAGGAATAACAAAGCACCTCACCCTTCCAAGGGTAGGGGAAACAACATTAAATATAAACAGCACAAATTTAAGTCTCACTGTACACTCACAATTTCAAACCTTCTTTTAAACAGGTCTTGTTTTTAAAAAGCATTCTTCAATTGTATGTCTTTCCTAGTGAAGTTTTGAGGAAAATTTGTCCCTCCACAGAAAAAGCCACTACTTTACTGCTCCATCCACCCTGGGCAGTTAATTAACCCTTCACACCAGGATCTCTTGCAAAGGGACAGAGAAGCTGTTTTTTCAGTTTAGTTCAATAACCACTTCTTTCAGACTGCAGAAAGCAACTGAGATTTGAGGAGGGGCAGAAGGGCAGGAAAGCTGACTTCCCTCCAAATGAAAACTAGGTGTTAGAAACTAGTATCTGCTAGTTCCAAACTCAAAAAAGAGCAACAAAACTATAAATAATCAGTTCACTTTTGCTCAAAGAACACTTCCTTTGCTTTGCATTTAAATTTGAGCTGAATAAAAGTCACAGAATAAGTCACACAGGAAAGGACCTCAGGAGGTCATCAGAAAGTGTTTTGATGAGAAAGTATTTTACAAATATTTTTATTTAACACTTCAAAATCTTCAGGTTTAACATTTAATTGAATTTAATTCTATATAAGAAGTTTCTTGAGTCACTTCTCAGAAACAATAAGATAGTAAATTAATATTGTTTCTGATTTGCATGTTGAATCATAGCCTGAATGTGTTAACCCTGTCCTGCTTAACGTGAAATTTGTTTTAAAGTTATTTTAGTTGCACATCAACATGTTTTAATAGGTAGAGACCAGCAAGATCCAGTCTTTCTCCTGCCAGATAGACAAACAAGCAAGCTTTAAAATCAGGTTTCTTGTTGGCTGATTTCCATTCTCAGTTAAAACTGGCAATGCAAATTTCTCTATTCTGTTCTTTATTGAACAAGAGAAAAGATTTCCAAACTGTCAAACTGGCTGGTGGCATCTTGACAGCAGATGGAAATGCAGTAAGTGCCGTCCTACATGGCAGTGTCTTTATGTGACTCCTAGAAAACTGAATCCCCTCACTGAATGGCTCTTTATACAACAGGAAATGAGCACACATTTAGGGGAAGGAATCTGCTGCACACCCCTGTCATCTTAAACGGGCCCAGGAATGAATGGGACTAGCGCAGCATGAAGAGCAGTCAGGTTGTTTACCATGAGACCCCTCCCCAGTGACTCCATCGTGTATCTCTCTTTACCCTCGTGGCAAAGGACTGATTTGGAGACAATTTTATCTTGCACAGTGTTTGGTTCAGTGGGGGAAGGGAGTGGATAGGGCAAACTGATACATTATGGAAAGCCATCCCCTCTTCCTCTACCCAGGGGACTGAAGGACGGTAAATGCCTCAGGCCAGCATACTGACGTGAAATGTTTCCTACCTCCCATCTAGAACCTGGGCAAGGACAACATTGGCACATTTTTTCATCCAGTATCTAAAGCTGGAAGAACAAGAGGGGGTTGTTCCTAGCTCCTGCACAGATCTCTCAGAACACCTAGCAACAGAAGCAAGAGGTTCACCCTGTTTTCAGGGACGCTTTTATTGGGAGGGTTCCCTGATGACTGTTTTGAGCAGGAAACCAATCCTTGCACTTCTTTAAACTCTTCCTACTGCCAGCTGAAGACTCAGACCCTTCTTCTCCCAGCTTAGCTCTCAGTGCATGTCTTCTAACACTTTCTGCAGGGCAGAAACCTCAGTTTGTCTTTTCTCCATTAGAGAGGGTAAATGAAGGAAGCTTCCTACAATAGGTCCATTTCAAAAAGCCTGCTTGAGGTTTTCAGTTTAAAAGATCACTCTTTAGCCCCTTCAAATCCACAGGATGCACATCCGAAAATGTGATATAATACATATGTAATCCTGGATAAACTACATTCTCCATCCCATTCCATTAAGTAAAATCAGTAACTAGAATCCCTGTTTAGGATTTGTGATTACAAGGATCACTCTCCGCCCTGCCCTGGTCAAACAATACGGGCTCTAGGAAAGCATGAGAGCCGTCATTTCAATAACGCAAAACCCTGTTGCTTCCACTCCAGAACAGCTGACTTGAAGTGCATGCTAGGCTGTGCTTATTAACAAAATGAGAAATCTGATACATAGAAAGAAAACACTATGTGAGGATTAATCCTGGATTGCAGTTTGTGGCCAGCACTGGGCTGTCATCCAAACACAGATGAAAAAGAACAGAATTTCTCCCACCTGTCACTTACAGCAGGTAGAGCTATTGCTGTCTTGTGACCTCCTCCTTTACAGCTATTGTAACAACTCATTTTGTATCAGCTTAAAATTCAGGATTGACCTCACTGTTTCATTTCTTCCTTGTTTTGTGGGAGCCAGCACTGGAGGGTGAATTTTCTTTCCAGGAATTACAAACAAGCGTGAGTAACTTACAAGTTTGGACAGCTAGCACAATACACCTATGCTTCTAGGAAAGAAACGCAGTTTAAACCGGCATCCTATTGGAATCTGGAGATGCTTACTGAACAAGAAAATACAACTCTCACGAACATCTTTTTAACATTGTCCTGCTACTTTTGAGAGAGGCAAACACACTGTCACTGATGATTGCAGGAGACCTGAACAAACCAATGCATTTTCTTTGCCAATGAGCTACTGCACAGCAGAGTGAAATCCCTACTGCAATGCATTGTCCTTACTCCCGATACTGTAGCAAGACAAAAACCAACATAAGAAGGCCTAATGGCTCAGTCACTGGTGTTCAATTCACACTGAACCAAAGAAGTCATCTTTATTTTTTTTAAATATATTCTCCTGCTTATGGTTGCGTTGACACTCTGTTGTTGCAATGCCACAGCTGAGCCCTGTTAATTTTTCTCCAAGCCCAGCAGGGAAGGCATGTCTGCTGATGCTGAAATGGTCCCTTCCCATTGAGCTTTGCCTGTCACAATACAGCCAATATAATGGCTATGTCACAAATGTGATTCTGCTTTCTTCCACTCCAACACCACATTTGCTGCAGCACTGAAATGTCGCTTTCTGGCAATGTTCTTCCCTGGCTTTTGGCAGAAGCTGCGGTTCTGTTCGTACACTTTATCAGTCAGATTTGGTTAGGGTATGGGAAACTTGGTTTTCTGTAGAGAAAACATGGCAACCTCTTCCCACCAATACCTCTGGCTGCCAAGCTGCGATGTGTTCATCAGACTGGATGACAGGGTTAAATGCTGCAGTCAGCACAAACAGGAGTTCTGATAGGAAGGCAAATGCTCCTCGGTTTTCAAACATCATCCCATTTCCCTGCATCTATCATCAAAGAAGGCAGCAGGAGCTCAAAGAACAGCCACACTATTTTCTGCAAGGTCAGAGGAATGCACAACATACAGTTTATGTTTGGCAGCTCTTAATTACTATAGGCTGTAAAGATGCTAGAAAACGACAACTTCCATTGCAAGATCTGCTGTTCACAACTTTGAATTTCATGCTGTGGCCACCAATTTTGAGCTGTGGTGGCTGTTTTAGAGAATTTAAATCCATTACACAGACTAACTGCTTGGCATTAGGTTGTTTTCTAGTTATTTTAAACAACTAATCAAAATTAATTGAACATGTATCCTTCTGGAACAAGGCCTCTCACCTTCTCTTTCTCTCCTCTCTCCCCCCACCCCTTGTCACACATCGGCTTCTGCCAAACAATTCAGCACTGACACTACAGCACATCACGTGGTATCAAGTGCTTCAAGCATCTTGCAATACTTATTGCTATCTACACATCCATAAGTCATTCCATCCAGAAACGTATGTGAATACTAACGTGAGCTATTTCCTTGTGCATTAAAAATTTAGAGCTCTCCCAGATCATTGGAAGAAGCTTTTTCCCCCAAATACTGAAAAATCATCCCTTTTATGTGTGTGAGTCTCATCTGCATTTCACATAGATTAGGAAGCATGACATAAGGAAAACCTGCCATATCCTTATACTCTCCCATTCCTCCTGCTTATGCTCCTGTGGCCACGCGAGTCTGTCGTGATTAAGCAATGGATTTTAGATGTCAAAGAACAAGGTACTTACACGGGGTGTCTTTACCCGTGTTAGGATGGAAAGTAACAAATGTAAGAGGTTGCTTATTCTTAATGCTGATCTCCTCCAGAGCTAAAATGATATGTCAGTAGCAGGTGGCAAGTTTGAAGACCCCCTCCTCTCCTCTTTTTTTTTCTTTTTTAAATAAATAAATATAACAAAGGGCACACAGATTTGACCTAATGGGTCAACCATCAAAAGTTAAACTGATTTAAATAATTAGACCTAGTATGTCAGGCACCACTGCAAATAATTGCTCCTAATGCTTTTAGGATTAGATTGCTAATGAAAAGGCGCAAAAAGGAGGCCATTTGCAGTTGTGGAAATAAGTCAATTTTCTTTCCATATGTTATTTTCCCCATGTAGATTTGCTGTGAAATCCTAAGGAGTCATTTACAGCTTTCTCTCCAGAGCTGCTGTAGTATATACAATAGTTCTGAGTAATAAAAAATAGCAATAAGTCATCTTGAAATATTAGTTGTTTATACACTGTATTTATCAAGCATAGCAAACATCTGCTCATAGTTCTGACATTTTCCAATGAAAGTGACTATTGCATATTGTTTTCCCCTTAATTTCTGGAAAAACATGGGAGCTATTCAAATATAAACAGCATTCTGCAACAAATTTGAACCAGTTTTGGTCAAAGGACAGTTCATTAGCAGAATGTAATTCTGCTGCTCTTAACTAATTTCTGGCTGCTCTCTGATTTATTCTAACAGCTAAGTA
>VXBI01008034.1:400700-446078 GCA_013397375.1 Toxostoma redivivum | reverse complement strand
GGGGGGCGGGAAGGAGGCGATGCAAGTCCCGGGAGCGCCTTTCCTGCCCTCTCCTCCACAATGCGGCCAGATCCCCGGCACAAACACGCCCCCCGGCACCCCGGGGCTCCGCTCCCTCCTTTCGGGAAAAAATAAAATCAAATAAAACACAATGCGGCTCGCTAGAAGGGACGAGTGGGGATGGGGAGCAGGCGGCTGCTCCGGGGCTGCCTGCGCGCCCCGCCGGTCAGCCCCACGCCGGCCGGCCCCGGCGGGCAGCAGCTGCGGCCCCCCGCCCCGACCCCACTGCCGCCGGGGGAGGGGCAGCGCACACCCGTGCGCACACACAAATGGCACGGGAGGAGGGGAAAGTTTCCAGCCGCTTCAACCAGATAACCAACATTTGCAAGCTCCAGACAGGCACGGTGGCCAGCACACCGATGCACGCCCCGGCCCCTAAAGCAACGGGGCAGCGTGCCCGGAGAGCGAGGGGAGGGGGCCCGGGGCACCGAGAGAGGGGCAAGAGCAGAGAAACCATCTCGGGTTTTTTCAATGGAAGTGGAAGCCGGTGCCGGGCACGGCTGAATACAGGGCAGGGAACAAGGGGACACCCCCGCCGCCCCGGCGACTCTCCCGAGCGGACCCGTGCAGATGGGCAAATCACCGGGGCTGCAAATAAAGAACGGGGGAGCGGGGCTGGGCTGCACCGCGGAGCCCGGCAGCGCCCGGCCGCCCCGCGGGACCCGCGTCCCCGCCCGCGCCCCGCGCCGCGTTACCTTCTTATTGCATCTGGAGCAGCAGCTTTTCTTCCCCTTCCCCTCTCCTCCTCTCCCTCTCCTGTCCTCTTGGTTTATACCAGCCTGTTCCTCATCTCACAGCCTTCCTCCCAGCGCCATCTTGCAAGCTTGTGACGTTGGGAGCCGCTCACCCCTGACCCACATTTGAATAGAAGCCAAAATGAAAAAAAGAAGAGAGAGCGAGGGAGAGAGGAAAGAAAGAGGGGAGAGAAGAAGAAGAAAGAGCGGAACAAGGAGAGGCAGGGAAAGCAGCAGCTAATCAAGTGCTGTGCCAGTGTGGAACAGCATCGGCTCCGCTCCCTTGCCAGCTAGTTTAGTAATAAGCAATTTCCTGCTTTTGCAATAAATGTTGCCGCGGCGGGGCTGGGAAAAGGACAGGGATCTGAGTAATTCCCACCGAGGGATCAGGGCTTCCCCCACCCCGAGCCGCCCCCCTTCCCTGCCACCCACACCCCGAAACCCAGCCCGGAGCCCGACCACTGCCTCCCGGCAACCCAAATGCTGCTGCTCCCTCCCAGGTTTTGAGCAATGAAAAAGACATTAATTAAGATTATTTCTCCCATCACTGTTGAGCTCTCAAGTGTGTGTTAAGAGAAATTATATAGATTATAGCCTGTACATGTATTGGAATCTGAAATGAGTTTTATACACAAATTTAGGAAACATCATGTATAGCATTATTTGCATATTAGCTTTTTGTCGCCCATATCTATGAGTTAAGGACTGTCACTGTATTTTCATCATTCAGGGCACAGATACAGATATAGAATCTGAAGTTTTGCTTTGTGCATTTCTTTTTTAGATATTTACCTATCAGAAGTATATTGGAGGGAAAAGTTATTTATGTTATGCATCCCCGGTCCTGCAAGATTTCCATGCATGCTGAACTTAAAGCACATCAGTAATCACACTGAGTAAGAAGGGCTACTCAGATGCTTACACTAAGAGTGTGCCCAACCTGCAAACTCAACCTATTACTTTGCAAAATGTTAAGTTCATGTAACATTTTACATCTTAATCTTAATGAATTGCCACAAAGTACAACTGTGCAGAAATCTGAATTACCCCTTTGTAGCACTCTCTCCCTTCCATAGCTAATTAATCAACAATAACAGGAGAAATGCACATAAACATTTTTATTGTAATCGTACACGGCAGCACTTCCACTATCCCGTGTAGGAATCACTGTATTAGCTCCAACTATGAGATGATATTTCCTTTCCTTCTGTGCCCTCACAGCCACCCATAACCAAAATTCTCTGTAGCCTCAGCAAGGCGATTCATTAGTGAAGCTAAGCCTACGTTTAACACATGTCTAATAATTCCCTAATAGCCACAATGCAGTGACTCTCTCAGCCACTTCCTGTGCAGATCCCTGCAGTCTGCATGCCCTTCAGCTGGACCCCAGCTGCAGCCTAAGCTCTCCATCCCTGATAATAAAGATATTTTCTAGTTGCTCATCCAGAGTTCAAAGTTTTTGCAGGACATGGTTTCTTCAGCTTTACCAAAGTGGCTTGAGGAGCAAATAAAGATAAGGCAAATCACAACAGCCATATCAGAAGGGTCTGGACTGGTGTTTTGTTCACAGTACACCCAATAAAGAGCAGAACACTAACAGTGGTGAGAACAGCAAACCTGACTGTCAGCACAAGACCCAGTGAAGTAGATAAGGATCAATTCAAGACTCTTCTCCCACCAGCAAAGTTAATTTAAGATCGGTGGTGCTGCTCTGAGCTGTATTTTAAAGCTAAGTGGCCTTGCAAATAGCCAGGGAGGTGTTTCACACCATTTGTTTCACACTGTGCCAGAGGAATTGGTAGGCAAATATACAGAAATCCTTGCACTATCTCACCAGAAACTAAATGCATCACAGATATTTTTTCAGGTAAGTTTTGACATTTGGGTTTAGAAAGACCCACTATTGTGAATCTTTGTGTGGCATTTCAAGACCTCAACAATGCCACCATCTGCCCTCATCTTCCTTCCTTCCGCTGAAGTTTCCACCCCAGCACAATCTATGTGCCCCTGCCAGTTCACAAACCAACATCTTTGTTCAAACCCGCTTTCATCAGACATTTGAACAAAGGTGCCAGGTTTTTCACAGGAATGGCTTGAGGCACAAGCATTTCAGCCTGTCTGCCAACTTTGCTAGGCAGGTGTTAACTTTTGAGAGTGAAGGGGAGAAAGAAGGTTGGGAAGATGGACCGAAACATCCTACAGTATGACCACAAGGCTTTGACTAAAAAGCTTTGCTTGTATTTGAATCTTCTCTAAGTTTGGGAGGGATCAGTTTGCAGCACCCCTCAGGAAACAGAGAGATGGACACATTTGCAGTAGAGAGGAGACAAAAAAAAAAGGTAGAAATTAGGTGTCTGGCACCTGGAAATGATATGGTATGATACAGCACTGCATTCAGCTTCATACATAGGTGATAATTATAAGGTTGAAAAAGAACTAATGAGAAAGTTAGACTTGGCACTGTCACTAGAACCAGGGACATCTGTGGAGAATCTGATGAGCCAAGTTGAAGTACGGCCACACCTACCTGGAAAACATCTACAGGCTCGCAAGGCAGATACCATGATACCTGTAATGTCTCCAAGCAACCACAGCCAGGGAATTTGACATCCAAACAGAGGGTACACCCTCAAGTTCTGAGAAATCACACCCACTGTGGGCACATCTGGCACTGGTAAAACGTGCCCCTGTGTGTGAAAAGCAAACGGGTTGCTCAGGTGCAGAGAGCAGCATGCTCAGATGAAAGGCTGGATTAGAAGGGTGACGGTGGCACTCTGCTTGCAGGTACTGTGGCACAATGGGCATGTTCTGGAGGATGGTTTGGGCTTGTGAATACTTTGAAGAAAGAGGCTCTTCTATTTCCAGCTGGACACTTGTCATTAACTTCATTTTCTAGTTTTGTTTGATTGTGAGTTTTTTAGCACTTATAGTGAAAAGAGCACAGAGAGGATGGCAGCAGTGGATTGTGCTGGGTGCTCTGCAGACACAGTTGGAAGCTTCAACTTCCTCCTTGGTGTGTTGATGAGTACATTGAATGCAACACATCCAAGGTAGCTATGACAAACAGATTTTTGGCCTCACAATGTACAAAGAATTTAGAACAGAATCCAAAGAACAAACAGATTTCACACCATTCTTGTGTCTTAGTCCTTAGTATCTATTCACAATAGCTCTGTAATGCTGTTTTCAAGCAGAGAAGTTTAATTAATTGTCCCCCCAACAAGTTATTGTTTGCAAAAACTTAGACTCGAGTCAGTGATTGAAACCTAGAGGAGTTTCAGGTTATGGTTTAATTTCAGTTTTCAACAAACTGATGGGTTCAGAAGCAGTTCCAGCCCTTTGTAGCAGTGCTAACAGCAAGTTTATTCTCATCCTAACACAGGAAGACGACATGGGCAGAATTATTGTAGGGCAAGCGAGTGCTGTGGGTGAGGAGTGAAGTAATCTGAGCAAAGAAAATGCCATTGCAGAAAGTAAACACAATAACGACCAAAGGGTGGCCATGTGCCCTCACGGCTCTTCAGTGCCACCTGCCTTCAGTCCCAGCGCTGGTGGATGGCCAGTGCCATCTAGCAGGCAAACAGTTGTTTACAGTAGCGAGCCGATGGGTAAAGCTGTCCAGAAAAACTCACATGAAAAACAAAAACCTGCAAGTCAAGGAACTAAGCAAAATATACAGGACAGAGAATGCCAGTTTAGGGCTTATGTCTGAAAGAAAGGTTACAGCAAGGGGTAGCCAGCCTGATCCTCAAGAATAGATAATGGTTTACCTCTAAAAATAAATTGAAACCAAGCTTCTTAGCAGAGGTTTGCACTCATTGTCTCTGCAGTGGGGTAGTCCTGACAGCTCCACGAGGAATGCTGAGGGGCAGAATGTTGGTCTGAAGTGAGAGATGCATCGTGTGAGGCATTGCAATGATCCAGGAAACTGTGCTTGAATAGTATCAGAAGAGCTGGGGATAGCTCATGAAATGAAAAAGTGATTTTTCACAGTCCCCTCCATAGGAATATTCCCCTCCAGTCAGACGTATGTGTCTGGAGGGTCTTGTCCGACAGACTCAGAAGTGCCTATGGAGGAGATTCCAATTTTATGCTATGATGGGTTTGGAAAATCTTTTCTCTCTTAGCTGCAAGTGTGCTGTGCTTGAGTGTACATCCTCAGTAAAGTTCCTCCATCATTCACTGGATTAGTTGGTTCCCCCACTCTGCTACTTCTGGTCTTCTGACTGCAGTCAGTGGATGATGCACAGAGCATTACATTTTCACCTTCGTGTAATGGCATCTTAATTTCTCATATCTGTTCCTGGTTTCATTAATTCAGAACTTGATAGAACACAAATTTGAGACATAATTTTTCCACATCTGAAAAGGGAAAGAAAATATTTTTGGAAATACATTTGTATACATTTGTAATGAAGGAAAGTCAGAAACAGTAAGTGTAACCTCAATCTTACTATCAAAAATTGCCACAGAGGTCCCCACTTCAGAGCTAGTTTTATACTGTGACTGGTCACAGGTTCCCTCAGCTCTGCATGGTTTTGCCTTGTAAGGGGTCTGCTCAAAATCATAGCTTAGAACCCAATAACAACAACAGCAACAACAAAACAAAAACAAAACAAAACAAACCAACAAGCCCCAAAAAACCAAACAAAAAAAACCCCAAAGGCAACAGAAGGTAGCAGTTTAAAAAGTTAGGTTAGTGGTTTAGTGCTTGTACAAGGTACTATTTTGTCCACTTCAGCCTCTATTCATTCTGATAGAAGTTTTCATTTCCTTAGAAGAGAAGAAACTTCCACTATTTTTGTTGCTAGAAGCTGAAGCATTTTACAAGATGTCCTGGCATAGGCAGGGCTGAGGCAAGGGGTTTTGAAACTCTAATCAGATAAAAACACTGCTTCCATTATAAAAAGGTCTTTGATTTCTTTGGTCTGTGACTTTCATTGCAAATATGTTCACTCTGTACCTATCTCCAAAACATCTGTATTAAATTGTGTCTACCCTGCTAGTTAATATAGTCTGTGCAGCAGCATCACTGCACTGGGCTGTGGGAGAGTAATAAGAGTAAAGGAAACAAGTGATGAACAAACCCACTACCTATGAGTGTTCAGAGTGAAGAGAGATTTGCTGAAAATACGTCTCAAATAGATGTCAAAGGAGATTAAAACAAAAATGAAACATTTCTTCAGCCGTATATAAACAGGGAACAGGAAAAGAACTGGTGCTAAAGAAGAGTGGACAAGGAAAAGATTAAAAATACTTTTGTACTCAAGATCTAAATGAGGTTTTGCCATAGCTTTTAAGAGGCACAGTGGAGTTGAAGAAGGGAGCAAAATCAACATGATTAGTTGGAATGAGGGGAAGAAAATGGAAGTTATCACAAAAAGGTGAAAGAAATCTAAAATATCTTAACATTTTCAAGTGAGGGAGACCAGTAATTTTCATCCCAGAACTCCAAAGGAACTAATACCAGATTGATAGCAACCATTTGAAATCAATTTTTGAATTGGAGGTTGTTCTTGCATGATCTGAAAATAGTAGATATAATACTTTTATTTTTTAAATTATTTGAAAGTTGTCTAAGAAGCCACTAAGTTCATTGGTTTTGAGACCACCTCAGACTTTCAGGAGACTTTTGAAGAAAAATATATTTAACATATTTTATAGATGCTTTTTAAAAGATAGCAAGGGAAGATGTGCAGGATAAAATGCAAGCACAACGCTGATTTTGCCGAGTGTCCTGGACACTTCATCTTTGCAGAGATAACTGATTATCTAAGCAAGGGGAAATGTAGTAGATCTAATCTATATGGATTTTAGTCAAGCATTTGATATGATGCCACATGGGAAGTTATTCATTAAGATGGAGAAGATGGGGATTAGTACAAGAGCAGTAAAATGTGTAAGAAGTTGTCTGAAGGAGAGATGCCAATAATAGATTGCTATTTGGATAGAGATTTCTAGTAATTTAAGACTGAACTTTTTTAATATTCACTCTAATGATCTATTGTCATTTAAGATGGAGAATGGCAAAGAAATGTTCTGATGAAAGAGTCAAGAGGCACCATCATTAACAGCATCAGTGTGCTGTGGCTGGTGAGCTGGAAGATGGTGAAAGTGGTGGAAATGGGATGCAATTCCTTACAAAAACAAACATACATTTGGGAAGCACATCACCATTAACAACTGAAAATTTAGCACCTTCTTCAAGCTAATCTAATCCAGGGCTTCTTCTGCAGGCACTGAAAAGAGGAAGATTCCCTGAGAATGGAGGTCTACCCTGCCTCTTTTGGGTTCTTGATTTAGGATGAAATGAGCTGTTGTGTGAATATGTCAGTGTCTCTGTTAGCTATACAACAAAACTTTATGCAGAAGGATAAAGAAAAGTAGATTCTCTTTAAGGAAGAAAGCTGACTACAGTATTTAATAAAAAAAAAAAGAAAACAAATCTCTGTATTAGTTTGTCTGTGGATGACTGTGCACCATCAGTGCATGAGGCAGTGAGAGAAATGACAAATGTGATCCTAGACAAGATTCTTCCAGCAGCAATGGGAAGGCACTGCTGACGTGGCACAGGGCACTGCTGGACCATCGTGTCAGTTGCAGGATCTTGTCACAGGTCTTAGGACAGGTATCAGTCTGTCAGGATGTAATCATAAGAGACTTGAGCTTTCCAACAGGAGGAGAGACCTGAAAACTGTGTTCTACAGATACACCCTGGGTGTGAGGGATGTACAATACCTTGCCAGTGGTGGCTGGGAATTTCTGAGGTGCCAGGATGTCTTCCAGTCTTATCTATCTAATGTTAAAGATAGGAAAGTGTTAACAATCAAGAACATGTGTATGTTTTTGACCAGCTTTTTCTTGGTCACATTTTTTTGTTGTTGTTGTTTACATATGAGTACATATATATGTGCGTGTACATACATCCATCCATAAATACATATTTAAGTGAATTTTTCCTTCTATTGTTTATTGGGCAGCATAGAAACACAAAGTATATTTTGTGTTTTCTGTAATAACCCACAGAGCCAGCCAGTATTTTTTGATCTGCTGCATTTCTGAGTATTTCTGGTGATGACTTTCAAGTCATAAAAATCTCTTCTTGACCTCACATAAGGTAAAAATAGGAAAACCACCACTAAATTCAGCTGTACATGAAATCTTTTTGCTTTCTTCATGTGTATGTACTTAGAGAGTCAGTGTGCATAGTATGCATAAGTAATTAATGTTGCAAGCTGGAAGAATGAATTATTGTCAGATGGAGGTAAAGCATGCAATATGGTCAAGTAAGCAGTTCCAATAATAGCTGTGCTTATAGAAGCAAAATGTAATAGAGGGCAAACTCTACAGGTTGCCAGATTGGTGTCAGTGTGGAGCTTTGTTGCCAGTTGGTGACCAGGGGACAGCAGAAGGATTGGTTTTAGCTGAATGCTTTTAAGCTTACGTGTTACCACACGTAATGAGATTGCTTCTCATGCAGTGGCACTTAAGCAAAGGGCAGACATAATTTTAGCTTGATTTGGTTGGTGGAGGTCTGACTAAAAAGCACCTTTTCCTCCCTCCCTAGCTCAGCATTTTCTCAGTGAGTGAGAACATGTTCTAGGTGAACGTGAGCCATGTCCTGTTGTTGCTGGGACCGTTGGATCAGGGTGACACGTGCCTCTCCACTTTGGAATTTAGCTGAAAATAATGGACCTGTAGTAGACCAACTAGGCTGTGCAAACTCCCCAAAAGTTGGCAGTGCCCAGGGTAAAGTACAAACCCAGGAAGCACTCTGGTTTTGGACAGGTCACAGCAGTGTTTTTAATTAATATGGTAGAGAAGATAATCACAACTACAAAAAGACTCTTTTCCATCCAAAGTGGACACCAGAATACTGGATATGTTGTAGCCCATAGGCTACATAGGCTGAAGGCTGCCCTTCAAAGCAAACAGCCATGCAAATACAACTCTTCATATTGTATAAGAAAAAGAAACCACAGGGCCCTTGAATATATGCACACAGACACTGGTGTGTATTAGCTGAGTATCAGGGGCCTCAGAGTCAGTGTCACATACTCAGGCACACACAGAACATGCAGGCACACACTGACAGGGCAGAGTCCCAGAGGGTTTGCTCCCTCCCCTGCCCACCTCTTCACAAACAGGCAGAGTTCAATTCCACACTGCCCGGTATACAAAGCAGATAAAGACTGGCATGGAAGAGCCATGGGCAGCTTGGTAGCCTCAGTAGTTACTGGTATCAAAGGTCACTGAATGCTAAAAAATAAATATGTTACAGTGCCAGCAGGGCACTGGTTACCCAAGATAAAAGTTTCTCTACCACCAGAGATATATTTTCATGTTTGATATCTATGCTAACTGTATTTACTATGATTTTTCAAGTGTTCATGAAAATATACAGGAGTGAAACATGTTTTGCTTAATGCTGGCAAGGGGATCTGGTTCAAAGGCCAGACCCTCTCATTCTAGTATGCACTGTCCTGTTTTCATGGATACACCTGAGCTGCAAAGCAGAGAAATTAACTGTTTATGATGCTTCTGACTCAGAGTTCTGATAATTCTCATTCTTTTTACCCTTCAAAAATGTGGTTGGATTTTTGTGTCCTAAAAGCACTTTTTCCATTTGAGTCTGACTTCACTGATGCTGGGGTAAGTCTGAAATTTCTGCCCTGGAGCCACTGGAATGATGTGGGTGAAAGGGAGAGACTCCAGCCCACTGCCTGACATTGTTAAACAAGGTTATAAACACCATTGGTCAGTTCATATTCATCTTCTGTGATTAGTGCCAGCGGCAATGGAAAGCCTGGCCAGTCATTTCCTACCGTGTAATGCAAGGTGACTATAGTTCAGGGGACAAAGAACATGAGATTGGGGTTTTTTCAGGGACAGACAGAGGGCTGGTTATGAATGTTTGGGGCGGTTTGGTTTCATTGTTGTCTGTATCAGCACTGAGGGCTGAGTGGCTCTTTCTTGCAGATCTCCAGTACCAGTTCAGAGGTTATGAATGGGAATGGGGACTCTCTGCTGCTCCCTCTTTTTAGTATTTGCATTGGTTTCTTTCTTTCTGTTTCTCTTGGAGGCACAACTCTCCAGCAGTATTCTTGTTTTAGCTTAAGAACAATGCAAATAAAAAAGCAACATGCTAGAAACCCTGTTAGAGGTGGAATTCCTGGCGGTCTTCTATTGTCCTTGGGCCAGTGCATCATTTACAGCAGCTTTTAGACTGCTCTAAGCCATGATGAGTGCAGGGACAGGCAACTGCAGATATCATTGACTGGAAACACAAAAGACACCACAGTGGTCACCTAGTACCACCCACATGGTGTTCACAGGCTAAGAGTATCCCTAGCAGGACTCTGGGCTGAATCAGAGGAAAATATTTTCAACTTTTGCTTAACTTCTGGTGACAAATTCAATGTTCTAAACCATAATGCTGGCCCCACTGCCAAGTCTACTCATCCAAAATGTGCACTGGAAATCAACCTTGACACAGAGAGTAAAACAATAGACATCATCAACACTATTTGCTGAAAAATATCTTTAGCTTGTCAGTAAAAATGTAGCATTTTTCAGTGGCTTTACAAACACTGGAAAAGGATGCAGAACAAGAAATGTTGCACTCATAACTGTACAAATAAAGAAACAAAGGAGTAAATATTTGTTCCAAGAGCTCAGACAAACAAGAATTGAAGGAAGATTCTGGAGTGATGAAGGACCAGAACTGTGTGATTGTGGAACCAAGGAACAGCAGCACTGCCCTTTGCATCCTGCACAGCAGATACACTACACTGGCTCTCCCAGAGGCTCCTGAAGGAAATCACTGCACTTTTGTGCATACCAAGTACTCACTCGCTCGTAGGGGAGAGCTGGATACACAGGAGGAGAGGGACTAGGACAGCTGGGTCCTTCTGCAAGCTCTTTCCATTCTCCTGGAACCTTTAACAGCACATCTAAAAAGGCTTGTACTTTACTTTGAGATCTGGGAACTTGCACAGAGGCTGAGAAACAACCTGACGTGCCTTGGGCTGCAGGATTCCACATCGGAAACTGGTTAGAGCACAAGCATTTCTGCATCCCACTCCTCTGCTTAGATGAGCAACCCACGCCTCTATAAATCATCCAGGAGGCACTCAAGTCACTCCAGCTTTGTGTGTGTGCACTAAATCACAGAGCTATGCTGAGGGGAGACCCATCTGTCTGCTGGCTGCCAGGGCATGGAGCAGAGCTGATGCTGCTGGTGGTGACTGAGCTGCCACCATGCCCTTGCTTGCTGTTTTTGAACAGGGCTTGAGTCTTCTGGTACAAAACAGAGTTGCTTTTTCCTTGTCTATTCTTAAACATGCATTCCAGCTATCTTTCCATCTGTTATGAAACACTCGGGATAAGATCACTGAGGAACCTGTAGCAAGACAACTCTGACAATTTCTGGATGCTGCAGATCTTTTGGCACTTATCTCTTCAATTACTGTCTTGAATATGCAATAGAAACTACATTTTCCCACTCCTCTACAGTTACTACACTTTCCTTGGTGGGTGTTCCCAGCCCCTGAAACTCCTGTCTCCTCCATTATCAAACATTCTGATGTGCTGCTGACTGCTCTGTTCCTTATCCTTTCAGTCCTTTTTGATCCCCTTGCTTCTCTAAGGGGCAGCAAAGGTGGTGGCTTCAGTAAGGAGGAAGTCCCTGTTTCTAACAGTTTGCTGCTTGAGCAAATCAAGTGAAACAAGAACTTGATCTCACTGTGTGTCTTCCACTTGCATTGGAACTGAGAATATTGTTTTATTCTCTCTAACCACAAATGCTTTGAGACTTGCCTAATTGAGATGCTACAGCTCCTCTTCTGCAGGGATTTCAGCAATGGAAATCACCAGAGGCAATCTTGACTTAAGTCAGGCATGTTTTTTCTCTTCTTTGGAAATTGCTTTGTCCAAAAGGGCCCAGATTTTTTGGCTTTCAGGAAGTGAAAGCATGAGCAGTAAGAGAGATCTCGTGACAAAGTGAGGAATTTGCCTGTTACTGTGATTGCATGGCTGGATTTTTATTAGTTGCAATGTCTTACCTGGCTCTGCACAGAACAAAGTATGAGTAGTATGGGACAAAAATGCTTCCAGGGACACTGGAGAACCATTTTTATGGTTGCCTTATAATTATAATAAACATAGTTGATCTATTACTTTTATTTTTCTGCTAAAAAAAGCAAGAATGAAATAAAATATTAGAGCAGGAAAATGTACTTTTTTAAGACAAGCCAGTAAATTAGTTAAAAATGTGAGTACTTATATTGATGTTGCTGCTCATCCTGCTTTAAACAACTGGCTACATTTTGTTCTTAATTATGAATTAAAGGGTTTGTATGCACATGTCTACCTTGGAGACCCCCAAGTGATTCTGAGATGAGGGTGAACTGGGGTTTTTTCAGCCAGTTGGATTGAAATTACTTACCACTTGAACAGCATCTGCAACAGTGTAAGGCACGGAAGCAATTTTTCTTTTGTAAGAAGATGAAAAAGAAATAAAAAAAGGAGTCAAAGAGTAAGCAGGCTGAATGGGCCATTAGCACCAAACTCTAAAGATGTAGAAGTCAAATAGGATAGAAAAGCCCCATAAATTTTTACAACTCCTCAGAGAAAAACACTGTGATTATTAAAACATGAAACCTTGCTTTTCTAAAATGCTTAAAAGATTAATATAGAAATGTCATACTGTGGCTGCTGGAGGGATTATCCTTAATGGGAATGTTAGAAGTTATTTTAATGTAAAGCAAACATAGCCACCAAAGAAAGATCAAAAGTGGAACAAATTCAAGGCTCTTAGTTTCAGGAAAATGAAGTTTGTCAAGAAACTATTTCTACTCTGTTAATTAGAATGAGTAAATTCTCCATAAATACTGTATATATATGACATAGAAAGTGATGACCTCATCTAATTAGTCATTACCTAATCCAATCACTAACACAAAAGCAAGTCTTAGATCTCTTTTATGAAAAAATGTGTTCCCTTTTTAGCTTGAGAAAACGTATATTTTTGCTAGTGCACATTTTTGTGAGGTCATGTGCATATGCCCAAATAGCTTTGATGATAATCCACCATCCACAGGCAGGGGAAGGTCGGTCACATGGCACAGTGGCAAATGCTACCAGAGTTTGTGCTCTTTTCCATGCAAGAGCAAATTCAGTGACTTTTTGTTTTCTTTTCAATCTAGCATTGCTACTTTTTTTTTTAATGTGAACTGACCACTGAGCAATACACTGCTTTGGTGTCTGTGTAAGCCTTTGAAGTCCAAATAAAAACTACAGTGTTGCTAATTTAGAACAAAACAATTGTCATATTTTCTTTGCTGTTCAGGACAGCTCTTAATTTGCTTTCTGTTGTAGTTTGGGCAGTGCTGCCATCAAACACCTGATTCTGTTAGACCCCAGTTAGCAGTGCCAGACTATCAATTCCAGGAGCAGTAATTGCTTTACAAATTGTGCCACCATCGACTTGTTTTTTCCTCCAACGTGAGGGAGAAAACCACACTACAGCATGCAGCAGTGCTCACACATTGCTGTCCTTGTTCCCCTGTAAAAGGGTTGGACTTGCAGAACACAGTTTCTTTTAACAGTTATTTCTAAAAAGATCCATCATGCCAGTACTCAGTCCCAGCCTGCTGGCTTTGCTAAAAAACTTTTCAAGAAAGTAAGAAAGTGCTAAATCATTCTATGCAGTGTGAAAATTCACTTGTTCAAACATTTAGTATCATATATGACAGCAAGTTTTTACTGGGTAATAAGAATTTTTTTAAATAATTGCCCATATTTATAGGGAAGTTTTTTTCAAACCTGCTGTCTCTTTCCCTTGTCTTATCCTGGACATAGAAATAAATATCACAGAAATTAATATAATTTTTTACTTTATTGCAGCCTTGCCAGCAGCCAGCCCTCAACTTGCTGTTCAGACGAGGTACCACCATCATGTGCTGGCGACCAGTTACCAGTCAACAGAAATTTTGCTTCAATCTGGAATTAATTTTTTAAGAGCTCTGCAAGTGCCAGAGAGCCCTGACAGGAAGGTACTGCAGTGCCTGAGGTGTGCCGAGGACTCAGTGCATGGGAAGAAAGTCTTAGTTGAAATACAAGAATTTATTTAATTGTCAGGATTTACCAAACTCCAAGAAGTTTTTGTTGGAAGATTCTAAAATGTGTTCCAGAATATCAGTTGTAGATCTGTTGAAACAGGGGTCAGAACTTACAGAAACAAATATCTAATTTATAACAGAAGACAAATTTATATTGGTTATGCACCAGAATTGTACCTAGCAACACCTCTTAGAATTATTTTTACTTTCTTGCAATTCTTTTTAAAATATGAGAGTGTAGTTGGTATATAGCAGCTTTTCTACAGATAGTGTCAGGAAATGTGCTGTTAAGATAAAATGAAAATGCCATAACTTCCTGATGTACACTCACTTTAAGCTACCAAATCCATTATTATTTTCCTCACCATTCTGGAGCCACAATGACAAAAGCAATCCATTTATTTTTTTTGTTATGAGCCATAGGCTACAAAGCACATCATACAAATGAAGTGGCTATGACAAAACACTCAAGCTGTATTGAGCAAGTGTGCACCATCCTAAAACACAGGGCTGTCATTCTTGCTTCCCTGGTGTCCCTTTAATTTGCAGCCATGTAGAATAGCAGAAGAAAAACAATTAGCATGTTCTACTCCTTCATTAAAATATGATTATTTGATGATGATATCAAATGCAGGGTAAGAGCCATTGCACAGAAGCTCAGGATTTGCAGCCTTGCCCTGCAGAGCTTGTGCTCGTTCTGACACATCAGTGCTCAACGCCAAATGCACAGTTACAGTAGCAGGTTGGACAGAGAACTTGAAGTGCAGGGTTGTGGGATCCTACCTGTGAACATCTTCCTTCCTCAGTTGCATTCAGTGCTCACTACTCATTAACTTCCTGCCTGCTCTCATCCCCACACTGTCTTTCCAAAAGAACTCATTTGCACAACTGACTTGCTGGGCTGACAGAGCTGAATGAAGAAATTTTCTTGTTACAAGGTGCCAAATGCAGAGGGACAATGCAGGGGTCCCGTGCTGCCCCACTAATGAGCTGCAGGCCTGACAGAGAGGGTGGGCATGGAGGGGACAGGACAGGGCTGCAGTTTACTCAGAAACAATCATCATTCTGTTCAAGTCAGTTCTAGCAGGGGAGCTTTATGAGTGGCAGCCACAAAGCCTGTGTTCCACTCATCTTACCTGCTTAATCCTTGTCCAACCTGCTGAGGCTGCGAGAAAGACAAGGTGCCATCTATCCACGTGTTTTTTGGTTTTTTTCTTTTTTTAATGTGAACATAAACTTAGTGGGATTCATGTCGTTTCATACAGCGACTCCAAATCTGTGGAACAAAAACTTCCAGTCACTTCCAAACAGAACATTTCAATGTTGAATGTGTGCAAATACTCTGTTATGATGGTACCTGTGTTTTGTATCTGACACCCGTTTCTGCATTCCACTCAACAACCATGGCAATGAATCTTCTTCAAACTGGAGCATGACACTCTGAGGGGTGTGTTGTATTTCTTGATGTGACTCTGGCAAATGAGCTATCACCTCAACAATGTTGATTTTTTTTTTTTCCTTTTTTTTCTGGTGTTTCTGATTCTCTTAGCTCTTAGCATGACGCCCAAGACCTGGGTGTGTAGATGCCACTTAATATCAAAAGGGGGCTACACTGTATCCATTTAGTATCCAGAAACTCAGGAAGTTGGATACAGAAGCAAAATAAGGTGTTGAACAGAATAGGATTCCTGCTGGACCAGAGCTCAGCTTAGCCACAAGGAGATTCAGAAAGCTATTTGTCATATATTAATAGCAGTACAGGACAATGGAGGAATTTTTAAAATTAGCTTTTCAGAACTCCTTGGAAATGTAAGCGAAGGAGAAGTGGTGGTATGGCACAGGTGATGCAGTGCTGAACCAACAGTGAATCCCTTGCTACAAAGACTCCTGAGCGGAACACCAGGTTTCAAAAGGATAGCCAGACACAGCACGTTCAGCTTCACAGTTTCCAGACTCACAGTGGCCCTGATTCATCCTCTCATGGCACCACTGGTGCTGGCATGCGGTGTAGGTTAGCAGGTCTCACCAAAGTCAATGGAGATAGGCTGGTGGGGAATGGTGCAA
This sequence comes from Toxostoma redivivum, assembly GCA_013397375.1. NCBI lineage: Eukaryota > Metazoa > Chordata > Aves > Passeriformes > Mimidae > Toxostoma > Toxostoma redivivum. Next base: position 430,099 of record VXBI01008034.1, on the reverse strand, counting down.
CCATTTGGGAAATCAGGCATAACATATACTAGAAAGTGTCTTAAGCTTGGAGTTGTCTAAAGCCAAGAGCTTATGCAGCACTTTCCATGTAGGGCACTACAGTTTCTAGTGTGGAAAAATAAGGGACTGATTGTTCCCTGCATGTGACTTGTGTTTCTGTTTACACCTTCACACCGAGAGTGATCGGAGTTACCAATTCAGCTGGCTGATACCTTACAGCCAAAGCATGGGTAGGAAAAGAATAATAAAGAACTGGGGCCTGAAATTTCCCGTTTAATTTGTGAATTGTGCAGATCGTGGCCACATGTATCCTCTGTGTATGGCAGCTTTGCACTTGGAAAAATTACTTCTCCATAAAAGAGTTTTTCATTCTACAAGTGTAGGCAAGTAAGTGGCAGTGTGTAGGTGTGAAAGGGATGCAGCAGGACACCATTTGGGGATTGATCTGACAGTGGCAACAAAGTGGGAATCACTTTGGATGGTGCTCTAATCAATCCATGAGATAGATATTAACTAGGAACCAGCCTGGACCTGAAGGAATATTTTAAAGAAATTAAATTAGATGAAATTTCCGAGCAATTGTGTACAGCCCAAATACCACGTGCTGGAACTGGACCTCATGGCTTTGCCATTGCTGCTTTAGAAACACACATGGCTGTGCTCCGGCTGCTTGACATGCAAAAACTGGCACAGGGGTGAACTGTAATTGTGGGAAGAGGATTTATTCCACCAGCAGGTTCCTGCAGGATTTGTGCACAACACACAGTTAGTGTCTGGTGATCAGAGTATTCACTAGCAGAGTGCATGCAGTGAGAATGAAATGCATCTTACAGCCATCCCTTTATATTAAAGCTGTAACACACTGTGTTTGGATGCAAGCCCAGGCACGGTTCTGGGTAAGATCTTGTTTACCCTTTCATCGTGAGCGTTCCTGCAAACTGCTGCTTTCTCACTTTTGACTAGTTTTCAGTTTTACATGGAGATGGTGAGGCAGGTTTCTGAAAACACAGTGGCAAATCAGTGACCTCACAGGGTGCTGTAAATGCCAGGAACCCTGTGGAGAATACAAACACTATTAACCATGTAAAGTGAGATATAAGAGAGGAAGCTGCATGTAGATATACAGCAAGGGAGTTGGCAAGCTGTAAAATAGGGACTCAGGAAAAGTCATGAAAAAGGGAAAATTCCTCATTTTCTGGGTCACATCTTTTCATCAAGAAGCAGAGTGGTGTAATAAGGATGCAGAATAACATGGAGGGCTGAAAATTATGGCAGAGGCTTCCACGCTGCTCCCAGGCCCCAGTGCAGAATGCTTTGCCAGGGCAGCAGTTCAACAGTGCAACAGGGCAGCTCAACACAGCAAAGCATAGCATAGCCATAGGACAGTGCTAGCACAGCTCAGCTCTACTCAGTGTTAGCACAGCTCAGCTCAGTGTTAGCACAGCACAGCTCAGCACAGCACAGCATGGCACAGCTCAGCTCAGCACAGCATTAGCACAGCACAGCTCAGCTCAGCTCAGCTCAGCATGGCACAGCAGTAGCACAGCACAGCTCAGCTCAGCTCGGCTCAGCTCAGCTCAGCACGGCACAGCAGTAGCACAGCACAGCACAGCTCAGCTCGGCTCAGCTCAGCTCAGCAGTCTCCTGACATCTTGTGGTTTGGCCGCAGAGCACAGCCATCCCTTCCCCCACATCCCCAGGCACGGGTGTCAGCTGGAGCTGACCTTGGCATTAACTGCAGCCACTGGAGATCCTTATACATCCCTACATTCCTCTCACAATTACAGGGCCACTGCTTTTCCCTGCTGGGCAAGAATGAAGGGGTTCAGGTGAGCCTGTTTTCCCCAGCATTCGTGCATGAGTTTTACTGAGATTTACACCAAAGAGGCACTTCAATTGGCATCGAACACAGATGAAGTCTACCTAAGCTAGATTCTAGATTCTGCATCTGTCATGAACTGGTGGAACAAAACCCAGATCCAAACATTCCAGTGTTGGTATAATCTCCCCAGCTCCACCAGGTCACTGATGCAATCAGGTTCTGCTGATTGGAATTGCTCGTTTCTTTTGGTTGCAATGACCCAGCTTCAGTGCTAGTCATGCACGGTCTCTAGAGAGAAGGATAGGAATTTTAAGTATTTAATAAGGTGCATTTATTTTTACACCCTGATTACATTTTTTTAAAAGCATGGATATCCAGAATGTTAAATTTATACACATACAGAAACCCACATGCAGTCCTAGCCTCCATTGTCTAAAAATATAGCTGGCTCTGGAAATATTAATGGTTAAGTCTTTTGTCTCCTCTAAGAAACTTAGACTGGCTCTGATATTTGCCAAAGTTACTCAGTTTCAGAACTGGCAAAATGATGAATACACTGAATTGTGTAAGCAGAGAAATCAAGTAATTTTCCTGGTGTTGGTCCCAATGAATCTCTTCTGGGTTACTCATTACACCAGGCTCTTACTCTGGGTTTGATTTGCAGTGGGAGGGCAGAGGACAGCCAGAGCTGGGGCTGGAGCTTTTGAACACCATGGCTGGGACTGGTGAAAGCTCAGGCTGGAGTTTTAGAGCTGTTGAGTGATGAGGAAGGAGGAGGAAATGAGCTTCTCAGCTACTTTTTGCAAGTGTATTTCACACATTTTATTCTACAGATTGGCAAAATATGATGCCAAGGAAAGACACACAGCCAGTATTGACCATTCTTTCTCTGGCAGCCCTGTGTGAAGTTGCTTCCCCACCCTGCTCCCTTCCCTTGTCTAGGAAGCACGGTTCAAAGAGGGAAGGAAATGACATGGAAAAGGCAGAGAGGGCTCATGCTGATGTGGTGCCCTGGGGAGAAACCTGTGGCCAGCATTAGGACTTGAGGAAGATTATCAGCACTTTCCAAGATGCTTAGCAGGAAATACATGGAGAAAGTCATATGGTCAGTTTGTAAGAATTCATCCCCATTCCCATTCTCCTCCCGTTCTTTTACAGTTTGGAAATTAACCTCCGAGGACACCACAGTGCAGAAATGGCAGCAGGAGACAGAGCAGTGTGACTGGGAAGCACTGTGAGAAGGTGAAATTTCCTTTTCCCTCATCTCTGTAGGATTTCCAGCACATCTGCATCATAGGCAGGTAGGCACACCAGTTTGGGTACCACTACAGCCTCCACCATCTGGATACACACATCTCCAGCAAGGGCTCTTTTGGGAAAGCCAAGGAATTTGAAATGCTTCAGCTCACTGGTTTGAGTTTGAAAAAGTGTGGAATGGAGGAAGTCACGCTAACATGAGAGGTTTCTCCCAACACTCTCTGTTTTTCAATGTACTTAAAGCTTGTAATTTAAGAAAGATCCAAAGGAGTAAACTTTTACACACTTCATACAATGCCTTTGAAAGTGTCACAATCTTGGCTGAAAATAGAAATTGAGCTATTAATGGGCAGATGCTGTGTTCTGGGATGAAACTTGCACTAAGGGTTTATAAGATAAATTGCCTCTGACTTCATGTTACCCACACGACAATTGTGGTTACTGCAGCAATGACAGCAGGACAGACAGACCATGTCCAGTTCAGCTCTATCAGTCCCTTTGTAAAAGGCTGCTGCAAGTAGACAATTGGCTATTTGTGGCTTGTGGTTCCTCTCTCAAGAGAAGTTATAAACTGAAAGGGATACCAAGTGTTATACAATGGGGAAACAATGCACAAAAATTGAATTAATTACAATAATTTTTAAAAATACCTACTGAAAATGTGATTATATAAAAATGTGTGTGTATTCACACATCCACATGCAAAGCCACACATATGTGAATACATGTTTCTTGAAATTTCAAAAGAAATTACATTTCTGAAAATATATATTCAGTGTTCTGTTGCTGCAAACCAAAGTCATCTGTTTATCTTGACAGCTAAAGAGGATGAAGGCAGCTGCAATTTGAGCTTCTCTGCACTGGCCAGCTGGTAGCTCAAAGCCAGCAAACCGGAAGGGGGAGGTGAATTAACCCCACTGGCTGGTCTTAGAAGTGGTCACTGTACAGGATAGCTTTGGAATTCTGAGGGTTATGATTCTCCTAGGAACTGTTGGGCTAATACTGTTATATTTTTTAAGGGCAAATGGTGTCTGGAAGCTCAGCATCAGGCAACCTCCAGAGCACACTGGCTCAAGGCCACCAATACAGAAACAAATGCATCACTTACTTTTTCCATACTTGCCATTTATTTCTCTCTGTTGTCTTTGAATCACTGTAACTGTCAGGATGCTGTAAGTGGTATTCACTTACAAACACCAGGAGTAAGGGTTCATTGCTAGAAACTGGAATCATCAAGCAGATCAGGTCCAACTCCTCAGAGTGTCTTTAGAGGATGCCCTGTTCCCGATGTGTATCTGGGAGAGAGAAGTGTTACCTTGCTTCAGCAGCTGCCTATGCAGAGCTGGCACAATGGTGTGGACAAGGGGCTTATTTGAATGGGCAACAAGAAGAAAGAGGAGGAAGGGGGGGATGTGATTTATATCCATTTCATTATTTCCAGTGACCAAATGCTGCATATAAGCTGGTTACAGCTGGATTTCTTGGGTGAGCCCAAAGCCTGGTGTGTGTGCAGCTCCCAGATCACCCTGTGTGATACCTGGGGGTGGGAGCCCTCACATCAGTGCACTTTAACAGCAACATGCAGCCTGTTTGTCACCACTCTGAATTGGCTGCAGTGATTTCTTTATTCATTCTTTTTCTACACAGGTTTTGTGATTTCCAAATCACAATGCAAAATCTGTTCCACTCTTAACAAGGCATGTGGAAAAGCAGTATAGAATATATAAGCATACAGTGTGTCTGGAAGCATTGCAATATTTTTCTCTGAAGAATTTGTTTAGGTTACATAAAATAAATAGACAGGAACCCCTGGGTTTTCATTTGGTGGTTCTCCCTCTGTTCTGCTTGGCTTCTCAGCTTTCAATAGATCCCAAGGTCAGGCTGTTATTTGTTGCTAGGCCAAAGTGGCAACCTCCCACCCTAACAATGCTGCTATCTTCATATCATCGAGCTATGGGGGCCACATTGTGATGCTTTGGCAGTGTTGCTAGGGAGGTTGCTAGGTTAGACTGATGTCACTATGTGGGTTATAAATTGCCTTTACCCTGCTGGCCTTAACTTGGCCCCTAACACAATGATCTAGTAGATGGCATCGAAGTGTTCAGAAGAGACATTGGAACAACATCTTCGCATCCTGAACTTGGCATCAAACACATGTTGGAGCCATTCAGTAATCTAAAGAAGAAAATAAATAGTTGTATGAAATGCACTCCTTCATGTCCAAAAATTAACAAAATTGATGCAAAATACCCAGTTTCTACCCACACACATGTGCTAAACCCAAGGCTTTACCTTAATGCAGGCTGTGTGCCGTCTACATGCCCCAAAGTTAAGAAGAGGAAAGAAGTGACAAAAGTGAGACCTGAGGAAATGAGGTAGGGGAACTGAGAATTTCCCAGCTTTGAGTACTGTGTGTCACAATTGCAACTCTACTAAAATGTGCCACCAATGCCTTTATTACCACAAAAATGCCATTCCATGTAGTTATTTACATGTTCCTAGTTTGTGACCTCAAGGGATGTTTTAATCTTGCTTGTTGCAAAAAATAACAATAGCTGAAGAATCATTTTAATTGCTTATTCAACATATTAACATATCAAATTTTAAAATTCCATGTTCTGCAGAATATAGGTGTGTATGTGCATATGTGTGTGCTCATGAGTGCATTTCATCTGTTTTAAAAAGGAATAAATAAAATTAGATAAACATGCATGCCCTTCAGAGCTGTTCTGGTTTAATAAGTAAATACATAATTAGACAGGCTTTTCTTTATGCATGATGTCTTGATATGCAGGGCTTTAACTGCACACTTCTCATCAGCCTTAATGAAATTTATGTGGCTAAATCCTCATGCATTGTGTTGAACATACACCTTAGTATATTTGTAATTAATTTTTAAAGACAGTAGACCAGAACACAGCTCCTACAGTGCCGTGTGAATCCATAGGGCATATACATATTTATAAATGTTTTTAAAATGCATATTATATTTCACCCACAGAGCATAACATCTCTGCTGGCTGGAAACATGTATTAAAGAAGGTAACAAAAATCCAGAGGAAGTATCTTTGAAAAATAGTTAATACACATGGACTACAGCTGCCTTTAAAGATTAATTTCTTGGCCATTTACAATGTGGTTTTTATTATAAAAAGCCAATGGACCATATTACAGAAAATCTTACTTTGTAAATTCCTTTTGCGCTTCTTGGGCCTGTTCTGTTCCACAGAATTTGGTCCTTACTTGGCAGACTGACACCACTGCTCACTTAGAACTGGGCCTGTGGTGTCCCAGGTTAGTGCATGTCCTGCTTGGTGTCACTGGAGGAAGCAGCATGCCTTGTGTGTGTACTGAAGAGTTAAGGGGAGGGAAAAGATGGGGATCTGAGTCTTTGTTTAAAATGTGGTTTGCAAGGCTGCAAACATAACTTTGCAGAGTCATACACATGGGTGTAGATATTTGCATGCATTAAATATGTGGAAGATTTAGAGAACTGGAATCATACTTTTAAAAATGTGGTCTTATTGAAGCTGCACTAGTTCTAACTGGATTATTATAATTTCTTTCAGTTGTTGATTCCCTATAGCATTTGAAAATTAACTAAAGACTATATCAAAACCACTTACTGCTAATTCTCTATCTTCTTTTTCCTTTTCCTGACCTTCCCTTTTTTTTCTCTCAAGACTTCCAGAGTTAAGTAAGTGTCATGTAGTCCTCCTTTTCAATATGGGACTGGACAGAATGTAAAAGCACACACCTCTGTGTATGCAGCAAATCCTGACCTGTCTCTATTTCAGTCTCTAAGCAGCAATGTTTATAATATGTAAAGAATTCAGGCTTTCTACATTTTCTCAGATCCAAAATCAGACCTATCCAGGTTCCTCTTAGACCCGTAAAAACAAGGGTAGGAGTGGAGAGGGAGAATGAAGCCACTGTTAAATCCTGCCAAATAGTTGCTCAGGGAAGAGAAAAGAAACTGCAGGCTCAGAGCTGTATTAAGCACAATAAATTGCTCTTAGCCCTTAGCAAGCCATGAGAGGAAGGACAGTCTGCTGGGTGGATCCCAGACATGGGTGAGTGCCTTTCCCAGAGCTTGTCCTCTGTGACCTTGGGCAAATCATTTAACCTCTCTCCATATCACTGTTCTGTTTCTGAAATGAAAATAAACTGCAGTAATGCACCAGGAAAAATGTGCTGGTGATTACAATGGGCTCAGATGAGGATGAAGGTGAGATAAATACCTTAGACAGAATAAAAAAAAAAAATCCTTCCTCAACTCCAGTGAAACCTTCAAACATTAAACTCAGCTTCTTGGTATGATAGACTGGATATATCCCTCAATAAACAGGATGGCTTGCATTTTATCATTGCAGTGTAAGTAAATGAGGTTTTTCCTGGGCACTTTTGTTCTTATTCCTCTGGTGGCACTCAGAGTGACATTTCCATGTTTGCAGCACTGGTGTGCAGGGCACTCCAAGGTGACTTATTTCAGTAGAGGATTCCCTCCCTGACTGGACCCATTCATTTAGGTCTTTGTCTGGTCTTACAGTGTCTGCATTAACAGTGAAGTATTCATTTCTTGGAAAGTGTTAAAATCTAATATGAAAATGTTGATTTTTTTTTTTAAATGTGTTCCTGGGGCTTTTTTCATCTCTGCCAGAATTAAGTGCAAAGGGAATTTTTTTGCAGCCGACTTGTAAATTCCTGACAAGAGGAGTTTATAATAGAAGTGTTGACATAACCTTACCTACAGTGACAACTGAAGCAGGTTTGTTAGGGAAGCAGCAAATAATTTCCTTGCAAGAAGGCAGGAGTTGGGCATAGAAGGTGAGGCAGCTAAATTTTTTTTCCCTGAGAATCCCTGGAGGCTATTGTGTGAGACAGCACGTGAAATGAAGCTGAAGCAAATCGCATAGCAGGCAGAAGAAACACTCTGGAATTTGCTCATTTTCATGAAGAAGGTGCAGTTATCCTCTTATAATTTTTTTTACAAGATGTGTTTCTCCCCTCAGAGGTAATCATGAAGGTCTTACAGCAAGTCAGTGCTTGCTTTTAGACTTACAACTCTCTCTTACTTCTTTCTTTCTCCCTGACACCTAAGGCAGTCAGGAATGAACTCTGGTGCATCAACTCCATGCCTTCAACAGGAGCAGGAACCAGCCCTTTGTTTGCAGTCCGTCTGTCTCGTACAAGTAATAATTTTTTAAAAAGCCACTAAATCTTATTTCCATGAGTCACCTACAAGAATTCAAAACCTGAGAATTTAACCACCCAGCAAAAGATGGACAAACCTTTGTGCAGCCAGGCTGAGCCACAATAAACATTGCAGCCACTTAAACAAGAACCAAACCTACTGATAGAAAGAATTGCCTTTAACTTAAACCTGAAGCTAAAGGAGCATATATAGAGTTGATTCTTAGTGCCTTTATTTCCCCAAAGTCAGCTGAGGTTTTTTTATACCTGTCACTTCTCTCCTGGACAAAGGGAAAAGAAGTTTTTCAACTCTTCTTGCAGGTATAAAATCACACTGTATTCAGGACTAAAGGCGCCTCTCTCCACTTTCCTACACTCTTCTGCTGGCTACAACTCTCCCTGGGATTAACCTCTAAATGGCATCCTATTTCCCAAAATGTTTAACAAAATCTTTCTTACACCTTTGCTGTGATGTTTATGTGTGGAGGCAGTGCCCATTGGTAAATGGAAGCAAGATTTACTGTGAGCTGGCACATCACAGAGACTGAATGCTGGGAAGAAGGGGCAATGCCTGACTTCCTCCCTGCTCAGCCTCTGCCCCACCCTGGCATGTTTGGCAAAATCCTGAAGTAACTTTCCTAGAAAGGTGAAAGGTCAAAGGACAGAGTATTCAACACAGAGTAAATAAAATAAGCAGTTGAAAGCAGAGAAAAGGACAGCTCTGAAATGGGAAAGTCAGAACTAAGCCCCCTCAGTACTTGCTAATTATCCTGGGACAGTTGTGGCCCGCAGAGTGTGCAGTCAAAGCACAGGAGCCGCTGCTGAGGCAGGGGGCACTGAGCTGCTGAATGCATTCTGGGAGTGCTGATGGATTTTTAAACCTTTTCACTGCAGTGTGGTTGGAAGGGCAACATGAGCTGGTCTGGCAGGATGGTAGCGACAGGGGAAGATTAACCAGTAAGCGACCAGTTTGCACAAAATTTAAAGAAAAATAAAGACTGCAGATTGTGCATTTGCCTTCTCCCTTCCCATTAAAACAATTTTTTTTTGCCCCTCTCTATATTCTTTCGTTTTAATACATGTTGAAATACAACCCCTAGCTCTTAGACTGCCAGAAAACCTGGCGGAAATACTGCACTCAGAGCCATAGCCATGAGCTGGAGGATATGGAAAACTATCACATTTTCCCCTGGCAAACCAAACACTCCTCGGGGGAGCAACGCGCCAGCGAATGTCTCTGCTTTTTTTCCCAGAAAGTTCAGGATTTTCTGTCAGGATTTCCGCTCTGGATGCCCCTGTGTGTTTAAGAAGCGAGATCCCAAAGCGGCTTTACCCCGGGAGAGCTTCTCCTGGCGCTTGTTTAGGAGTGCCCTCTGCTGGGTTCCCCGGGGGCCGGGCTGGGGCGCTCGGTGGCCACAGGGCGAGCAGGGTGTTCGGTCCCGGTGCCCGGTGCCCCGTGCCCGTGTGCGCTCAGCTCCGCCGTGCCCGGGCAGGGCCATCATGGACGGCTTTGGCTGTGTGCTCTTATCTCCGGCATTTCACACTGCAGTAACGCTGCTTGGCCTGCGCTCCAGGCTAAGGGCTGCGTCTGCGTGATATTTATGCACATTTAGCCCCAGGTCCCTTGCTCCCACGAAAGGATATGGTGTGTAGAGTAGATTTATACCAAAAATGAAATGAACAAGGGGCAGAGGCTATTTGAGATAAGTAGGTATTAGGAGTGTGCTTTCCATTTCATGTTCCTAAATGAGAGTAGTGACACAAAGCGTTGTCAGCGACAAATTTGCAACATCCAGCACTGCTGTGTTTTGTTCTGTGCTTATGGGACTATTGGGACTGGTTTCTCCAAATAGTCTTTTAAATTTTGAAAGGATCTGCCTCTGTAGACAGCTGCTGTGTTATCAGGATACAGAGTGGACGTTGCCACTGTTATCCAGAAGTATTTTCCTTTTTCTATTTTCCTTCTTTTTTTACATTTCCCTAAAATTGTCTTCCAAACCAAGCTGATGTGACAGCAGTGTGTGAAGGAAAAGCTTAGGTGGCAATTCTGGGTTGCTCAGGGGGTGATGAGACATCCTCATGCAAGAGGCTTTCCAGAATAGATTCAGACTCAAAAATCATTCACTGAGGAAAATGTAGATCTTTGAGCCTAACTCAGAGCAGGATGGGCAACCATTCATCCTCTTCCAAATCTTTATTATGAGGCATAAGAACTTTTTTAAGGCAAAGGCTTTCATCTTCTGTCCAGACACTCACTTTCATGAAACATGTGGGAACTTAATAGCTTTGAAACATTTTCCTAGAAATTGGCCATCCAATTGAAACATTACTGAGACAAGGAACAGACCGACAAAATGACTGAACAGTCCTCATTTCTCTTGAAAGCCAAAGACTGAGGGGTTGTTGCAGATTTGATTTTAAAAAGGACAGGAACTCAGCAGTCTTGTGGCTGTGAGTGTGTCATATGCATTGGCATGTTGTACCTGTTGGTGAAAGGGAGGAGGGAGTCTGAAACGTTCCTGGCATTTCCTGGTAATTCTGTGTTAAGTTCTTTCATGAGATTTTCATAAGCTTCAGCTTATGGTAAGGTCAGCACAGTCTGGGTCTTCTTCTTCAGCCTTTTTTCCCTTTCCCACAAATCAAACCTGTCTCCAACTCTTCTTCCCACCTCTGCACATAAAAAAAAACAGGGAAGTGATGAGAATACTGACCTGGAGAACAAAGTGGCGGTGGAGGCATGGGAAGGCATGCAGGTGATGTCATAGGTGTGTGAAGAGATGGAATTAGGAAAAAGATGGAAAGGAGGAAGGAGAATGAAGGAATGCTAAAGAAATTAATGAAAACTATTGTTTGTGGAATTGGCATTCTACTGGAAAGATTAGGCACCAAGGTCTTTAGAGAAGGTAGCTCCAAGAGCTGAGCAGTTCTGTCAGAGGCTGTGCTCTTTGGTTATACAGAGGAAAGAAAGAAGGCTGAGTTCTGCCCAGATTTGATCACTGATCCCCTTTTGGTTCTTGGCAAGCTACTTCAGCGTCTCCACATCTCTTCTTTGTGTGGAATGAATACAGTGCAGCTACACAGATAGGAATGAGAGCAGAGACTTTTCCAGAGTGATGACAAATCATGGAACTATAAGGCTGGCAGAGACCCTGAAAGATTGCCTAGTCTGGCAGTCATCAATTTTTTTAATCAAATGACTGCCCTGGATTTTTTTTAAAAAGCTGTTCCATTGCGCAGTGACAGCAATGGTTTGACTTTAAAAGTAACCAAAAATTGTATTTCATTCTCTAAATTGAAGAAAGGCCCATGTTGAGCAAAAGTTTTCAAAAAAGCAATTAAAGCCAGATCTGCTCGTACTTTAAAATAGTCCTTTGTTCTGATTAGTTTTATCCTGACATCACTTATTTTCATAGATGCTTGTAAATGTTTTCTTTGCTAGTTAGTCCAGCTTTGCTGAAGTGTAGTGGAACCAGGGCATGAACTGGAAGTGTCCCACAGTGCAGCTCTCAGGCTGCAGAAACTCTGCTGCAGTGGGGTTACCTGGAGATCTCCCAGCAACACTGCCAACTCCATCCTGATTCCAAACATTGCCCCCTTATTAATCACCCAAAATATCCTGATGTTAGCATCATTTTTTAAATCAATTTATTTGGAAGGTCATAGAAGTTCCTCCATCTGACCAAACCTGAAGGGCAAATATCAATCGCTATTATCATTCTGTACATGAAACCATGCTGTTACTGGGAGGAACAGTCAGAACAAAGCTATGTTAAGTCAGGGATGTAATTACACAAAAAAATACCAACCAAAAATCACACCTTTTAATAATTAACTCCTGTGTGCCTGAGGAGAGAATTGCATCCATCTCCCTCCCTTTGCTGAGTCTGTTGAAATGTGCAGAGTAACACACCAGCACAGCTGCTCTGCAGGCAGCAGAGCGCTAACCCAGCTCAGTAATGAGGATGCTATGTGGTCATCTTCTTCACATTATGTGATTCATATCCTGTACATCCAGGAAGCACTGAGCACTTTATTAGAGCTGATGAATGTACTTTAACCACTCAAACACAGTATATTCACAAGTGCACGTGGTACTGTGGTTTCACTCTGCTGGAGAGAACTGGGCAAGGTAAAGGAGTAAATAGACACTATCATAGCAAATAAGCAGTTTCTGCAATCCTAGATGCTGGTAAAAGGTCTGTCTTTAAAGCAAGAAATGACCACAGCTTTCTTTTGAATAGGAAAAGACTGGATCTTCCTGTGGGAAAATAAAAAGTTCTGTAAGCTTGTCAAGTAAGTAAGTAGTTCACCAAGTTACCAAGTAGTTGGTAATGTTCAGGGTTCTAATCTGTATTTTTTTTTCTTAGTCCTACTGAAACTTTAACTTGGTAGTCTGGGGATGACCAAGAGAAGACTGAAAAAGAGTAATTATCTGAGTTACACAGCATAAAACAAAACCTGAGCTGTTAATTCATTTTAGTCCTGAGCTTCTTCCTGATATGCTTCTGTCTTTCACAGCTGGAAGGACCATACTTCTGAAACATGACTCCTAAGGATGTTCAATTTGTGACACAAAGGGAGAGTATTTCCTGTGGCAGTTTAGATCACAAATGTTGTAAGATACTCCTGCTCTGGAAACATAGAACAGGAGTATTTGTGCTTTCAGCTTTACAGGATTAGGTCTTATTGACCAGTAGGAAAATGCAGTGATTTAGGTTTGCTGTAGCAAAAGGGAACAGCAAGTCTTAAGTGACAGATAAGTTTCTGTAATTCAGAAAATGTCATTGTAACACAGAGTAATAGAAATTGAGAGAAATTACTGAGACTGTGGCACACATATATATGTCTACTCTCTATCTGAATATTTCCCCCATGAGCACAGCAGAATACACATCCTCTATGGAAACCACTCATTCCTTTACCTGGGCTTATCCCTATGTAAACTGTAAGACCAAAACCCTGAAGAAGGAAATGAGTTGTGAATTGTCTCTCATTTCTGTGCTGTACATGAAAATTGGGGGTGATTTTTCCTCTTCATAAGCCAGCTGCCAGGAGGGAGGGCTGGCTGAACAGAGAAGTCCTGAGTTTGTGGGAAGGTAAGTGATCCTTATGTCCTACATGCCAAAATTCTGAACCTCATTCAGTTACACAGAAAAATCACCTTCTGACTATACTTTTTGCTTTTCTCCTTGAAATGTACACTTGATTCCCCACCCTCCCTTTTAATTTTATATCACAGAGAGGAAAGCAATAATGTTTTGTCCATACAAACCAGCAACCAATTCCTTCTTGAAAGCTTCAATTAAGGATCAAGTATCCTAAGTGCTTCTTAAATCCACTGCCCTAGCTAAAAAAAAAATAAAAAATATTTACACCAAGATTCATGGATATAATTTATCTGTCAAAAAATATTAAAAACCTGTACATGTAAAATGTGCATGTAAGCCAAGCCTCCCTTTGTGTGCTCCCAGGGGGCTTCCCCCCCACACGTGCACACTCACCCCCTGCAGTAAGAGATCCATTTTATAGATTCAAGGATAGCTCTCTCCACGAGAAGAAGGGACGTTGCCAAGATACCAGATGCGGTCCCATTCAAGACCACTCATAGGAGCAATTCAAGATGAAATCAAATTAGATGTGTTGGTTATACATAGTGCAGCCTGCTTGGGATACTAAATGACAGAGTTTGCCAATAATTAAGTGAAATCTCAGAGATGATGAGTCCCCAGAGCTCTCTAGGTTATGTCGGTCTAATTCTAAGTGTCATCATTATAGCAGCAGAGCAAAATACTCTGCATGGGCTACAGAGCTGGAATTTTACTGTGGATATTAGCTTTTCATAGCCAATGCTATGGGGCAGTACTGAGCTTCATTACATGTCTTCTGCTATTACTCTTCCTTAACCTTTCCCTGATATAAAGCTCCTGAAACCTGACTCCCACTTAATAATTGATAGTTAGCACTTACTATCCATAGCAATATTCATATTCAAAGCACTTTACAAGAGCTCACTAGTCTCTCTGAACCCCCTCCCCCTTGAGGTGTCCACCACAATTACCCTGATTTTGCAGAAAGGGAAACTGAGGCAGAAAAGTTGTGCCTTTCCTGGAGTTGGAGGACAGTGTGACAGCCAGCCCTAGTGCTCAGGATTCTCCCTATGAGAGAGCTGGCTGAACTTCTGATGGTAGGAAGCAGGTTATTCTCAAATTTGATGTGGGAACAGAGGTGCAAGGAGGGTTTCTCCAGCCCTGGAGAATCTCCACAGGGAACTGCTGAGCATTCCTATTGCCTGCAGGCAGTGAGGAGCCAGAGTAGCCTGCTTCTGGGTGCTGTAGCCTTCAAGAAATCCTCTTTGGGTCTGTCTGGGTGGATCCTGCCCTGGGAGGAGTCTGGAAGACTATGGACAGGTGGAAAAAGTGCCACCTCTGAGTATATTGTGTCAAGGAAGCTTGAGCTCCCTTGGGAGACCTTACTGAGGACCATGGGGATGGACCCACTTAGCACTGTGCTTATCTTTCCCAACCCCATCCTTACAGCCAGGCTGAGCAGGCCTGCCCAGGTGGAGCAGTGGGCACAGGGAGCACAGTGGGCACACTTTGTAGAAGGATTCAGAGCATGAGACAGGCCAGGATCAGACACAAATGTTTCTAAAATATGCTCCCAAGAAAACCGTCCTCCCCAGCCCTCTCACAGCAGCACTGAGCCCTGATAGAATCAGTTTACCAGGAGTTTTTGTCTTAACGGTGCCCATTTCATTGATAGCCCCTGCTCTGCTTCCAGAAAACCAAACATCACAACTGTGTTCAGAAGAGGAATTACTGTTTCCAGCTTTGCAAGCATTCACTTCTGATCACTTGGAGTTGAGATCATGTGGCACTGAATTTGTGATTCAGAAAGGTCACTGGCTGAACAGAAACCCTCCTGAAGAACAGCACCAGATTTAAATGAAATAACCTATATATTAAAAATAAAGAAGCTAATGGAGGGCAGATATGAAAAAGTCAGTCTGAAGCTAAGACTCTCAAGAAGGGCTTGCTTCAAATTTAACACTTGCTATGTACAAAGGAAGGGAAGAGTCTTGGGGACTGTGGCATCAGTGTTGCTATAGCCACTAGCAGCACATAGGAAGACAAAATCTGCATCCCGTTAGCCCCTGGCTCTAGTAACAAAGGTGGCAGGGGTGGCACAGGAATTCACAGTGCTGTGGTACCTCCCTTGGCCCCATTCAGCCCCAGCTGCAGACACTTCCCTGCTGTCCCTGCTGTCCCTGCTGCCCCTGCTGTCCCTGCTGCCCTGGCCACCCTCCTGCTGGCACCTCACAATTCCTCCAAGAGCTCTGCAGAGCTCAGCCTGCCCTCGGCTCTGTGCCCTGCTCTGGACAGAGGGACAGTGCAAGGGGACCGGGTTCATCCACAATGGGAAACAGCATCCTCAAGATGATTAGGAGGATGTTATAAAATTTACAGAAGGTTCTGATAAAGATCTTGGATAAATATGTTCATATTGCTAAAAGATTCAAACCTAAGAGGTTTTTAATTAAAGACTGGGGCACTCAGAGCTATCTTACCAAAGAGGCAATAAAATTATTGACTAAGTCCCTAACAAAGGCAACTGAAGCAAGCAGTTTAAATGATTTCCAGAGACTGTTGTCCAAGTGAAGGTTATAGTGAGAGGGCCAGCAGTGCAATTAAACCAAATGAGGTCAAGCATGTTGGGCCTAAAGGCCTCTGTCTGCTCCTCAGATTTCTTTTGTTCTTATAATTCAATTATAAAGACCCCCCCTCAAGAACCATTTAACTGTCTTGTAAACCAGTTTGTAAACTTTTTTATTTTTCTGTAAATTGTCTCCTAAAAGTGGCTTTCAGTAATTCAGGCAGCATGGAGTGTACAAAGTGCCTTTTGTTCTCATTTGAGCATCACATGCCTGTAGTTATTCAAACAGGCCAGGGCTCTCCCAAAGCATCCCAAGCAAAATATCCATGGCTAGAGGTGGTCACAGATAAAAACAATGTGATGAGGAGCTGCAACAACTGTGATCGTTCTGTCCCTCATTCCTTCTTGCTCCATCCTCTTCCCCCCCACCAGCTTTTCTTTATCCTTTTCTGTGTGAGTCAGAAGAAGAGTAAGTTGTGTGTGTGCCTAATTTCCTGCCCACTAGGTCATGTATCCCAACTCTTAACATCATAAATGAGCAGGGAAGTCTTCTGGCCAGCAGATGCCTATGTAGATCCATTATCATAGAGTTAAACACCTTTAAGATATAGGCTGAACTTTTGACATCTCTGCTTTCTCAGGAAGGTCCTGCAGAGATGGTGTGATCTGTTCCCTCACTGCATCTCAGCAGGAGCCAGACAGCTCAATGGTCCCAAATCTGTCAGCCTTCACTCCATGGGTCTTCACAGATTGGCCAGCCTCTGTTCCCAAAACTGTACAAAAGGGGGTTTAATGGGGTGACTGCTCATCTCCTGGAGAGAGGGACACTGACCCTGTTAGCAGCAATACTCAAATGAGCACTGGTGATAGAAATTAACTCAGAACTCACTCTGTGACTGATCTCCCTTACAAGGTTAACATCTTCTTTCTCAGTTCATTAAAATCTTATGCCTCCTTCCCCAAAGGAAAGAAATGTCAATACATGAGAGAGGAAGATAAGTTAATGCTACATTCAGGTTGCAGAGCTAGAGATTTTGGAATTGCTGAGGTAAGATGCCTGTATCAGTGCTAACTCAGCCACATTGTACACAGACTGTGCAGCAGTCTGGTTTCACTGGTCATGTGCATAGATTTATGCAATTACCTTTATTAAAATATATCCAAAAGTATTGCTTCTTGCTAAGCTGTCACATTGTAGGTGGGGTCAATGATTGTACCATGGTGGCATCTGTATGTGCTCAGGGAGCTCAATGCCCAGGACTAGAGCTCCCTTCAGTCATGGGACATAGATTTACTAAGTAGGAGTCTGGAGTAGCTGCAAGCCCAGTGGCACTTCCTAGATGGCAAAGGAGATTTTAGCTGAGAAAGTGTTTTTATTACTGTAAAAAATTAATGCAAAATGTCAAATATTTCACACCCAAGCCGATACTGGCAAAATGCCAGAAATATTCAGGTTTCGCTTAGGGTGTGAATGTAGTTGATCATCTGTAATTCAAAAACTTTTATTTCAAAGGAAAGAGACAGTGTGTTGCAATAGACTTTGTAGTGATAAATATCAACTGTGCACTTCTCTCCCAAAAGGGATTTCCCACAGTTCTATAGTAATATACAGTTCAAAAGGCCATACTGAGATTTATAGAGCTATACATTCAAAAACTGGCATCCAAGGCGCTTTGCTCAGCGAAAGTAGATTTGACTTGCAGCCTTCACAGTTCTGCACAACTCAGAAAGCAGCCACAGGTCCAGGGTGCTGGCAGGCCTGAGTGATTGGTGAATGTGTGGTGGTGTGTCACTCAAATCTGTACAGGCAGTTAATCGAGAATCCTCAGATGTGTGACCAGATACTCTGGAAGCTTTCAAATGTACTTGGCCAGCATATCTGGTCAGATTGGGGTAAATGGACAGAAATTAATTTAAATTAAGAGTTAGAGCAACTGATGGCAGCAGTGAATTTAGCCCTCTCCATGCATGTATTATAGTTAAAAACTGATCTATTCTATTCTATTCTATTCTATTCTATTCTATTCTATTCTATTCTATTCTATTCTATTCCTGTTTATTCTATGTTCTGTTCTCTTTAAAGCCCCACCCACATTCTAATCCACTTGCATAGAGATAGTTTTTGCTTGTGAATGTCCACTGAATGCCCCCAAACACTTTCTATGAAGACATAGGAAAATTAGAGAAAATTACAAAGAAAAACCACTTTATTACCTGAATTCTCAACTTCATATAACGAATGTACATTGACCCTTTAGTGTTCTGCATATCTTCCATTGTTCAAAGATTTACAGATAAATGCAGTATCTGTCTACATCACATACTTCCCATCTAATTTTAACTGTGTGCCCTGAAGGACCTTGAGGTGCAGGAATTTGGGAGACATGTGGAAATGTTAGATGTGTTAAATGGGTGGGCAATAACTTTCAATGGCAAATATGTGAATTCAAGCATCTGTAAACAAAAGCACCTAGATTTTCAGTCTGTAGATTTTCAGACATTGGAAAAATATGCAGAAGAGCAACAGCAGTTTTATTATTGAAGAGCTTCACAAGAATTTCATGCATAAAAGACAAGATATAAAACAGGACTGCATAACATCTGACCAAGAGCTTGTGTTGCCTGCCAAGAACTTTCTTTGACCCATCATGATGCTTCAGCAAGCAGACCTCTCTGGACTGCCTTCTTACCATAGTCCACAGCTGGGATGGCACCGAGCCTGCTCAGCACTGGCACACATGGAGATTTGGTGACTCTCAGCCATTTAATTGGCTGAAAATCAAGAATGATTTTTCCTATGGGTTAGTGGCTGCATGGGATGAAGAGTTGTCATCCATCCCAGACTGAATGTGTCTGCAAAAGGCACATATGGAAATAGGGGGTGGCTGCTCTGCTCCATTTAGCACTTGTGAGACTCGAGCCAGATTTCTGGATCTTGTCCGGACTCTGCAGTCTGAAAAGAGCAAAAGTGGGGAGGCAGAGAAAGAGAGGGAGAGCTAAAGCATTAAGAGACTGAGAAAACATGACCTGCAAGGAAAGGCTGAAAGAACTCTTCATTACATTTAGAAAAGTAATGAGGGAAGCTGCAAGACTTCAAAAATTTAAATGGTGTTTCTATTTTATATTTATATTTTTAAATCATCACTCCTTAGAAACACTAACACAGGATAAGAGATAGTGGGCTAATTTATAGCAAAAGGTACTATATTAAATAGTGAGTCTTCATTTCTGAGTGTGTGGATATTTGCTGAGGATAAACAATCTCCTGTTTCCATATATATATCTTTATCCCCTGAAATGGGTAAGGTCTTGGTTTCTAACCAAAGCTTATTTATTTAATTATGAATTAAGCCTTTCATTTGTACTTAGAAAAAGAAATTTTAGAGACACGTCACCCTCAAACCCACAGTAAGCAATGCTTTTTCTGCATTTGGCAGAAAAATCAGATTATCTGATTATTTTATGAGCATGTCAGTGTTGTGCCATTCCACCTCTCACATATCTATTGTCTGTTCTATTCTGATTATGCCCTATCAGAATCACAACGATACCTTGCTTACAGCACACACATGGCACCATTTGAATGATACACACTGATATTTCCTGTGTAAAATGGTTATTGTCATAAAATTGAGCTTATTTCACTCCTCAGCAGCAAACATTTTAAAAAGTACTCTCAAATAGTCTATCAAACAGCTCTACTTTCACAGTGACTCTGAACATTTGAAGTAGGGAGTTGAAATAAAAATGAAATTTCTACGAAATTTACTTTACAAAACAAGTTTGGCATTTTAATTCAATCTTTATTAAAAGCCATCCAGACAAATACCAAGAACCTAGCATTGCAGGATAAATCATATTGGGCACAGATGAGAAATGTGCAGAGATTAAAACCAATTTGCCACTGTTCCAGGCACTTAGGATGAATCCTGGTCTGACTGAACTTTCAAATAACAGGCCCCTGGATTTCAATGAGATAATAATTTGATCCATGCGATTGCTTCTGTCTCTTTCTTTGATAGTTCTGTAATTGCCTCTTCTTCTTTTAATCCAAAACAACTGAGATAGAAAGGAAAAGCCACATAAGTTTTTATAAAAAAAGGGCAATATATAACATTAAAAAAATGTTTCTTCAAAGGTGCAACCATTTAAAATGCAAAACAGAGACTAGAGAGGTGACAAATTCAAGTTCTTAGTGTTTTTATTTAAGATCTTTCAAGCATTCATTTGCCAGGGATACTTATTTAATTTTTTAATGTATTCAGTTAGTCATATTTGGTTCTCTTTTATGTCCACTTCTCATGAATCACTTGACAGATGGACTTCTACAAGCACATCCCTTTGGGGAAAGTAAATTTTAAGTGATAATAGGAACATGAGACATGCAATCCTGGATCAGAGCAAAGGTCTGTCTAGTCCATACCCCACATCCATCAGTAGCCAAGAGCAGTATATTAGATTTTAACAATAATAACTTTGATCTTTCAGTGAGTATTAAGTTGGTGACTAAGCAGAAAATCAAAAGAGATGGCAAGAGCAGAACATTCCAAAACTCGGGAGAAAGAGCAGGTGAGGCCATTTCTGGCTGTGTCTCACAGGGAGCAGCCCAGGCTGGTCAGGCACAGCACAGTGTGTGTGGTGTCTCAATGGCATCCCCTTGTTTTGTTCTCCTGCCCAGACAGGGACAATGGCTTGGGGAACTGGGCAGTTGTTCTGCAAAATGGAAGTGTATAATTAAACTCTAGCAACAGGAATGAAACATGGAGGGAAGAGAAATGGCTGAGGGGGGAGCAATGCAGGGTGGACACCAGGAGGTCAGGGCAGGGGGAGTTTGATGCTGGCATGGGGAGTAATTCTACCAAAAGGGATGGTTTGGGTTTAAGAACTTTAACTTACCCACAATACCAGTATTGACAATGCCTAAAACCTGTTCTCTCATTTCCAGAGTCAGAGCTCCACTTGTTCCAGTGAGATTGTAGTTAAAAGTTCTCAAGACTTAGTTCATCTTTAATTGCTGCTGTCTCAATTAAACTGCATCTGTGATAACAACAGCCCCCCTGGAGTCCCAACAGGAACTTAAACACACTGTTAGTAAATTAAATAATTGTGTAAATTATAAAGTTTATATCTACTGATTATTGCATTAAAAACTATATGTAGAGTACATGCTTTTTATAAACTTTCTACTTTGGGAAATCTTATAAAAAAGGTGTTTAGCCTGCCAAAAATCTTCAAGGATCACTGATAATTTGTTGATCAGCATAAGGTTCATTAAATCTATGCACTTCATTATCTGATTAATTCAGAGGCAGGTTTGTAATCAGTGATGAAATGTTTAAGATTCTACAGCTCTGGCCTCCACAACCTCCTGCAGCTCATTAGAAAAGCTAATCAGATGGAGTTTTCCACCATGCTGTTTATTGTAGCCCTAATGGAAGACAATCACTTTAAAATTACACACTTAGCAGGTAATTTCTAAAAGCCATAAGCCATGGAAGCTCTATTCTCCCTGGGCTCTTTGTCTTTCTTTAGTAGGGTAAGGTAAGCAACGGAGAATTCTGTTAGAATTTGGAGAGCTATTTTTCAATATAGAATACAATGTAAATGCTCCTGAGAATTTATTTTTGTCTTTACCATGTTTCTTGTCACCTGGGAGCCCTTTCAGAGATCATGTTTGATGAGTTTGATTTAAAACTGAAATGCTTTCCTACTTTATGATTCGATTATTTGAAGCATTAAGAACTTTTTTCATGTCCTCTTACTTTGAGATGAATAGCATGAATAAAAAAAAAGATCAACTTCTTGATCTTGGGGTTTCACCAATCAGTTATAGACACTGTTGTACTGGAGCTTTCTGAAGTCACTGGTATGAAGGAAAATGATGACAATGTTTAGTGATGAAGAATTAGAAATTAAGGTGGCTTAAAATGTAAAGTATTCTTAAATTTTTAATAATTGAATCTCTGGGAACTATGAGAAGAGACAGCAGAAGTTGACAGTCATTGCTTGCTCTGGCAGAACTTCTGCCACTCCTCTTTTTTTCTGACAGGGAATTGGAGAATGCAGAAGGAGCAGTCAACACCTGAGAAACACTGCTACTCCACCTGCTATGGAAACAACCCTTCAGGTAAAGCAAGTGTGAAGAATTATGGACTGGGAGCCAGATGCAAGGTGGCAGAACAATTCCTCTGACTCACTCCATGCTTTCTTAATCATGTGGACAAAAGTCCACTTGTGGTTTGACTGTCATACGTGTTACTCCCCTATTTTAACACGTGAAAGGATGGGCTCCCTGGGACTAGACAGGCACCCATGGAGATGGGGCTGGAGGCCTTTGTCCCCTTGCACGTAGCTAGAACTGAACCCCTCACAGAGTGGAGGATGCCATTTTGACTGGGGACATGCTTTTGATCACATGGGGGAAATAAGTCACATGAGGATTTCTTTTCTTTAGTGATTTATTGTAAGAAGATCCAATCTAAACTTTCCCTGCCAAACCATGTTCATCATATCTTTACCTACAGGCAATAAGGAGTAAAGGCATATCCACTGAACACCATGAAGAAGACAAATAACTAATACAAATTCATCCTTTTGCCAACCAGCATGCTCTAAATTTGCCAGCTTGAAGGGCTGGATCCTACTTTGTGGATCTGTCTTCTTGTCCCAGTCTATGAATAAGCAGCAAGTTGCTAATGCCAGCTCTAAGTCCTCCTTCTGCATGGATCTGACAGCTTAACAGTTGTGCTTGGGTCACAGGAACAAAATGTGCTGTGCAGGAAAGGTCAGGGGTAAAAGTCATAGCAAAGTGGGTCCCCTTCAGTGGATGGCACTCCTGCTTCTTCTTGGTTAGGACAACATTAGGGGGTTTGAAATACTGGAATTATAAAACTAGACTTGGGTTTATGTTATGTTATGTTGTTCCATATGTCTGCTCCACCAAACTGAGCTAAGAGTAGAGGAGAGAAGGGCATCCATCAGTGCATCCAGCCTGTGTCAGCTTTCCTGTAAAAGAGCATTTCTTGCAGTGGGGCAAGCACGAGTGTGTGGGCTCCAGTTCCTGGGGTTCCCTTGGGATCACCCTGTGGATTGTCCTCTGTGTGTGTGTGTCTAGCAGAGCCACTGAGCCCTGTCATTTTGCAGACCTGTGTTCTCAATGGGCTGAACATATTGGTAGCAGGGGAAAGTAAAGTATTTTAAGGACTGGAAACTCTCTAGAGTATATATGCTGTAAGAAGAGCTGCAGTGTATGACATTGATGAAGAGTAAATGTTTTGCTTTAAAAGTTCCTTTTTAAAACTCGCTGAAGGCGACACTGGGGCCATGGAGAGAAGGGACCTTTGCGGAATGCGGGGGGCTCGTTCCCCGGGCTCTGCTGCCACCTAATGGTGTCCCCGCAGCCCCGAGTCAGCCTTGCTGACTGCTCCCTGCCTGGGCTCTGCGACCAGCTGCTCCCTTTCCCCTCTTTATTTGTCTAACAGGGGCTTAGGGACTGTCTCTGACACATCCAGCAGTAAGGAACAAAAGGCAGTTTTATGCCAGTAGTAAGGTGAAATTTCCTGTATTCTGTACCTCGCTGTAAAACGACCTAAGGTTCACAAATTGAAAAGGTTTTAAAAGCACCTTCTAAATTACTGATAGAGCTTTAGTTACTCATATAGGCAGGCCAGAAGCCAGATCAGCTCCTGGGCAGTGTGAATGTGCAGGATGGCACTGGCACACAAGTGTCCCCACCTTTGGGAGGGGCAGATTGGCTTCTCCACACAAATCAGTAGAACCCACACTAGACCTTGTCTCTTTACATCTGCAAAATCCCCTTCTCATCCAAGAGATTCATTCATGAGTTAACCTTGCACAGTGCAAGGGAAAACACAGTGCAAGGGAAAGATAACTCTCATAAGGTTTTACAAGCTTATCCTTCACTAAATAGTGGGTTTAAAAGCAAATGCTGAAAAACTACAAGAAATATGTTGTTTTAAGTAAGTTTGTATCACAAGAAAGCCATCTCCAAAATCCATGTTTGCAAAAACCAATCACAAAACATATTTGTATCTCAAAACAAATATTGAGATAGGTACAAAAACCAACAATGCTTTAAAAACCAGTAAACCTTCCACTGGTCTAAACAAATAATTATATTAAATAATTTTATTTAAATTTAAATATTTGAACGCTCACTTATTTTAAGATATACCACATATAGTTCAGCCATGAGCCACCCTTTACACCATTCCTTCTGGCATTGTTACCAGCTGATATATAAAATGTTCACTGATGATGTGTGGATGGAGTAACAAATCCCATTGGTGCTGAGTTTTGGTCCTGCTGCTCTTGGTTAATGTGTCATTTCACATCTTGAGGTTGCACTTCCACTTTCGCTCTTTGCTGAGGGTTGAGTTGCAAGCTTTGGAACACAGACCAGTGGATCTCTGTCTCATGGCATGTACCTTTCATTAGGGAACACAGCATGTAGGTAACTGCTGCTTGGCACCCAAGGGACCTCTGTTGAAACAGGATGATGCTCCTAAATGTTAAACATTTTAGAGCTATTTGGAAATCTCTCCCTACTAGCATGGTGTGTTGCCTCTAACAGGAATCTCCATTTTATATTACACTTTGAGTAGAATTTGGTAGGTCTGACTTTCAAAATCCAAGTCTTCAATCACTTCTTTAGTCTCTGAGATGACTGTCTGGATATAGAAACCACATTTAATATCTACACAGCCAGCACAAGTGGAGGCTCCCAGCCAACAACAATACTTCTTCCAAATTGTTTGACTTGAGAGAGATTTCTTGGATAAGGTACTGACACATGATTAAGGGGAATCTCTGTATCTCCTGCTCTATCAGCCAACGCAATGACACACATTTCTTTGTCAAGACCATCCATTTTTCCTTCATTGCTCATGCTTCTGCTGCAAAATCTCACTTCATGATCTGCATTCGGCAAGAGCCCCCTTGGCTATGGAGGCTCAGTGCTCACCATGTCATCCTTTGAAACTTCTATCACATTAGAGGGGACTTGTTCTCCTCTGCCATCTGTCAGCTGTCCCCCAAATCAACCATCTTCATCCAAGTCTCAAAAGCTGTAAGCCACTTCTCCAGCAATTAGAGGAAGCTCTACTTCAGGGTGCTCCTTAGGTCCATCAAAAGGGTCATAGCCATGTTGAGCTAAGAATACTCCAAATTTTGCAGCCTATTGTCTTGGAGACTCTAGGGTTAAGGAACACTTGTCTGTCACTGATTCCTGTGTCTCAGTGGCCTCATCTGAAAAAAGCAGAGACCTAATTGCCTTGAAAGTGGTCTCATGTCACTACTTGTCTCTTTCTTCCAGTTGCTGGGCAGTAGAAGCAGTTCAGTGTCTTTGTGCTGCTTTCCCTCCTGCCACACTTCCAGAGAGCTTCCTGTCCTCCAAGGCAGTTCTTATTTTGAAGAACACTCCATAGTCCCTCCAGGCCTTCTATGTCTCTCTGGAGGTGATTGTCACCAACTATCATAGCTGCTCAGGTCTTTTTTACTGTGATATTCAGAGTTTCTAGCACCATGGGACCCTGTCTCTGGTTCAGGCTGATAGAAGCTAATGAAGCATGAATAGAAAGGAGCATAAAGTTCATGGTATTATTGTTGTAATACTTTGTAAATTCCCCTCTCCATCTCTAGACCAGTTTCCAGCACCAAAGGATGCACTTAGTTTTTTATTAAGTTAAGAAATATTGCATTCAAGGGGAAAGGCATCTCTATAGGACAGAATTACTTTAATAACATTCATGACACACAAAATGCAGGAGGAAGACAATGAGTTTATAATTTTATAATGGATACTTACTAGACAGAACAAATGTCAGATGACAATCATCATACATGATTAATTGGTTTAAAATGCTTATCATTAGAGATCTAAGAAACTGAAGAGACAAGAAAACTACATACAAACTTTAAATTGTTGGCCAGGAAAAAAGGATGGAGGATTGTCAATAGAATAATAAATTATGTCTTTTTTTTTTTTTTTAACCATTTTAGATTTAACAATCCCAATGGAGAGGCATATAATTGTTTAAGGCAATAACTATTCTTTAATCTTATCTTTTTGCCTTTGGCCTTGCTCCTAGAGATTAATTTTGCCCTTGTGGATTACAGGTCTCTTTGATGTATTTTCAAGATATTGGAACCCATTTGAAATCTGAGTTCCGTCTGTATTCTAGAAACCATCATATCCAAGGAATCCTGAGTGTCTGAAGCGTCCAGTTGGATCAGAGCAGAGGCCCACCTATCCCACCCCTCTCACTGTCCACGGCAGGGGAGGATGGTTTATTTAGGGACCACCGTGCAAGCCAACAGTCTGTCACCTCACACTTCTGAGTATCCATAATTATGACCAGGCATCAGTCGGAGATGTTAGATGATTATTCCATGCCCATTCTCTTTTTAATCCATGTATAGACCTGTTACCCAGTTTGACTAGTTTCTTTTTGAACCTGTTGACTGTTGCCTTTACTACAGTCTGTGGTAGGGAGTTGCAAACATTAATTAGCTGCTGTGGAAAAAGGCTCTGTCTTTGGGCAGTTTGTAATGCCTGATCAGTATCTGTGTACCTTCATTCCAGTCTGACAAATAACAGCTTCATATTCATCTCAGCCCCTGCCTTTATGATTTCATGAGCCTTGATCACATTTTCTTGGCCTCCTCCCCTGCAGGTGGAAGAGCCTCAGCCACTTTAATCTCTCTTAGTACATCACTGTTGCACTTTCTTGATCACCACCTCTGCCCTTCTCTTTACCTTCCCTGGTTCTGTTGTGTTGTTCTTGAGATGTAGTGACATCCCTCTCGTAAGCACAATGTGGGGGTACCAAGGTTTCGTACAGCAGCCAAATTATTCTTTCCTCTTACCTTCAGTTTTCATCAGGTTTTTTGTTTTCTTTCAGAAGGCCATTTCAGAACAATAAAATGGCCAGGAGAATTTTTTCTAAAGTTTTCAATGGTTGATCTCTTGTGGCTCATTTGTTCACAAAGTCTGTTTGCACAATTTCTTTTTCAGAAGTGGAACAGTATGTTGCTTTAAAAAGTGGAAATGTGATAGAAAGTTATCTTTGGCAGAGGGCAAGCATAAGTATAGTGTCCAATCTTTTGAAGATATTACAAGATAAATACTAAAACCTGCATTCTGGACACTCTTAAGTGTCAAGTAAAATAATGGATACAATCTAGAAACCACACCAAAAGGCAAGTTTAAAAATGCAGAGCCATCTTCCAAGCTATGTAACAAATGGCCTGGATTTTGCCTCTGACAGAAGAGTACGAGGTACAATTGATTAAATTCTTTCTGGAAAGAAATTCCTGCTGCTTGTCCAGGACTGTACAACAGTGTGTCCTGACTTAGTAACTGGAACCCAGGTGAGATCTAGCACTGGGAGTATGACTGCAGTCCTTGGGCATCCACAAGATGCACATGAGTGTTGGCACCATCAGATCTGCCTGGCCCAGGCGCTGGAAGGATCCAGGGTACTGGCAGCAGGTGTGTGAGATGTGCCCAGTTCTGTGTAAACTTCTCAAACACTGCTGTAATAAATGATTTCAACATTAATGTCAACTTGTGAGGACAGCTACACTCAACACCAATTTCTTAAGAGCTGGCTGGGTTGTTGTTAGTTATAGTGAGGGCAGTATTTTTGTCTTGTTAAAGGAAATGCAGATTATCTTACAATGATCCCAGCTACTTCTGACACACTCTTACATGTTGTAAATTGATGGATTAAAATTACAGATAGTAATTTTAGAATTCCCTGTGGTACTTCCAGTACTTTCTGGTGTTTGGTGGCTCTGTGTCTCAATGCAGGTATAGATGAGGGATGGAATAATCATATTTTGGGGAAAAAAATCTTTAGAGAATATGTGAAAACATATGGTAGTCTTGGGAAATTGTGCAGTCAAATAAAGATGAGCTGAAGATATAAATAGAGTTTTGGCAAATAAAGAAATCAATATAGCATCTGAAGCAGCTTGTTTTTCATATTTGTAGACATCTGGATAATCAGTTGTAAGAACTCTTCTTCCAAGTTACCATGGTATCAGATTTAGGTATTTCTACATTTCACAATCATAGAATCTGAGATGTCAGCATTTTCAAATCTTCATCACCAGTATCCCACTTCAGTAGCACATCAAGAATCCTCAGAGTCTCTGCAGCTTCTGTTTCTCACAGCCTGTGCCTGCCTGGCACATTTGTAACTTCTCCAGCCAGTCAGCACAGCCTCGCTTTGCATCTCTCCACTACTTCCCCACGAGGGTCTGCTTCTTTCAGCTTCCTCTGACTCCATTTTCCTGGAGTAAAATGAATGCAAAAATCTTTACATATCTAATAAAGTTGTCACTATCATCAAATATATTTAATAACTATTTACAAACTATTTCATAATATGCATATGAAGTAGGTGAGGATTAAGGTGATTCCTGTAGGTGCTGCATAGCTTATTTCATTAACAAATGTTGAGTTTTGTAGTAATAAACACTATATTAATGTAAATATTGATTAGCAAATATCTTATTCAAGGACTAATTTTAAGATTATAATCTTGTGCTTCACAATTAAAAACTTCTGTTGCGTTTTTACAAGTTTATGAAAGCCTGTTGTAATAACCATCACATTTACTTTTTCAGGTTGTATGAGTCTGTAAAGTTTATTTTACAGCTTAGAACTTTGTTGGTGACTTGTTCTGTAGAACAAGTGTTAGATCAAGTGAGGACATGAGCCGACACAAGGGTGGGGGAAAGGGGAACTGAGGCCACACATCCAGCAGTCCTGGAGTAATTCCTGAGTACATTGGGTCGATGGAGAAGGTTTTAGGGAGGAGGTCAGGAACACAAATGTCTGGTGGCATTTTAGATGTGATGTTGTAACTTATATCTGCCAGCCCTGTGTCTCTGATAGCTGAGGACACCTGCACTGTTGCTGGGTCCGGTGGATCAGAGCTGGGGAGCAGCTACAGTAGAAGTTCCAGTATAGGGCTAAAAAGCACTTGGCAAATGACAGGCTTGACTGGTACTGACAGTGGATTTTCTCCTGTTCACAGCACTTTTCTCTCGGAGATCGTGGCACGGCGCTGGAAGCAGGGGGTGAGGCTGGGCTGGGCTGGGCTGGGCTGCTCAAGGTCAGGTAAGGCCGAGGGTGGTTTCATCAGAGACCAGCGGAGCTGAGGACGGTTCTGTGGTCAGATGCCTCTCCTGAAATCGCCCTTCTCTCCCCCTTCAGAGTATTTGAAGAAACCAAGAAATAAAGCTTATGAAGGGCTCTGAAGTAGGGACATGGGCTTGTTTGAGAAAGCCGGTAACTACAGGTGGTTGTCTCTTCCCCGCCGAGGAAGATGGTACCGAATTTGGGAGATGCACAATAAATGGAAAAAGGCACAGCAACACTTTCAAATCAGTGATCGGTGACTGAAAAGGCACCACCGAAATCTCAGGGCGGCGGGAGCCGAGC
>VXBI01008034.1:344738-400681 GCA_013397375.1 Toxostoma redivivum | reverse complement strand
GGGGGGCTCCAGGGTGACTAAGCAAAGAGGAAGGGACGGGGGGAAGGAAACGCCGCCGCCCGGGGCCGGGGCATCACCGGGGCGGCGGGAGGGCTCGGCCGCCCTGCCGGGGGAAGGCTCGGCGGAGAAGCGCCCTCTCCTCCCTCCCTCCCTGCGGGGGGAGGGTCGCCGCTCCCCCGCGCTCTCCCCGGTGAGAAACCGTCCCCAGACGCCTAGGGATGAAATAATTTCGTTTTCGTTGTTTCGGAGAGTAACCTCTTCCTTGTATGAGTAAGAGGTTTATCACACAGAAACATGGACCTGGGTTCAGAAGTTTCTTCATTCGCTGCGGACGTGGTAATGTTTTTGTCTTCACTCTTATTTGTTCTGAGCCGTGGATGATACTTGGAAA
Organism: Toxostoma redivivum; assembly: GCA_013397375.1. Lineage (NCBI taxonomy): Eukaryota > Metazoa > Chordata > Aves > Passeriformes > Mimidae > Toxostoma > Toxostoma redivivum. The sequence continues at coordinate 400,290 of VXBI01008034.1, read as the reverse complement.
TGGTAACTCGGCCCCGGTTGGGCTTTAACCAAGAGCACGTATAGTTTATGGTAAAATACCATTCGGGATTATGTTTCTCATTATTTTCTTGGAGGAGGAAGGTACTTCTTAGAAGGAAAATGGTAACCATTGCTCCCAAAGCACACAAATTTATTTTATGTGCTGTATATAATTGCCAATTAACATCACAAACTGTAAGCGGCGAGGTTTGCCTAGGACACACGTACATAGTGGCATAAAATTTATTCATCTGTAAAATGCTATGACGGAACCCAAATTTGCATGCCAAGTGCCTGTGGGGAAATCAATGAATTTTACAGGCTAGTCCTGAGAAATGGAGGGAAAAGACCCCATAACTGTTGAGCAATGTTTCAGCCTTATTAAAAAACCTGTCCCTGGGGTGGGGTGCAGAGTAACCCTGCACTGGGATTTGGCAGATACTTGGGTGATTCTGTTAAACTTAATCCTTTAATACTAGTTTTACAGCTGGCTTCAAGGACGTGGACCCCCAGTAGGGCTGGGATTTCACCAGAACATGTTCATGGCCCATCCTGAAGTTACATGTCCTTAATGGTGCAGATATATAAATAACCATTATAACTTGGGTGTTTTGGAAGAAACCAATAGCTGAGCAGTGCTTTGACTCGTTTTGTTGGTTTAAATAGTCTATGGAGCATTTAAAAATTAAATAGTAAATAGATGTGTGCAGTGTCATTCAGATATATTAAAAATCAGTAGGCATAAACTTTTAATTGTCCTTAAGGATCCTGGTGAGATGGAATACATTTTTTATTTCATTTTTGATAGCTCTGTATTTTCACAGGGCTTCAGTATCATAATCACTATGTCTGTTGCTTCATACTCAAATAAGGTTTCCCTTCATTTGAGATACAAAATTAAACGGTTGCTTACTGGTTTTGTAAGGCAGCTTTTCTGCCTGTTCTAGAAAAATACACTAATTGTTCAAACGTAAATCACTACTACTCTAGTAGGATTAATATGTATTTTACTTTTTTTTGTTGATAATTTAAAATAGAAAATAAAAATCTGAAAGGCAAAAAAAATTGTTCTTAATGTTTTCAGTGCCTCTTGCTTTTCAGCCCTGCTCCTCATTTTTACTATACTTCTGAAACATTAGTTAGTACTTCAGTCTTTCACTAAAATATACTAAAAAGGAGTGATAATGTGACCTTGTTTTCTAGAAAATTAGTGTGGCAGTTGTTTTTTAGAGGGAGTGGTGTGGGAATGAGGTAGACATTGATAACTTACCTCTTATATTTTTCACATTTGTTTCTGTTGCCTAATATCTGTGGGTTGTTCGTGTTGTGTGTGGGTTTTACACAGTTCAAGAGCTGTGGGATGCTCTGTCCCACAACTTGCAGAGGCTGTTAAATCAGCAGCTCCCTTCCTGCTCTGGGCAGCCAAGGCAGCCTGAAAGGCTCTGGTTTTGCCATTCATCACAAAGTAGAGCTCTTGTAGGGATGATGTCATCGGGATTGCTGCAGCATGATGTGAAGGTCCAGACTCACATGTGTATCAACCTGATATCACTGTTTAAGTCCCAGATTCACAGGTTCACTTTGATTTAAAGTCTTTCACTGTTGAAGTTTTGCAGTTGGGAAGAGTCTTTGGGGTGTCTTTGTCAGGGTCTTGGAATGATGAGTGATCATAACTAAAGGAAATAGGGTTTTTCACTGTGTCAGTCAATTACCTTCAGAATAATTTAGGATAAGCATTAACTGTCTTTTCTTTGAGCTAAATAATCAAGCTTGTCTTTGATAAATGAGACTAAACCTTAAACCTTTTATAGTTACATAAAATTAAGCAATTCTTGTTTCCTTAAGGTCTTGCCAACATTTTGAAGTACTGCATTTTTTCTGGACTCAAGTCATGCATCGTAGTTATTCATATTAATCACTGTGGCTCAGAGAGACTGGATGCAGTACATCCATAATATCTCACTGTCTGCCTGCAGAAAACAGGGAGTCATGTCCACTGTCCAGGTGGGAATGGATGCCCTTTTCCAGTTGGGGAAGCCATTTGCATCTTCAGTTCACAAACCTCTGTGTGAAACAAGCATTATAAATTTTGCCATTGTACTTGCACCGTTCAATTTTAAACATGAATTCAAGTTATAAAGACAACAAGATTGGCTTGTTATCTGAGGGTGCGTTTGAACAAATCACCTTCCCTGGGCCAGAGACCTTTTTTTATGGCCTTTTTGCCCAGCACTATCCCATCAAATAGTGCCATCTAACTGAAGTCTTCTCTGATTCACAGCAGCTCTGTGAAGGTGTGCCCTTCCCGGAGTGCACATAGCTTAGCAAAAACGTGAAATAAACATGGCTAATGACTCATTCCAGTGACACCTGAGGTGTAGGTTTGATCTGTGAGCCACCATTATACCTCTCCAAAGAGCCCGAGTTGTTGAATCCTGACTCCTTGTGAAATGTGAACGGTGGGAATGAAGCAGTCTTTGTCAAGGATGTGATGTTGTGGACAGTCTCTCAGGGTTAAAACAGGCAAATATGGAGTGATTATATTTAGGAGAGGGTCTAAGGCTTCTCTTTGAAGGGGGTACTAGACTTCATGGCCCTTCCTCATAGAAAGGAAATTGTCTCCAGGCTGTGTTATGGGGAACACAGATCTCCCAAAGATGTGCCAGAGACGTGAAGGAGAGGCTTTGCACAGCTGCCACCTACTAATGTAAAAGCAGCCATTCTCCATGCTGGGTCAATGTGAAGTGCTGTGTGGAGGTGCACAGGGAAGGCTGTTCTGGTGCTGGACACTCACAGTACCTGCAGGGGTAGCAGCATGTGGTGCTGAGCTGCACCTCCCACGGGATGTCTGGGTGCTCTTGAGAGGGCTGTGCTGCCCCAGCTGTGGAGCTGGGCCCTTCCATGGGGACTGCCTGGGATGGAGCTCAGTGTCTGTAAGATCCATGCTTTGGTTTCCTGGTTTTTAGATGTTCAAAAGTACCTTTAACAATAGGCATTGAAAACGGATTTAAAGAGTAAATAACACTTCACATAGAAGTGAGATATGTAGACAATTACTTTAATTTTATTGTTTTTACTCTGCTTCCATAGTTGCATAGTCAAACATTTATGCAACTGTTGAACTCCATGATAAAACACAAACATGGGACCACACCCAGGTAGGTGGCCTGCAATCTCCAGGATGCTGTGGTCCTGTAAACACTGTAGTGCTCCCTAATAAAGGTGTTTTAAACAACTCTGATACTTGAAAAATAATTCTGAATTGATCCAAACTTCAGTTATTAGTAGCAAGGGAAATATGGTTTTGAGCAACATGATTGTCCTTAGGCAGAAGTGAGAATATTGATGCATTTTCCCTTTTTGAAACTGAAAATTGACAAAAGGATTCATCAAATGAAAATACTTTGCCAAAAAGTAGAATTGCTCAGTCAATAAGACATGAGTATACAGGGTTGTAATGTTGCAGAGGAAACTTATGACTGATTCTAAAGAGCTAAATTCTATTTCTGTTTTTAGTTGGATTTGTAATGGATTTTTTGGTGTGGTAGAATCAGATTTTAAGGTGTTTTATTAAGACTTCTCTGTACTGTAAATCCAGAAAGTGAAACTGGCCAGTTCCTGATCAGTGTTTCGGAGCCTGTTTGACTTACAGGCTTTTTTTAGAGAACGTATTCATAAAGAGATAAATATAAGGTTGTAATAATGGTTTAGAGTTATTTCAGGAGACTTTTGGTTTTATTTGTGAATTTAATAGCATTCTGGGTTTGATGCAGAACTTACTAAAGTCAGTGTGAGCACCTACACTTACTCCCATATTCTGGGATTTGCCTTCACTGCATTTTCCTATCTGGCTTGGGATTTTAGAAAAGTCTCAAAACTTGAAATATGCATGGACAAAAGTTGCAGGTTTTTTAAAAGACTTAGGTACATTTTAAGCTGATGCCACTTTTCTTTCTACACACAAATGATTACACAGTATTGAAAATGACAATTTTAAACCTTTAGTGGTTATATATGAGAACCAGTATGTACTTTTGTGGCTACCTTGAGCATTATGTGCTTGAAGATCAGGTACCACCTCTGATACAGTGTTTTCTCCTTTTCATGCACTGTGTATAACACTTTGTCTGAACATTTCCAAATTACAAATATAATGTCTTAAGAGAGTTCCATGAACTAAGACATTTCAGTTTTTCAAGTGGATAAACCAATGCAGCAAGGTCACATGCAAGGTTGATAAAGGAGTGGAGAATGAAGATGGATTTAAATTCTTACTGCAGTCATCTAACCTTTAGTTACGCTCCTCCTGTGCTCCTTTAATTATGTTACTTGACAAAATTAGGGGTGGAGGACAAGAAAAGGTATTAATCTATTTACTGTCTGCCTAGACTCATAAGTATCACTTTGAAATAAATATCTGGACTGTATCCTTTTACCTCATAAAGTAGTTTTTGTCCCTTTGGAGTTGCTCAAGCCCATGTTGAATGTATTGTTAGCTTTTAATCTGTGCTGCTTGAAAGTATTTAGTAGCTCATTCACTTTTTTAACAGTACTTTCATACTGCGGTTGTGTCTGCCTCCCTAGCCCTGAGGCAGTTAGATCTTTGTTATGGGTTTTGGCTGTTGCCAGAAGAAAAAATCCGAAACGGCCTCCCCTCATACCCTTAAATTGTGAATGGTGGAGCTCTGACCACTCCTGAAAGCACGGCTTGTGTAGCGTTACACTGCTGTTGTGGGGACAGTAGTGGGAAAAAGCTGTTTGTAAAGAACTCCACTACGGAGTTTATTCATTTGGAGTGACACACAAAGTCTGAAACACTCCTAGTATAAGAAAAGTAATGTCTAGTATGAATTGCAGTCTGTCTGAGGCCGTGGTTCAGGTGCGTGCCCTGCTAAGGTGGCTGGATTGTCCCTGACCTCTGCAGTCCTGAGCTGCCGAGTTTATCCCTGGCTGTCCCTCGCACAGCTGTCAGCTCCTCCCGCAGGAGACGGGCAGGGTGCAGGCCTGACACACTCACTCATTTACCACGCCTTTGAGTTTGGAAGTGCTTTCCTGCAAAGGCCTCATGTGTCAGTTTGAAAAAGATGGCCTGAATAGTTTTTGTTTAGTTCTTCAGTGCCTCTGTACCGTTTAATTCCCTCTTTCATAGATGGACTTGAGAAAAAGTGGGGAAAAATTTGCTTTTTATAATTTATTTTAACTTTTCATTGATGGCATACAACATTTTACAATTTTATAATGATCTCTATATGGGATTCTTGCATTTCTTAATTCAGCATCCAATTTTTTAACCTGAATCTAACTATAAAATTTAGGTGTTTAATTTTCCAGCAATGTGAAGCCACGCTTTTCTAATTTGTTTTATTATCTTAATAACATACCTGACTTAGAGAGTCATAGTCCTTTTTTTGCATCTGGACAATTGTTCTCTGGGCCAGCATCAGTACAATGCTATTGTCTGAACCTGGGAAAGCTCCTGCCTGGAAACTGCAGTCCCACTGGCCCTAATGGGAGAGATTTCTGTCATATGCATAATGTTTTTACTGTAGTAACTCGAAAATAGTTTAAACCCATTTTCCTTGTCTTGTTTTAGAGTGAAGGCACTTGTGATGATGCACGTTAATTCACGCTTAAATACCTACTGCTTAATTAGCTTATTTTGTTCCCAGTGTTAGGTGTGTTACATCTAGTATGGAATGGAATTTATTCCTTTTACATGCTGTGGAGCAGTGGTTTGCCAGGACTTCACAGTTCTCTATGTGATGGGAGTGAGCAGCAAAACTCAGCTCAGAGCAAGTTCCTGTCCTGACCCTGTCAGGGCAGAGTCAGCCCAGGATCCACCCGGCTTTCCCTGAGCTGCTGCTTTGTGCAGGAGCACTCAAAGAAAGGCACTGTGGGGATTTGCACTCTGAGTGATGATAAAGCACCTCTTAGAGCTGTGAGCATAAAGGATATTTTATTCTGAATATTTTGGTTTGTTTTCTATCCCTATAAATATGCTTCATGGGATTATTGGAGGGGGGGCATGTTTTCCTGCTTTAAGGAAATAAGATAATCCTCTAAGCTCTTTAAAAAAAACACCCAAACTGTCTGTGACATTGCATAAATCGAGCAGCAGTGGAATTTGGGGATTAATCCATGGGTCTAGGCTAAGTAGTCAGTGTTAGTGTCATGAAGATAGTGTTAGGCATCAGTTCGGTATCCAAGCCTCCAAGGTTAAGCTGCTGTGTTCAGAGTATGCTCTTGCTTTAGTAGGTGTAGTGGGTAGGAATATAAATGTTAATTTTTTGATGTTGGCTCTCATAATTTTTGTTTCACATGCATTTGGAATTCTCGTTTTCCCTTTGGGTTTGAATTTTATCATGATGCTGAATTTACGCAAGAGGTTACTGCAAGTATTAAATCTGCCAGTCAAGTGCAGAAAGGTTTGATCCAAGATGAACATAGAGCTATTTTAGAAAACAAACCATGGACAATACAGCATTTGTAGCAGGGAAACTGATCTTTTTTTGTTTTTCATTGTGTAGTGCCTTTGCTTGTAATTGGTGGGTTTATCATAATTATATCTAGGCTAATTTTGTAAGATGCCTGCACCCAGTGCAGAGCTGAGTGCTGTCAGAGCACCCCAGTGCTGCTGTATAAGCAACATTTTTCCTAACCTATGCAGCCATCAGGCATGTGCTGCAGTTTTGAAAGCACTGGGAAACTTTTATGTCTCGCTGTGGATGACTTTTGAATTTGTATTTGGTTAAATTCTCTTTAAAGATAAAATGGCAGAGTTCAACCACAAAGGACTGTAATTGTTGTGGAGGAAATAAAAGTGGAACCTTGAGGCGTTTCTTTTTAGGTCTTATGAAATACTCCAGGAAACAGTCCCTACAGTAGGGCTTATACATCATTTTAAATATAAAAATGCTGAAATACTTAGTTTGGTGATACCTGGTTTGCCACCTGATTGAAAATAGTTTGACTGGTGCAGAAAGATAACCTTGCTCAAGACTGACACAGCTTTAAAGAGAGGAATCCTAATGTGTGCTGTGAGCTTTGAGGTACTGAACAGAGAGAAAGCTGAATCTTTTCAAGTTACTGCTCTAAATAAGGCTTGTTTGGCTTAGATCGATATTTTTTCTGGGTTTGGATCCATTTAAGCTGTTCATGCAGGAATTTGTTCATTTTTGGTTGAAATAATTGGCCTGTTCAGTGGTTTTATCCCTGTTTAAAACTGTTACGAAATAGTTCTTCCAAATCACTGTTCTCCTTCACACAAGTCCTAAGACGCTTTTTATTTCTGCCCTCACAGTATTATCAATAGTCTGTGATCAAAGGCACTGATTTACATTTGAGATAGAAAAACATTTTAAATGTAGTTTTTGAATACTTCTGAACTTCATTGTGTCTATAACGATGTTAATGAGACATTTTTGTGTTTTCCTCACATATCAGAAAATAAGGGTTTTAATATCTCGTTTCAGAGAATTTTAGTTTTTACAGGTGCAAAATTTTATTCCTTATTTGTGTAGGTTGTCACCACTAATATAAGAAACATTGACCTTTAAGCATTTTGAAAAATAAATGTGAGCATCTTGCTTAATACAGTTATTAACTTACAGTTAACACTTTGCTTTGCTTTTCAGGAGCTTGAAGAAATCCGCAAATGTGGAATGAAAAACTTCCGTAATATCCAGGTTGATGAAGCTAATTTATTGACCTGGCAAGGGCTTATTGTTCCTGTGAGTATAGACTACTCCTTATGAGCTTTAAAATAAAATGAGGATCATTTGTATCTCATAAATCCACAGCTCAGTGCTGCTGCTGGTTACCATGAAATAATTCCTTATTGTAGGCCTGGGCTGACACATGGCTGGAGCTCCATGGTGGCACTGGGCTGCTGGGAGAGGTGTTGGAAACAAGTGAAGTTTGGTTTTACATTAAGCCTAAAGTACAAAATCTACATGATCATAGGAAAAAGAAAGGAAATAGGAAATACTTTTACTCTTTAATATGTGTTTTTTTTAATTTACTAGGATAAAACTGAGTATTGGGAAAAAGATGCAAGGAAAAGGTTTGGATTTTCCAAACTGAGCTCTTTAAAAGAAAGTAGTATCTTTATTTAGGCATTAGTTAGTGCCAAAATAAACCTATTTCACTTAAAAGCACTACAGTCTTCTTAGGGAATGTTTAATCGAAGTAGATAACCATTTTATTAGTCAAATAGAGAGGGATTTGTTACTAAGGAGAAAGCAGGAAATGTGATGTGTTGATTTCTTGGCTGAAAATCACTTGGATTTTCACCTCTTGTATTTCCCACTGCTGTGGCCCGTGGCAGTGGGAAATGGCTGGCTTGGTTTTATGAGCTATTTTTAGTCTGCAGCAATAGGGGATGGGCCATGGGGGCAGCAGTTGTAGTTTTCTGTGGGTGCTGCCAAAAAGCCTCCCCAACCAGTGTAAGTCTGTCTTTTAATTATATGAGTAAGACTTGGAAACATCTCTGTAGCAGTGCCTCTGCCTGGTTAGTCAGAGGCTGCTCTGGAGCTCACATGGCACAGGCTGAGGTAATGGCTGGGCCTTTACACTTTAAATGCTGTGGAATACATTAAGTTTGCTGCTTACTTATGTGCCTGTGAGTGATTCCTTGGAGTGGCTGACACTGCTCCTGCAAACAAAGCAAGCAGGATCTGACACTGAAATTTGACAGAGCAGAGGAACAACTTGCTTTAATCAGCCACTTTGTGTAACAGTTTAGTGCTTTGATAAGACTTTGAAGCAGTATGAGGTTGGTAAATATGACTAATAAAGCAAAACACAAAAATACTTGTTTATTCTTGTTAAGATTAGGAATGTGTGGTGTACAGCAGCTATTTTTATCAGTTTCTGCTCAACAGAGGATGAGTGTAGTGTTTGTTATGCAAAGCTTTGCAGCATCACCAGTGTTTAAATGTTGGTGCAGTGAACTGTGCTCCAGACCTGCCTTTTGGTTTGTAATATGTCCTGTCACAGGGGAAATAGCCTCAAATTCACTGCTGGTATAGTTAAGGGAGAATTTTCTTACAAAATTACACTTCCTATAGTAATTTAAATTGTGTAATCTGTCTTCAAAGAGTAGTATATGTTTTTATTCTAAGGTTATGCTATAGATGTTTCAGTGTTACTGTCTCTTTAGCTATTTTTGGTACCAGAGTTGATGGCACAAAAATGCAATGCATGAGCTCATTGAAAGTTAAACTTTTTTCTCTGTTTTTGCTTCACATGTTGTTTCCATTTTAGCAAATTTTTTTAGCATTTTCTTGCTTAGGGTTTAAAGACACATACTTCAGTAGTACTAACCAGTTACTGATTATTAAATGCTATAACTGGGCATTTCTTGGTCAGCTGCTTGATGAAAGTCTGAAAGATGACGCTTATTATTTTTAATATTGTTCATACAGAATTGCTGTGAAAGATAATGTAAAGGTGAGCTGTAAAGCTTTAAAAGTTCTTGTTTGTAACATATTTTGTTCTTCAGAACAAATGTTAGTTTTTAAGGGTGTTCACTCAATTGAGAAGCAAATTGAAGATACCCGGTCAACTTCTTTTCCTGTTCCAAATTGTAGAATGAAGTAGTCTGTGTCCTGTGGGTGGCCAAGGTACATATTTGTTTGATTTCAACATCAAAACAGGACTGTGTAGCCCAGGCTCCTTTTTCATGTAAGAGGTACAGTGAAGAAAATGGATGTTTTTAAGGCAGGTCACTTCTCTTGTCAGTTCACTGAGCATCCTCCCAAATTACAGCACGTGATGGAGGCAAGAACAGTTGAGCTGCGGGGGAAGAGGGCAGTGGCTGCCAAAGTTGTCACCACCACCACAAATTATTAGTTCAACTTGCAAAGCTTTTAGGATTGCTTGGGTAAAAAGTGATTTTAAAGCTGCTGTGGTCGCTTCTCCCCCTGGCAGAAACTGTGCTGTATTTCTTACAAACACACAACCAGATTCTCCACATGGATGAGCCTAAAATTAAATGTTTTCTGTTGACAAATATTTTAATAGAACACTCCCCACCCCCAAGTATTGGTAAATTCCGGAGTGGAATTGATTGCAGGGAAGGGTCTGGTTACTAATGAAAAATGTGTGTGATTATGCTTTACACCAATTGGAAACTCTCATCCATTGATTCTTGTTCCCAGAGTGTTTGGAAAGGCTTCATTTCATAGTTACTGTTTTCATTGCAGAACAGTATTTTTATCAGCTTTAAATGTAGCAATGGTTTATTTTTGTTCTGCCTCTCTTGTGCAGTATCTGAAGCATCACTATCAATAGTCTAACAGGTTTTTCTAAGTGAAATTCTGGGCATTGTTTTTTCTGTTTTAGCATGAAGAACTGCTTTGCTCACTTCACAGTTCTCTCATCCTGCTCCTTCAAAACTGATCTGATAAGAGTGGGTGCTAAAACTGCATACAAATTCAGAATGTTCTCATCAGCAAACACAGTGAATATCTATCTTTAGTACCAATGAATGCGCAGCAGATTTTTGTGTAGTCAGCACAAAAACCTTCTCGAAACGTTTAGGGAGATCTGACAAACCAAATTGCTTTGCTGTTCATGCCACCATGTTGTGAGACATGCAAAATAACTGTTCAGAAACCCATTTCCCTTGTCAGGTTTGCTGTTTGTGTCTTGGAAAGGGTTTACTATGTTTTGAAACACAAAGCTGGGAATGAAACTACTTACTAGAGAGGGCCTTGAGTTGGAAGTAAATGGAGCCGGATGCTTTCTTACCCATAGAAATGTCAGCCAGCTGTAGGACAAGGGCAACCTGCTTTTTCTAGGCTGGATGCAAATGTGCAGGTTGTATTGCCTCTCACATAGGTTTTGATGTTTCCTAACACATAAAGCTGTAGTGTTGGTAGAAAATGCCTTTCAAAGAAGTCATTCAAGAGATCAGAGGAATCCAAGTCTGTACCTTGCTGCTTTTCACTTGTGTCCATGGCATGTGCCACATCCTTGACATTCTGCCTTCTTGTTGCAGGACAATCCTCCATATGATAAAGGAGCCTTCAGAATTGAAATCAACTTCCCAGCAGAATATCCATTCAAACCTCCTAAGATTACATTTAAAACAAAGATCTATCACCCTAACATCGATGAAAAGGGGCAGGTTTGTCTGCCAGTAATTAGTGCTGAAAACTGGAAGCCAGCAACCAAAACTGACCAAGGTAGGACTCCATGGGGAGAAAGAACTGGGTATTGAGAAACTTTCTGTGGAGTGAATTTAAAGCTAATTTGTCAGCTTCTCAGTGCTCTGAGGGTATGTTCATTGTAAGGCTTGCGTCATGAATCACATGTGGTGAGCACAAGGTACAACTCTTGTGGAATCCGGTTTTGTTACTGGAATGGGAGGTACTGGCACTGAAGTGGCATTTCCACCTCCAGGAAAGCACAAAACTCTTCATGACTGAGGAGTTTATTAATGAAGTGTCCTCAGCATACTTTAAAGTGTTGCTGGTAGTTTGTGTGGGGGTTATTCTGTGTTTCTTTTTAAACACTGACTTTAGAATCCAGAAGTGTTCAGTGAATTCCTGGATGTTTGAAAGAAAGGGTCTAAAACCTCAAGGCTTGGTATATTTTAAAATCTGCCACGTGGTTCAGTGATTTGAACATATGTCTTGAAATATCATGGGAGTTGTAAACAAAATCTGAAAAAATATCACAACTTGTAGTTCTTAAAAGGTCATTGCTCTTGGGCTTGCTGTGTAGAGTGTCTTTGATAAGAATTTAAATATTGTAAGAAATATTGTCAGGTTCTATGGCAAACTTAAGTGTAATATAAGTAGGGTTTTTTCCTGTTGTTGCTTGCATGAATTGTTGGGGTGAGAATTTTGTGTTGTCTGGCAGGTAATGATTAGTTGGGTATTAAGCTTTTATTATTATACACATAGAAAGCAAACATCCTTGCAAAAATGCTTATTTTTTAAGAGTATTAATTCAAATGAATTTAAATACTTCAGTGACACTGAAGTATCTTGTTCCATAGGAGAAAATACTTCTCTCTTCCAGGCTCTCCATTAAGGTTATTTCACATGGTCTGTGTTCCTGATAGGAAATAATGCTGTACTTAAGATTTCTTTTTGTGTACCCCTGCATGCTAAAGAAAGTACTTCCAGTTGTGTGATCTTGCCCAAAGACAGAACAGGGGAATTCCTGCAGTTGTTTTAGAAGAGATGAAGCAGCTGGTTGTTGGTGAAAATGGAGGTGGCAGCAGAAAGAACCTGTGAAATAGGACAGCCAGGATCTTAGATTTGTTGTAGATTTATCCTGATTATACAGGACAAAGATCCTCAGGAGAGAGGAGATGGAAAGAACCTGTGGTAGGTTTCTGTTCCCTTCCACACCTAAGCAGCTGTCTTGTGCTATCAGCCTTTGCTAATTAACTAAAGGACTTACATGTCTCTACCCAGCTTGAAAAACAAGCTGTCATTAGCTGGAACTGCTGAAACAATTGTTTGCATGCAGAAATTAGTCAGTGTCTCCCTGAGAAGTCGCAATTCCCTTTTTATCTGAGAGAGTGAAAAAAAGCTGTGCTAAAATCAGAATTTGGAACTGATCCTGGGTATCAAAATATTGCAAATCTCTCATGGTCTGCTGTGTTGTGGCTTTTGTTTGTCTTAACTCTTTCTTCAAGAAGTTGTTTTAGTGTCAACATCTGTTGTTACTACATGGTTGTATGAACCTGTGACATTGTTACTAAAACCCTGCTTAAATGTTTATTCCTTTGTCTTCAGATTTCTTCTGCACTGAAATATCACTCTCAGCTTTTCTCAAGGAAATAATGTGACATCATTAGTACAGCATCAAAGTGATTGGTTTTGTTCACACAGGTGTCAAAAAAGTGGAGATTTAAGTTCATTTTAAATCATTAACTTTTGCATACTAAATGTGCATCTTTCTGCTGGACTTTTTGTTAATTTATACTTAATATTAAAGACAACTGTTATGGCAGGATGGTTTTCAAGCACTGTGGATGCTCCTGTTCTGCCAAGCCTGTTTTTTCTGGCTTGTTACTGTTATTAAGGTTATTGAACACACATTTTCTCTGTAGTGTTTTTGCATGCTTTGCTCAGTGAGAAGGGATTGCCACTCAGTGTTTCTGCTGGTTTCAGCAATATGATGGCAGTTGTTGTAAGGCCAGGACTGGTGAGTTACTGTGAAGGAAGCTGGTATGAATTCTACATTCCTTAGATAGTTTGTTGCAGTTTAAACTCGGATTTGTGGTAAAAAATGTTCCTGTTTAGCAGTTTAGAGACAAACATCAGATTTGAGCGTGGCTTTGAGTATTTGTTTTGAGGTTTGTTCATGGGTGGAAAATACTGATATCAGTGCCCCAAACGAAGCCAGTCTGGTGTTCCAGCATCTGCTGGAGTGATCATCATTGTATGAACTTATATTCCTGCCCGGGAACACTGACACCTTTGGGTGGCTGGGCAGTGGGACCCTGATCCTTGTGAGCTTCCAATGGCTGTGAGGATGTGTGTGAGAAAAATGTAGCAGCAAATGGCACTATGGGGTGTGAGTTTCACTGGGTAACTGTCAGGTCCATTTCCTGGAGAATGACTTTTCTTTGGAAAGTGACAGGGACATTGGTGACATTGCTGTGAGCACCTGGCCACTCTCACCTTGTTGTTTGCCCAGTGCATCTCTAGTGGTGGCTGCCTTGGGCAGTTGAGAGTAAAGGGAAGACTTGCCTGTTGTTCACAGGAGAAGTAAGAATCATAGGGAAAGAAAGCTGGAAAAAAGGGTTTCCAGAAGAGGCTCAGTCACAGCTGTGTCACTGTGACAGGTGTTGGGAAATGCTTCATGATGCAAATTCCATCTTTGCCCAATCCCTTCAGTGAACCTGTCTGAGAAGCTCCATTTGTTCTCAGCCATAGGGAGAGGATTTTAGATGGGATGCCAGTTACATGGGAAGTCATCTGTAGTGCACTTTGGTCTCTATTCATGTTGATTTTGTTTACAAATATGATTTTCTGCTGTTCATTCATGGTCATTGAACTAAATCTTGGCATATCACTGCAGCTTACTCACGCCCTGCTCTTGAAAAGGCCTGAGATTTATGGGGATGTATTTAAATGCAGTTAAAGCTCTTTTCTTACAGGAGAATTTTGCTTACATTTTGATTGTGAAAAATTAACCATCTAAGTCTCTGATGGTATTTATACTTCTTTTGACAGTAATCCAGTCCCTCATAGCACTGGTGAATGATCCACAGCCCGAGCACCCCCTCCGGGCTGACCTAGCTGAAGAATACTCTAAGGACCGTAAAAAATTCTGTAAGAACGCTGAAGAGTTTACAAAGAAATATGGTGAAAAGCGACCAGTGGACTAAAACCTGACACAAGTGCTGTCAGCAACTATGATAGAAGATCGGAGCAGTGCATTTGAGACACCCCGTAAAGCAGGACTCTATGGAAAATTGACAAGTGCCACCTTTCGGTGTGAACTTGTGGCTGTTACTAACTTTCTACAGTTTTCTTAATCAAAAGTGGGCTAGGTAACCTGTAAAGAAAGGATTAAAATTTAAGATGTTCTAGTTCTGCTTTCTTTGTTTAAAAATCACTGCTTCAATATACTTTAAAGTATGCTGTTTTCTTTTTCTTGTCAGAATTTATCAAAAATATCTTAGACTTATATTCTGCCCTTAAATTGAAAAGGTTGTGGCTGTCATTTCTTATTTTTCCTTGCAGTTCCCACTATCTTGAGTTCATTCATTGAATTTTATCCCCCTCCTCAAAGTGATGTCTTAGGAAAAATATCCCAGTTCTGGCAGAAAATTATTGAGTGTTTGGCAGTTTAGTTTACTTTTCTTTCTAAATGTTGCACTGTGCTTTGTGGGACTTGTTGCAAGTTCCCCTGAACTTCAGTTTGTAACATAATAAATGAAATCCAACCCCACAAAATCAATCACAAATAATGTCTGGGTCTGATATAAATCTGGCCAATGTCTATTAAACGGGGAAACCCAAGTTTTTGTGTGCGTCATTGAATTAGAATATGGCTTATGTTCTGCTCTTGGAAAACCTTGGAAAAAAATCTGTAGCAAACAAGTAGAGGAATGTGATTGCAAACTTCCCTCACTTCTATCTTTAATACTTATGCAGACTACTGGGAAACGTGCACAGAACAACATTGCAACCAATCCAGGAGAGTTCCAGAAATTGGGGACCAAGAGGTACCAAAGTGACAAACTGTCTTTTGAGCCTAAAATCATTATTTTGGACACGTTAATTTTGAATTCAAGAACTAAATCTGACAGCACTGCTCTCCTCTCTGAAGGTTTTCCCTCAGAATGCGTCAGGAGTGTCTGTGTTTGTGGGATGGCCCTCGAGCTGTTCCCAGCCCCGCTGCGAGGCCAGGCCTGAGCAATAAGGTGTGACAGAGCGTGCTTGGCTGCTGCTGCTGCTGCTGTGTTCAACACGCGGGGCAGGGATTTGGGCAGTGTTCAGTGTCAGTCGAGCTTCAGCGGGCAGGGCACTCCTGCATGCTGAGGGAAAGGGAGCCCCTTCCCTTCAGAGCTGAGCATCCTCTGCTGTGTCTCTGCTGCTTCTGCTGCCTTTCCTCCCCAGCCCAGAGTGTGATCCTAGCTCCACAGTCAAACTGCCACACAGTCAACTTGCTGTCTCCCCTTTTGCAGCTGGGGTCTGCTACTGAGGGAATGGATTATTTCCAGAAATCCATCAGTATCTGGGAGCACATATCATTTTGATGTGCAGGAAGCTGAGTTTAAAAAACCCTGACACCTAGGTGGTTGCCTGTACTCCTAAATTCAGTTTTAATACAGCCTCTGCCTTTGCAACCTTTCAGAACTAGTGTGTCAAGCAGTAGATCTCTCTTGGTTTTAATGTCTTGTGTATTTGCTATTTCCTCATTTGTCCCTCTCCTCTGGCTTTCATTTCCAATTTAGTGTAAACAATGACAGCCCAGTACCTCACCTCTGTTGAAAGTAAATTTTTTTATAAGTTAGGGAGCTAAGAAATTTTATGTTTAAGTGTTCTTAGACAGATTCTTTGGCAGGTAAATAAAGTTAAACCACATTCACCTTATTTACGGAAACTTGCATTTCCTAAGTGTTTTCAGGCTTGTGAGAGCACTATTACCAAATTTTCACATCTTTGTGTCTTCATTTGCAGGAAGTTGGTACTGATTTTGTTTCGTTCACGCTCACTCAGATTCATAATAAAATAATGCCAAATTATCTGTCAAACCGAAGTGTGTAACTTCTGCATCACCTGAGTCACTGTACCTTTGATCATGTCTGTTGGCATGGAAATTTACCATTCTCTAAATTTTATTTGAAACAAAACTGTAGCACTAGTTTGCTGCCCTCGTTGCTACTCAATAGTTACTCTGTGGTTGTAAAGCCTCTCAGGTCAAAGACTGCGTCTGTCTGCCTGGCTGTGATCGCAGGCCGCGGGAAGGGACGGAAGGGCTGAGTGACCGCAGGAACTCCGGCCGAGCCGCTCCAGCCGCTCCCATCCAGCTGCACGGGTCACACAAAGACAGACCTCGCTATCAGTTCTCTTGGTGTGTTCTTCATAGTCCAATTGCTAAACTGTGAGACGTGCAAACAAAGTGCTGGCGCGTGTCTGGGGCAGCCTCTGAACAAAGGGATCCGGCACCTGTCTGGCTGAAGGCTGAGGAGGAGAAGAAATCCAAGTGCAAAGTCCTATGATAACTCAGGAAATTAAGCTCTTGTTCTCTCTGGTTCCCTAAGCCATGCTGAATTCTAAATGTGCAGTTGAACATCCACAATGAAAGCAGCGCACTGGTGAATCTACACCCAGGAGTACTGGTATAGGCTTTCTGCAAGTCCATTCTGCTACCCTAATAAAAATTGCTCTCAAAGGCTTTGTGGCATGGTTTTATTTTCACAGAGGTCTGGGAGTTAACTGGGATTGTTAGTGTTTTAATTTGAACTTGGGTTGTTCTTAAAGCTTTCACAGAACCACTGAGAAATTTCCTTATCTCCCTGTATTTTAGGCAATTGAAAGGTTCCCTATTGAGTAGTCTTTTAGTAGTTCATTATTCATTTCTCTAATTAAATGGAAAATTGAGGTTTAGTGCTCTTCATTTAAAAATAAGGAATTTACAAAATCCATTTTTCACAGTACAGCACTCGGGTAAAGGCTGCCCTCAGGTCTTCAATGCTCAGCTGCCAGGAAGTGCATCCAGAATTGCACAGGTGTCTAACGTCCTGAGGGGTGCGATCACAGCCAAGCCAGCGCTTAGAACATGGAGAATGTTCTGAACATTGTTCTAAACATAGCATGTTGTAACGTGTTAAATGTTTATGATAAGGTTTGGAGTATCCATGAGAAGGCGGTGACAATTCCATCCCCTTTGGAGCTCTGCGTTCCGCAGCGCTGCAGTGCGGCGCGGCGGGCACGGCGCGGCGCTGGCGGGTGCGAGCGCTCCGGCCGCGGCTCTGTCCCGGTACCCCCGGCAGGAGCGGCTTCGGGGCCGGGGCATCCCCAGGGAAACACCCGGCCCCGGCTCAGACATCTAAGGCATTTTCTATAATATAGGAAAGAATTGGGGAAAATCTCTTCTACAGCATCCTTGATGCTTTACCTACTTGCAGAGGACAAAAACTTCCTTGAGGTGTTATAGGAAAGGTCAGACAGTTCCCATTAATGACAGAAGGGGAGAACCTTCCAGCGGTGTGGGAGCAGACGGGTGAGTGGGTTTAGTTCACTCAGCAGATTTAACTAGACCCGAAAGCCTCCTGCAACTTTGCAATAGAAAAGGCCTGAGTTTATTTTTCATTTAAAAGAATGATGATCATACTGATATTTTTTATATTAAAAAACATGGTTAACAAAAACAATTATGTTAAATAGATAACTCTTGTGCAGAGGATGAGCACAATCAATCTAAAATAATTTTTCCCCGTGTGAAAGTCCTTACAGGAATGACAGGGCTGCAATTAAGAACATATCAGCACTTCTGAGGCTTGCTGGAGTTTGAATGCTCTGGTGACAGGAATACAAGGGACAAATGCAGGGACCTTCTCCACTCGCAGCTGTGCTTGTGGCTGGCACAACTCATGGCTGTCCTGAGGGGCAGTGGGTGGTGCAGGACCAGTTGCTGCTGCTCTCATCCACAGCAGTAACTGAAATAGCAGCTAGGTCAACAGTTGCTGCTCCTGCAAAGTCATCCAAAAAATAAGAAGCCTTTCCAAAAGGGTTGCAGCTGATGTTACTTTCCTGGGGGGCCTTAATGCCAAGAGGCAGACACAATTCCTGCTGGCTGAGGTGGCTCTTGGGAGGTGGCTGCAGACCCCACTGGGCCATGTGTGACCCAACTGCTCCAAGCAGAGGAAGGCTCGGAGGGTGACGTGTCCCTGCACCCCTCACCATGAGCAGGTATGAGTGAGGAGCAGGGATGGGCTGCTTTCAGAGAACCAAATGCTGAAGGTGTCCAGGCCTCCTGTGGGTGACCTACAGAGTGGCTGCTCCAAAGCAGCACCTGCTCCCCAGCAGGGTTCTTGTTTTGTCATGAAGGCTGAAAGGATAAATGATCTCAGGGTGCTGTGCTGCAGTCTCACAGCTCAGTCTGTCCTCGTGCTGCTCCTTTGCTGGCAGGAGCTGAGCCCTGGGAGCGTGCGCTGCACTGGGGTGCTGTGGAGAGGCTGTCACAGAAGGAGTTTGGCACGTTTTGAGCAGATGTTGTGGCCTTAAAACTGGCAGCTGGGGCTGTGGGGCACTGCCAGGAGCTGCTCACAGGTGGAGGTGTCCATTCCCAGGCTGTTCACAGTTCCTGTGAGCTGTACCAGGGCCTGTGACACTGATAACAGTGACCTGGCTTCTCTGGATGTTAGCAACTGCCTGTCTTCAGAGGATGGATGGATGGATGGATGGATGGATGGATGGATGGATGGATGGATGGATGCTCATTTATTTAAAGATCTTTGAATGAACACAGCTGAATGTTCCTGCTTTTGTAATGGCTCTGCAGCTCCGGCTTAATTAATGTCTGGAGTTCATGGAGGCGTTCCCAGGACTGTGAGAAATCATCTGGTCCTTCCCCACAGCCGCCGACAGGTGGGACACTGGGGTAGCCCGGGTGCACCATCAGCTCGATGGTGCCTGTGCTGCTCTGCGGGGTCCTGGCCGTGAGCTGCAGGACGGCGCTGTCGATGGCACTCCTGATGCTGCTGACAGACATGTTCCTGCCCATGGTGCTCAGGCCTATGTACATGTCTGGCCACCTGCAGCCACAGGAGGGAACACTGCTGTTAATGCTAAAGAGGTAGGTAGACAATTGTGTTATGTCCAGTGGATTAGCAATCAAAATTTACCTAAAATTAGAGATAGGAAAGGGGGAGAAGTTTTTAAAAACTTTTAACTATAAACAAAAGTAAAACCAGAACTTTTCCTGATTGAAACCAGGATCCTATTTCAAGCAGCAGTTCTGCAGGGACAGCAAGGCCCAGCACAGGGACAGCACTGTGTGATGGCACATGGAGTGTTTGGCATCTGTGAGCTTACAGATGCTTTTTATTTTCCCCAAAGGGAAGAGCAGTGCTAAACTGAGAAATGCCACACTATCAAAATAACTTAAGCCTGAATAATAACCCTCAGCTAAGTAGAAACAAAAGTGACTGAAATAAAATGGCAACCACTCAGCTAAAGAAGCCTTCTGCCAGAATCTATCAAAGATCCATAATAACTGGACAAAATGTTACTCCTGGAGGACACCACCTACACGCTGTTTCTTAGCTTCACACAATTCTTTGTTCAAGTCTGGCTGCAAGTGTCAGTTCTAAGTGAGTCCAGGAGAGCTGAACCACTGCATGTGATATTTTTGGAAGAAATCAAGGCTGGAGTCTTTACCTGAATGATCACAGAAGAGCCCAGCTCAGCTCTTGCTGAGAAGGAAGAAATACCAGCCTGCTGCTGGTGTTCAGAACAACTGATACAAAAAAAAAAAAAATCCAGAAAAGAATGTTTCCAATGGACTGAGGTAGGAATGACATCTGCTCCAAAGGACAGGTGACTGCAAGGGTCTCTCGTGAAAGGCTTTTAATCCATAAAACACTGTCTAAGCTTTTAAGAGGAGGATTTTATTGGGAGAAGGGCTGAGATTTCAGGGTTTGGCCCCCGAGATGCAGGACACTGACAAGGCTGTTTGCTTACAGCAGTGATCACCTGGTGTGGTACTGCCAGCTCTCACAGCTTATTGCTTCCCCTTAACAAATACCTGCTTCTAATCAGTCTCTTTCCTGCTACTTAAAACCCTTTCTCTACGACAGGAAGATGAAAATTTAGTTCTTGAAAACTTTCCTTAAATAATACTTTTAAAATTCCAGTGTTAATGCAGCATTTCTCCTGACATTCCAGATGCCAGACTGATGCAGCTTCACTAGAAAGGCTGAGAAGCATATCCTGAAAAGAACATTCCTTTTCAAGTGGAAAGTGACTCATCTCTGTTCAAACAAAACTTCCTAAGCCCTTGTGCCCCTGGCACTTTTGTGCTCCTCCTGAACCTCTCTCTAAGTTCTAAGAGGAAAGAGAAAGGTGGTGTTCCATTTCTGAATTATACTATCAGGAGCTGATAAAATCTTAATGTTTTACTACAAGAAAGGATGGGCAATACCTTTCTTACCTTATTCCATGCTTTGTAAACACATCCACTGTGTTAAAAGAATCTTCTTCTACTCCCAGGTAAAATTCCATCAGGGATGGTGGAATCCAGTCACAGCTATGAAGGCCTGGCTCTATTGGGACACGTGTGTACTTAATCCCATATTCCTCTAACACCTCTGCAAATACATGCCTGACCTCTGTAAGTAAAACCAGAGACTGCAGTCAGGAGTTGGATAACCAACTTCTTGTGTCCCCTGCAAGCTGTTAGCACAGAGGCTTCTTTCCTTTCTGTGTTTAAGAAAATAAAATTCCATTTGTTTTATCTTCTGCTGAAATCCATCTGTATGAGAGTCACCTCTATATAGGAAACATTTCTCCCTGAACTTCTGCTGTAGGTGCCTTTTCATTGTTCCTTTCAGCACTGAGCCTTTAGTCCAGCCCCCCTTCTAAGTGGTGACTCTGGTCTTAGAGTGCACCAGAGGTGACTGCACTGTCAGGAACAAATTCTTCATCAAGTCCTCATACAGCCAGAGCAATGTTATCTGGAGGCAGTTAGTACTGAAGTAAAAAAACATGGATTCTTTTTTCACTCCATTTTCCATCTGTGTACCACAATGACTTTATTTGCAAAACAAGGACTAAAGATCCTTGCTCATCTCTAAAGCTGAGACCTGCAGGGTGGGGTCTGGGCTGGGAACACAACAGACAGGATGGAGCTCTTATAGAATCTAAAAGAGCCACCAGCTATTGCAAGCTCCAACATGCCAGTTTAAACTGGCAAGTCTGCTGCTGGCTTTGGTCTGCCTTCTTCAGTGTGGGTGAGAACATGGAATTAGGGTGCTGAGGAGAATTATTGGTCCTTGGAGGAAGAGGTGTACCTTGGGCTATTTGTGCCATTAATGCCCTGGTGCTGCTATGGGAGTACCCAGGGCTCCAAGCAGAGTTTGGGTCTGGGCAGGGAACATTCAGGTGGGGTCAGGTGGGAACATTCAAACTGCAACTGCCAGCAGGTGTCTCACGGTGGGGTTATTGCCCATATAGGGAGCTGTGGCAGGGGGAGTCCCCTCCGAGCTCTCTCACCTGCTTGGTGCTGGGAGGAAGATTTCCTTCTTACCTGGGAGAACATGGACATGCTGGTGCCCATCCATGTGAGGAGGTAGGTGACCTGTCAGCTCATGGAACAGCTCCACCTGGGCCTTTAGCTCCTGCTTCACCTGTGCAGCAGAAAAGGATCAGAGCAAGACCTGGTAGAGGCTGAGAGCAGGGCAGCGATGGGGCAGGTGGGACCTCACTGGGCAGGAGTCAGGAGCTGACCCTGGGCAGGCGCTGTGGTTGTACAGGGATGTGCAGCACTGCTGGGCTGCCCAGAGCATCCCCTGGGCATGGGGCACTTTGTGGTACTGCTTAGGGGCATGGTGCTAATGAGGCTGTTTTAAATACATAGGATATCTGAATACCTATTTCTGTTTAAAATGGGTGCAGTTTTGATCACCTGAACATGTTTATTATTGCTCATGGTGCAAAACTAGCCATCTCCCTAGAGAACCAAACCTCTCACAAGCTGATGAAGAGTGCCTTAATTAGGACTCTTCTGTCATTTGCTCTTTACTGATCTCTAGGTTCTTTGTAAATACCTGTTCTCAGATATTCTCAGGTTTCTCTTTGTAAATACCTTCTACCTCCTCAGATAAATAGCTAACAGTGTATACAGGCACTGAATCAGGGAGGAATGGGTTCTCAAAGACTGCAGAGCCTTTGGCAAAATGAGGCCCAGGACCTAAAAGCCAGCTCAAGCTGCACAGGCAGGATTCAATTCTAAGCCTCCTTACATTTGGGATCTGGAAAAGGTCCCCAGCTGTTATGTGCTGGGCTAAATGCAGGCTGATTTCTATCAGGAAGGCAAGTTGTACAGCTACATGTGGCTTTCTCCTACCTCTGACATGTTCAGGAGACCTTTGGATAGAGCTGTTCTGAATCCCATTTTTCCATGGAAGAATCCATCTTGGTTGAGCAGAGAAGAGTTTGTCTTGAGCACCTCACATACAGGGGAGCCCTCGGAGAGGTTGGCATGCAGGCCTATTGGGATGTTGTGTCTGTAAGAGAGTGAAATACCTGCTAAGCTCTGCACCTCCCTCACTGTGGTCAAAGAGGGAGAGATTTAATGAGAATCAGACTGATCTTAGAGGTGTTGCAGTACTCACTGGAATACATCTTTGTATCTCTGCTCTGCCAGAAAGGATGGCAGAGTGACCCCAAGCAGAGCAGGACATCTCCAGGTAACCATCCTGAGCACTCTGCCCAGGACCAGCCTGTGAGTGCCCCCAAACCCTGCCCCCAGCCTGGCTCACAGCATGAGGTGTGTTGGGCTAAACACTGTAACTGCACTTCAGCAACTGCAGTCACTGGTAAATAACTGAAAAATCCAGATCTTGCACCTTTTTCTAAAGCACTTCATTAGTCTTTGCTAGGTATCCCCTTGAGTTGTTCACCCTGTTAAAGATGGTACATTTATGAGACATTTGAGTTTTACCTGACAGGTCCTAAAGCTACCCTTAAATAGAATGCAGTCACTTATATATAAACAGTGCCCAAGGAAGCTGTTATGGCAACAGCACAGGCTACAGGTGTAAATACTAGGGGCTGCAGCTGGAATTGCCTGCAGTGGCCAGGTTTCTGTCTACTGGAGCAATCATTCAGTGAGTGACAAGGCTGAGCTGCACAGAGCAGCATTTCCCTGGCACAGCCAAAGAAGAATTAGAGCAAGGAGGCTCTCAGTGATGTGTAGAACCTTGCTAAGGAGTCACAGGGGCATGACTGATTTCCCAGTTGTACCCTGTAACATTCTGGAAAACAAACAAACAAAAAAAAAAGACACTGTGGAGCAGGTGTGGCTGCAGAGCTCCCCTCAAGCACAGGGCTTAGCAGAGTGCTGGTGTTCCCTTCTGGCTGGATTCCCCTACAATGAGAACAGGACTTGTGCATGCTTGGATTTGTGCTGGGTCTCATTAGTGTTTCTGGAAATCCTCAGAATCAGTAGCCAAAATGATGCTTTGAAACTTTTTCCAAGACAACCCATGGCCTCTGGCTGACCCAGTGAGTGGATGACAGAACTGCAATGTTCCGTCTGTGCTGCCCAGTCTGACTCACGGTGCAGAGTGAATTTCAAGGCAACAAGTCTGTAGTGCTTTAAATCCTTCTTGGAACTTCTGCACGGAGCTGTTAAAAGGGGGTGTGGTCTGTCTCTGGTACAGCTCTTGTACCACAAGGAGAAAACAAAAACAATCTCCATTTAGGCAGAGGGTGAAAAACCGAGATCTTCCCCTTCTGTCTGACATATGAAGCTGACTGGTGAAGCTCCAGCTCAGTCGAGTCAGAACTGGGGTGGATCTGACTTGGATTGGACCAAGTCAGAGTCATTTAGCTCATTCAGGTCCAAAGGCTTTGGCCCTTGCAGGACTGAAAGTCATTTTTCCTGACTCTTTCATGTCCTGTGATCCAGGTGGATGGTGCAGTCAGTTGGTAGATATACTTCTCAAAGACATAAACGTTAGGAGTCAAATTGTATGCATAGCTCTGTGGAACACAATGAGTCCATTGAGTGATTAAGGAGCTTGAATGTTTAACAGAGCAAAACAGCTTGGAGAAAAAGATCCTCTCTGCCTTTCTGATCTGGTGATTTCTGTGCAGCAGGGCCCGATTGTTTCACTGATAAGTGTCCATCATAGCAGGGGCCTGAGCACATGTGCACACCAACTCCTGGTTAATACAAGAAGCAGAAGGTGTGTCACTGGGGGTGAAAGGCTGCAGGGCAGCACAGGAGGCAGCTCCAGTGCAGAAGGAGTGCTGTGGCAGGAGGGCTTCCCCTCCATCCTGTGACCTGCTGGGCACCCTGCATGAGCCCAAAGGCAGAGGGGAAGCCTGAGGGTTTTTTTGGTTTTCTTTTAGAAGTCTACCCCAGATTCTTTATTGAGTCTCTGGGAAGCTCTTGACTGCATCAGCTGGAGTATTACTTGTACCACAGCCAGGGCTGTTTGCAAGAAAAAAAGGATTCCTGTGTTACCATGAATCAGCAGATGGACTTTTTCTGTTGAGTACTCTCTTTCTCGTGTGTTGTGGGAGGGCAAGGAAATGAACAGCTGAGCCTCTCAGTGTTGTCTCCCAGGAGCATCAAATGAACTGCCTCCAATTGTGCAATGCCTCAAATGGTGTGAGGGAGGCTATTTCCAGGAGAAGACAAGCCCCTCTGACAGGTGTGGGACACCAAGGAGCCAAGGGCTGCACTGGGGAACATGAGAGCAGCTCCTGGTCAGAGCCAAACCCAGCCCCAGAGCTGGGGAATGTGCAGAATGTGGAAGTGCAGAGAGAGCTGGCCTTGTCCTCGGGTAAGAGGAGACCTGACTGTAACATTAGAGCGTGTTTCAGAGCTTTGCCTAACACCAGCTGAATATCTTAATAGTTTTCTCGTGGAGTCAGTCCTGGTTTGACAGACTGTGCATGCTGAGGCATCTGGAGAGAAATTGCTCGTGTTTAATGGCTCTGGGATACAGGCACTGAAAGCAAAGCTCAAAATGCCTCACATGAGAAACTTGTTCAGAAGTATTCTTCTGAATACTTCTGTGGGAGTGCACAGGAGAAGGCATGCTGGCCAGGTTGTAAGGATATGGAGGGGAGGGACAGTTCAGTGGGTACAGCAGAATTCCACTACAAGCTCACAGGGAGAAAAGTCAAGGTGCAGGAATATCCTGTAAGGGCCCAGTTTTCAGAGTAAATATGATTGTTTCTGCTACAGAAATATACTTTGTAGTTGCCCACATCTTTCAAAAGACTAAAATATCTGCTAATTTGTTGGCTGAAATACTGAAGCAGAGACCAGCAGCTCAAGCAGCTTACATAGCATGTGATGCTGCCCTGGGACCAGAGCTCAGCTGTTCTGGGTTTGGCCTCATACCCACTTCCCCTGCCCAAGCCCTTTCTAGATGGGACAGGGTGAGCCCTGCTGGTCACTGCTGGTCATTAACTGCTGACTGCTCACGAGATGCAAAATAAAAGGATTGGCATTGGGCTTCAGGAAACAGTTTAGTTTCTGCATACAGCTACCATTGCCAAAACAAAATGATGTGAAGAACCTACTTAGTATCTCTAAATCCTTTTTGGTGACCCTTTCAAGCTGCAATGACCCTTCCAGTCTGTTTGGAGAGGCCTCTCTGTGTTTGCAAGTCTGTCCCACTGCCCCGGGAATGCAGAGATGTGAGCAGGATTTAACACAGGGGTTCACTTCACTCCTGATAAAGACACAGGACATTGGCTACAGGTGTGTGCTCCTATAGCAGGAACAGCATTAGACTGAGCTACCTGGGAACTTGTGGAGAAGAGGTTCAGGCCACTGAGGTTCATGCCCTAGTGAGCTGTTTGCACTTAAAGTTGGCTGTTACCTCTATGGCTCTCTTCTCAGCATTCCCTATAGAGGTGGGGGGGAAAAGGAGAGGCTTGTGCAGCAGGAAATATCCTTACAGCAGGTGCTAGAAGGAGCAAGAAGGAATTCACCCTGAAAAGATTTCTGAGTCAGCAGGCCCAGTACAGTCATCCAAGAGAGAGGAAATACAATCAGTTAAACTGCTTAAACTGCTTCCTTTTCAAGTAGTTGCTTGTTTTGCCACATGAGTGCTCTGAACAAATGTCTCTGCTGAGGTAATGTGCAGCTGCAATCCCTGTTCATTGACATCCTTGGCAGCAAAGGGACCCTGGATATGGGACTGCACTGAGTCCCTCTGAGGTTGGTGGATGAGTAGGAGTGCCCTGGGACCTGCCTGGCCATGCCATGGGACTCTGTGTATTCCTGGGAGCAGTTGCAATGGCTGTGGCAATTATGAGATTTGCCAAGCACTGTTCCAATGACCTTGCTGAAGGATCCATGCTATTGGCACAAGCATGGCACTTTACCCTTTCCCTTGATGAGTAAACAGATCTCACCTTCAACATCCTATTTGTATCACCCAGAAAATTGCTGATCATCAGGTTTCAGCCCAAGCGTGACCCAAGTCAGAGCCTCATGTAAATATCTGTATCTAAACATCTCGTTTCACTGAACACCCAAGTGTCTGAAGCCAGACAAAGCAAGGCTTTGAGCAAAAATGTGCACTCTTAGTTTCCTCATGTTGGCATTTGCATGCTTCCTCACACACACTTTCACCATTCAGTAATATCTGTCTTTCATCAAATAGCATATTTTCTTGCTCTATTACTGTTAAAAACCTATTTCTTCTGCCAGAAATGCTCAAACTCTCTGCAGTTTTAAGAGCTGGTGCTGTAACATAGCTTAGGGACCCGAGTTTCTGTTGTAATTATATCTTTGTATCAAGTGCAGCTCCTGTGTCACTAAAATGGGCTACTGCCAGTAAAGTCAATAGGATCTGGAATTCTCGTGTAAGGCTTCAGATTGGGTCCCACCCCTATCCAAACAGTTCAGCAGAGGAACTGTGTGCTATGTGATTAACAGTCACATAAAAGGGTGATGAGAAAGCATGAGATTTCTAAATTAGTCAGATGTTGACTGGCAGGGTCAGAATTAAGTCACAATTTACACACACATTTTGCAATTAGTGTTGATGGGAAAGGAAGTGAAAACATAGAAAGCAATTAAATGTGGCTTTGTTAGATTCTTCTGTTAAATGTACCCAGATGTAGGGGCTTTGGCTGATGTTCAGTATTTAAACTGCAAAAAAACACCCAGGAAGACTGAGGTGTTCTAAAGTATGTCACTCTTCATAAGCTATTTGGACACAGTCAAATGGGAAAAGGTCCTTAGGCTCAGTGACAACTGAGCTGTTTGATGTAAAGGGGAGGGGGGATATGGCAGCAAACTGTCTTAGCTATCTCTATTTCTGTCTCCATATTTCCAAGAAAAAATCAAGGCATCTCTTCATTTCAGGTTACAAAATAACCCTTCCAGTTTCTGGGAAAGGCTCTGGAATAATCACCAGGAAGTCTGGTTGACTTCAAGGCAGGGCCTGTTAAGTAGAAAATTGAGATTATATTATATGGATAAGCAGGAAATCACAGTAAAGGCCCCATAAAGAGAAAAGTTTTGAGTTACTGAAAAAAACATTCAACCCACAATGGCAGCCTGTTCTCCCACCTGCTGCTCTGGTTGTGTTCTGCTCTGGCAGATGCTATCAATAGGTTTGTCATTTGGCAATGGATCAGGCCTCTGCTGAAACTTCTCTGTTGCCAGAAATGAGTGTGCCCCTTCTTTCAGCCCAGTTGTGACAGTGGATGAGGAGAGCCCAAGGTGCTGAGCCTGAAGGTGTAGTTTTCAAGGAAAGTGTATTTTTTTTACTGCTTGGTTCTGCTGTTTCACAGTTGGCTTGTGTTAGAGCTGATACAAAGATCTGCTGACTATCATCACATGTCTGCCAAGGCTTTTAATCAAGACTCAGGGCAACAGATGGTATACCCAGAAACTACAGAATTATTGTGAAAATGGAAAGAAGAAAGAAATTTCAGAAGAATTGTGTTCCTTTATGAAGGATGCTGAGTCCTAACATTGTAGGGCAGCATGAGGTGCTTAGGAAGGAAAAGCTGTCTACTTATTAATTAGCTTTGCCTATGTCCAATTACCTGGAAACCAGGTGAGGAGTGAGAGCTTAA
This sequence comes from Toxostoma redivivum, assembly GCA_013397375.1. Taxonomy (NCBI): domain Eukaryota; kingdom Metazoa; phylum Chordata; class Aves; order Passeriformes; family Mimidae; genus Toxostoma; species Toxostoma redivivum. Next base: position 372,029 of record VXBI01008034.1, on the reverse strand, counting down.
CACTTGCAGTGACAAGCAGTCATGTCATAGACAGTTTGTCAAGAAGCCATAAAAGCAGTCCATCACTCTGACAATCCTGGCAGCATGTGTGTGAAAGACCAAACTCCACAGCACTGGAATGTGCCCCAGGAAAGGACAAGCTACTTGCTTCAAGCCTCTTCTCTCAGCTGGGGATAGATCATTTCTTCCTGCTTAACGCCACTGGTCAAGGCTGAACAGAGGAAGACAAGCATGGGGAGGAAAAAAAAAACAGGCAGACTTTCATCCCATAAAATAAAAAAGCCTCAATATTTACAGTGGGATGGGAGATGACACCAAGCAGGGGAAAGACGGAATAATATTGGCAAGGCAGTCAAGCAAGTGATACTTTCCCACTTCTGCACCACAAGATGATGAGGACTCAATGACATTTCTAGCAAGTCTGACCTATTTGTCATCTGTGTAGAAAGAGTTTGCGTCAGCCTTTGTACCATGAACAAATATCCCAGGGGTGACACAGGGGTTTGTTTACCCACACAGGTGCCAATTAGCAGCAGCTGAAGCTGGGCTTGCATTACAACATGAGGAAACCTCTTTTCCACACTGCTAATGCCCCCCCCATGCCTGGGTAGGGCTGAATACACCTGCAGAGAGTTACACAAATGAGGAACTGTAGAACCTGGGCTGTTGATCTTCAGAGCTGGCAGATGTTGCCAAAGTCACCATGCTTATACGCTCAGAAATAGATTTAAAATCCATTTCATTCACATTGACAATTCACAATAACATTCCCCTTATGCCCATACCCTCCCCCCCCCAAAAAAAAAATCAAACTGTAGCAACAGTCTGCAGCCTCTACTGTCCCCTGCCCTCCAACCTGGCTTTTCACACCCATATCAGCTGCCAGCACCAGTGTCATGACCTGGATTCAAAGATGCTTTTTAAAACCCTGACTACATGGCCTACTTCCTGGCCATGGAAATGAGGCCAGGTGGATTCTATTTTAAAAGCCTGCTAAAGACTGTGGCTAAAATAGCTGACAACATTACCAGACCACTGGGGCTTAAAGGGTTTCACAGTGTCTCTCTGTCTGAGAGATGTGCTGGCTTTATCTGTGTGTTTTATGTTTCGTTTACTAATAGGATTTTAGGAATCTTACTGGTGTCATGCCACTCCCCTTCTCATGCTCTAGAAGTTTCTCCCTTGATGTTTGCAGGGAATCTCTAGCTTTTTTTTTACAGACCAGTTTGCCACTAACATCACTACCCTACTCCAAAGAAGCTGCAAGCAATTTCCAAGTACCCCTAAAATCACAGCACACTGAGAAGAGATGCTCAGTGAGAACAAGACAGCAGGACTCCCGTGAAACTCTCTCCCACAGCAGCTGTATTTGAAGCATAAGGTCTCCGTTTATTTAGTAGCAGTACAGTTCCTTTTCTTCTTTCCTAAATTGTTTCTCAACTTTGATGTTCTCTCTTTCAGAACATATTCCTGCTTCCAAGTACCTGCCCACATCAGAGCTGAAGCATTAGCTGGGTTTTACCTCCTAAATACAAATAATGCTTCCTATTAAAGGATTTGCTGGACTAGACCATGAGACTGCCACATAGCATTTGATCTGCGGCAGAGCTAACTGTGCCAGCAGCCTCTAAAGTTGGTGAAGAAGTAAAAGTGGTAGGTAAAAGGTATTGTCCCTTTCTTTATGTATGTATTTTTTTACAGATGTGTTTATCAAGCCTAGAATTAATAGAAATATTGATGTGCTTTTTACAAAAAGTTTATGGGCTGGGAAAGAAGTTTTCCACTGCCTAGATTTATAAATAAGCCTTTGCAGAATCACGCCTCTCCCTGATTCTGCAATGAGCCTGGCTGACCTTGTGTTCAGCCTGGGTGAAATGGATCAATTAAATGAGATTTAAAGACTTGTGCTTTTATGCTCTTACAGGTTTAGGGGTAGTAGATTGTTCTGAGTATATAATGTGCACTTTCCTTCTGATGAGGTATCTTGTAGAAGTGTGGAAGGAGAAAGTGCCAAACTCAAATTCTACCAGTCAAATAGTGGAAATGGCTTCCTATCCTGAGGGAGGGAAAAGGTGCAGTGGCTAATACTTGTTTTACTATGAAGAGTCTTAGTAAGTATGTCTGAATACAGTTGTCTTATACCAGCCTGAGCTATGATACAGTGTTTATTCTGGGGCTACAAAATACTTAATTTTCCAGGTTTGATTTTTCGTGGAGGCTGTCCACAAAGGAGCTAAAGAAAGTAGCTTACCTCCTTGCCAGCTTGGCTGCATCTGCTGCAGCACTTCCGTTGACTAGAAGGGACACGTTAGATATCGCACCAGCCAGGAAACAGTCCACAATGCCTTGGTTTCTCCGAGGACAATAGCCGAAGTCATCTCCAGTTACTATTAGCTTCACCTGAAGCATCCTTAGATGTCATCCCTGGCAAAAAAAAAAAGTAAAAGGAGGTTAAATCGGAACACGCGGCAGTCTGCAGATCATAGGCAAACAGGAAAAGACAGGGTTACCGGGGGCGAACCCAATCGTGACTCAGCCCCTGACTAACTCCTCCTGCTCCACCTCAGCCCGCCGCTGTCTCGCAGCTCGCACAGTGGTCGGATCTGCGTGTGGCCGCTGGGCTCACACCATCCCTGCCTGTTCCTGCCTGAGAGCACCAGCCGTGCCCTCCCCTGCGGCGGCAAACCCTGGCGTGCACTTTGTATCTCAGGCGATGAGGAGCGTGCGAAAGCTCAGGGGCTCGGTGCAATGATTTAATCGATCGAGGGTGCGTCAGAGGGTCAAATTCCATTGCCGGGCACACCCTCGCCCGCGGTGCCCAGTGAAATGGCAGGCGTGCGGATCACCTAAGGCAACCCCGCAGCCGTGATGCCTTCGCGGCCACCGATCCCCGGCTCCATCGGGCGCGGTCAGAGGGGGTACGGGCCGTGTCTCCGGGGCCCGCTACCCGCCCCGGGGCACCCGTGCCGTTCCCTGCGGCGGTCTCTGCTCCAGACTCCCGAGGTGGGACTGGCCTATGGTGGAGGGTGGGACAAGCAATTCAGTTCGTGCTCTGTGCTGGCTTCAGCGCAAAACCGATGATCCCAACGATGCCGTGCATATATAATCCTGTAATCGGTGACTGTCACAGTAGCCACTTGTCTGTTTTCCCCATCTTGGTTTGCTGGCAGCGTGCACTCAGTCTGACTTCAGAGCCACAGGGCACCAAACCCTGGCCAGGAGGTCCCATGGCTCCTGGTGCTGGGCCGGAGAAGGGCAGGGAGAACTGATGAGTTTCACGAAGGGCAGCTTCTAACACGCTGTCATTCAGTGCTGGATGTCAGCCAGTTCTCCATCAGGCTGCATGTAAAATCTTGTTTGTCCTGGCATTGAACTGCTTTTCTTACTGCAGAAAAGCTACTCTGGATCTACGAGAATGAAAGTGAAAGTGCCAAGTATTCAGCTTGAAATGGAGAGTGGAAGATACTGTTAGCCTGCATGTTTCACCCATGGAAGAGAATGAAGTTCCATCAAAGCAGAACAACCTCCTTCTTGGTCTGTGGTGTTATCCCAAAACATTCACCAACTTCTGATATTGCAGGAGAAACAACAGACTGATGTTTGGGGTAGGGAGAATGGCAGCTCAGAAAGTGCCATGGTAACATGTCCATGGATCCAGGGTAGCTGTCTTGGTGTTTGCTGTAACTTGTTCCAGGAAGCAGGGATCACACTGATCACACATCTCAGGGACTGAGACTCTTGCATGGCTGATGGTGATTTCCACCTCTGAACCTGTGCCAGCATGGAGGTAAGTGCAGAAACAGCTGACAAGCCAAGCACTGGCTTCTTGGAAGAGTAGCAGGAGTGAAATGGGTCGGAAAAGGCTTTAAGGGTCATTTCTGTGGGAATGGACTGACAATCTTGCTGCTTAATTCCTATATAAAGAAACCAAAGCCTCCAGGTGTCTCCTTTTTCAGCAGAGTTCAATTCCTAAAAGACAGCCAGCATGCCCATGCCCCAAAGTCAAGGACATGACCTGTAGGCATAGCTAGAGACTGACTGTCTTCAGCAAAGGAAGAACCATCGGTTTGGAGACACAGAAGCACACTTCAGCAGAGGAGATTGCACCCTTTTCACACCTGAAGTTTGAAACATCAAACATGTGGGGGCATGAACACCTGTGGGAGTAGTGGTTTTCCAGGTCTGTCTCCTAACAAGGCCTTTGGAATCACTGAGTTGAGGTAGGTTTGCAGCCCTGTTGATCTTTAGGCTCTCATCAATTGCAGTCCAGGTAGCAAACTGGTACAGAACTTTGTTTCCACTAGCCTGAGGGCACTTTGAGGGGCAGCTAAGATTTGGATGACAACTTGTAAGTCTATTTTGATACTCTGAAGGAGAAAAATAAAAGCAGAATGGGTGGTAGTAATATTATTCATGGGAGAATTTGGTTCCTAGGCTCTGCTCTCCCTATAGGCCCTGAAATGGGCAGCATTGAGAGACTGGGAGCACGAGACACTTCTGCTGCATCAAGAGGGGACATCAGCTGCTTGTTGCTTTCTTACTCCTTCTTGTTCATGTAAATGAGCAATGATAACTGTAAATGATGATGGGAGCTGGAGACAGCCTTCTGCCTCTTCAGTGACATTTTCTCTTAGAAAAAAAAATTATATTAAACAAAATTCAAAACAGATCAGCTAAAATGCTGTAGACAACTTGCTAAATCTTCATTCAGGCAATTCCTGTGAGCTCTCCTGTCATTTGACAGTTGTATGGCTCTGTTACAGAAAAGTTTTTGATATTCTATAAGGGTTTCCAGTGCCCTTAGCATTTCAGAGGGGATATTTATGCAACTGCTACTTGCTTCCCCTTCTGGGAGATGAACGTCACAGCCTGCCCACATTCCCCAAGAGGCTTCACTTACTGATGAGTGGTGTTACTGTAACAGCTGAAGTCAGCACAACTCTGAAGTAATGTCATGAATTATAAAATAAGTACCTCCTCTCTTTACCAATGCAAACTCTGGGGTTTTCTGCCTCTTTCCAGAACTGTCAGTGCTCCCTGACTATGCACAGGTGAGAGGCACGACATAAGAATCTTAGTCAAAGCTTGGCTTCTCAGCCTTCTTAGCCTTAGTATGCATTTAATGCTATTAATGGTAACATCCTTCTTAAATATTTAATGCACTTCCTGGAGGCTTTTCTTTTCTGATTTCTTACCTGTTTATCCAGCTCTCCTTCCTGCCACTGGAAGCAAACATTCCCCAGCATGCAAACCTTGCCCCTGTGCCACATCTGTGCCCTTAGGTAGCAGCAGTGCTCCCTCTGCAGCCTGCCCTCAGCTGGCTGCCAGGACAGCCTCGCAGCTGATCCTCACAGAGCACGGAGGTGAAAGGCCCTTAGAAGTTCAACCTGGAGCTGAAAGGCAAGGCAGGCTTCCTCTGGACAGTCTTTCCTCTGCAGTGAAGATAGGCACATTGGCCAATATTTCTGGTGGAGCTGCATAAGCCAGGACAGACTAAGGAGAGGCTGCATCTTCCAGCTTAACTAAAACCAAACACAGCCCTACCTCAGCTTAGCTGCATAAGCCAGCAGGAGCTCTCACCATCCTCAAGTGCTTCTCTGCTTGTGAGCTTGAATTTCTTTCCCTGAATTTTGAGTTAATCAGTAGCAAATTTCGAGGTTTCCTGTATTTCACAAAAGCGTTTTCCAACAATTACCGCTTCCAACAAGGCGTCTGTTTACATGTTGACATAAAAAATGTGTTTTCTTTTTCTTGTTCCCTTGCTGTAGCTAGTTAGTTCATTTGGGATTACAATGGTAGCACAGTAGGACTTTGTTTGTCTTTTCCTTGCGTGAAATTTTGTTGAAAGTGTGAACTGTAAAAGGCATTGAAATGTGACAAAGTAAAATCCATTTTTTAAATTAAAGGATGTAAACATTTTCTTCTCGGCCTCAGCCTCAAAGATTTTGTAAGTCTTTGAAGTTCAGTGGCTTCTGTCGAAATGCTTAAACTAGATTTTCATCCATAGAACAGCTTCCTCCATCCTGCATCAAAAAGGGTTGAAATCCCCAAACTCTGGGGGTACATCTGCTAAGAGTGAAAGGCTTCCCTGCTTATGCTTACCATGTGACACAGCTAGGCAGTGCCTGTCACCTTCCCTCGCCCATGTTCTGAAACACCTGAATTTACACCAGCACAAAATAATGCCAGTAGCTGGCAAGGTGTGTGGTCCTAGCAAGGTGGCTGAAAGGCAAAATTTGCCATTGTGACCTTCTTGTTAATTTGACACCTGGCATTACGTTATAGAGGACTGCTAAAAGCACCAAACTCAAATCCCTCTTGATGCACCTAGCAGGTCTCTGGTCTTTGCCGATAGTATAGCTCATGGATGGTGAATTTTAATCCACTCTCTCTTTTTTCAGAGGGTTATTTTCTCTCTGCTGCATTTCCTTCAGTGTCTAATGTGTGGTAAAAATTAATATTTTAATATGAACTAAGCTGCGGCACCTGTGACTTCCAACTGGGGTTGAGATGATGTAAAGCCTGCACATTCCTTTTCCAGATGCTTCTTTGCCTGATGTTGAGGTCTATTAAATTTACAAAGACACCTGGTCAAAAAAGAGTTGAGATGGGGAATATTTCTCCTAGAAATTAAATGATGGGTCCAAAATAGGTACTGTTTAACTGTGCACATTAGTAGCTAAACCTAGCCTATCTGATTCCATTAACTGTTTGATTGCATCAAGAACTCAGTTTGACCTCTCTGAAAGTTATTATACTGTCTGGAGCTCATTTCTTGGTATTTATAATAAAGGTTCCTAGAGGAAATTATGTCTATTGAGGTCAGAAAGGAGCAGGTTATATAAAAGATGCATAGATGTTCTGTGGAATTTTCAGAATTACATTAATATTTACCTACCACTGAAACAGATGGCTAGAGGTTTTTCAAATCCCATGAAGAACTAAGTTATTTTAAAAGCTGCCTGAACTGATGTAACATACGTTGCATTTATACATTCTTATTCTAAAATAGAAGCTAATCATCAAAACAACAATTCCAATCCATGCCTGCAAATTCTAAGTAACTTCTTCAACTTCAACTTACACTTGTCTAAACAAAAGCAGAGTTAAGCCTGAACCTGATTTTTACAAATGTTGATCAGGAGTCATTAAAATTAATTAAAGGTACCAGAGGCAGGTCCTTATGTTAAGAAAAAAAAAAAAATGGAATGAATGCAAACATTGGGAGCACCTCAGCACTGTTACTACACGTGGAAGTTAATCTGGCAGATCACTTACAGTGATTGTTGTCGCCTCGCAGCATCACTGATAATGTGAAAAATCTCAGTTGATTGAATGGAAATGCAGATTAATTCTTTTGGGGTTCTGAGGGGAGATTCCCTGCTCTTGTAGGACAAGCATCAGGCAGGAGAGTGGCTGAGAGATGGCAACAGTGATGGACACAGATTGCCAGGACTCTGCAGAATTTCCCAGGAAATCCTCTCTACCTCTAAAACTAGAAATAGAAGACAGCAATTAAAAAACATTAAATCTTCTTCCCCAGATGAAAAAAATCTTCAATTTAAATATTTAAATATGTATATGTTAATACTTTTTTGGTCAAATGTCTTCTGCTTATTTACTTACCCTGTTTATTCTTACATTACATTTATATCTATTGAATGTAAAAATTGAAGGAAATTCTTTTGGTTATCTAGTCCCTAAACAACTTAGACTGAGTGATAAGAAACTGGAATTCTATAAATTTTTGGCAAGCCATTTTGTCACTTGGATTTCTCCCCAGGTGACAGCATTTCATCATTATTACTCCTGTTCACTGTTTGTATGAGGTTTAGGGGTCACAGTTGGAAGAGCTCTGTTGTAAGGCATGCCAGTGAAGACAAATGTTTCATCTGAAGTGAGGGTTATAAGCAGCTGTTCCTCAGTGTGGAGTGAAAGGAGGAGACAGAAAAAAAGCACAGAATCTTTGCAGACCTGATTGTCTACAGTTACTCTGAGTTCAGTACAGTTCTTTATTGACATCAGAGAAGGGACCAGATGCAGAGAAAAGCCAATGGAAGAGTTTATGTGGGTTTGTTTCTGTATCAGGTACTAATGGCTTCAGAACTGTCTCTGTTTAGCCTAAGGTTTCTGTTGGTCTGAGAAAAGAACCCAGGTGTTGCTGCAGTGCTCTCCATAAATCAAGGGCTGTCTGTACCAAAAGATGCACCCATGCTTTTTGGGGTGTAGATCATGCCCAGGAGTTGCCAGCTCTGCTATTTTAGTTATCAGTAATTGCTCTAGCATGTAAAGCAAACAGAAAGTTTAAAGCACCTTAAACAAAGGCCAACATAAAAACTATATCCTTATCCTATAATCTTTGCTTTGGGTAAGCATATACCCTTTGAAATTTTATTGTGCAACAGATATTTCATTCCTGCATGTTAAAAGCATTTGGCACTGCTCATTTTTTTCAGGGAGGGAACAGGCTATACCTACTGCTGCACCTGAGTGGAAATGGTAGGAGTTTCCAAAATGCTTGAAAATCGATTGTGCTCAAGGACTGGGGGGGTCGTGTAAGTGATTGAAGGCTTTGTAGTTACATTTTACATTCTCCTCTTTTACAGCACAGTTGTATTATTTTGTTTCTGTGCATAAACAAGAATCATAAAGAGATTCCTATAAAAAAAAGATTATGTTCCCATGTCCAAGGTGAAGCCACATAATTTCTGAGGCAATTTTACCTGGAGCTTACAGCAATCTACCAGAAACAATAGAAGGCCCTGTCGCAATGAGGTGGTTGTTAATTGCCGTGAGTGTTTGGCATTGATGGGCTCTTTGTTGGCAACCGTTCTAACCCAATTATGTTTCCAAAGTGGGAGTGAAAAGCATTGTAGGGAGCACCATGTAAACGGCACTAAATGCACTGAGACTGAGCGACCTCCCAGAAAGATAGACAGGTGCCATCTAAAGCCCCATGTGATTGATTTTCCACGGCTAAAATGGCAACCACAGACATCTGGTTTTGCCCCACTTATAACAACAGAAGCAAATGTGAGCTGTTGTCTTAGTTCGAACAGCAAGGCTGCTTAGAATGACATAAAAATATGGCATTTGACTATCAGTGGGGGATCTTTTGCTTTTCTGTGAGTAAAGATTTATACCTCCAGCACTAGGAAATGAGTTTTTAGTCCAGAGAAAAGCACACTCTGTATGTATGTGTATAGACCCGTGTGTATGTGACTGAGTTTAGTACTTGGGCTTGTTTTAATACTGGCCTGGCATTTAAGTCAGAGATTTTTCTTAAATGTAGGTATAGCTATGGAAAACAGGCCAATGCCAGCACAAAAAAAACCTAACCATTCAATTGAGTGGTATCACATAGGCAGGAAAAAACCTTGCAGCTTCAGGACTGATGGACAAGAGAGTCAGCTGAGCATCTTATGATATTTGCACTATCCAGCAACACTAACGTGCTTTTGAATCATCCTATAATGTCAAGTGCAGTGTTTCAGTTCTTTGCTGTTGCAAGGACAAAATACCATTATTACAGAGATTTAAGTCCCAAGACAGGAGCCCTTCTACCTGCTTCCTTGCCACTAAGATCAAAATCTTTTTCTCTTTTGAATTACTTTGAATTCTTCACAGTTTTACGAGGGACTCACACAAGGCTGTGATGTGGTACATGGGTCAATCCACTGAGCAGTTTCAGAGGCAAAAAAACTATGTAGTTCATGTCCTTTGTAAATGGTTTCCTCTTATTAAGATTTTTTTTTGAAGGGGATATTTCTTCAGCTTGCAAAATTATGCAATAAAGGACAGTATCTATGCTAATTTATGCAGGTTTTTTTCTACAGAACAGAGCTTAATAATCTCTTTGTTATAAGAACTTTGCAAGAGACTGAAGCACAGAAGGTGAAATTTGGGATCCCAAAGCAAAGATGTTATTATATTGCTACAGCTCAATGTTACAGCATCCATTGTTCGTTCTTTTTTTGTGCAGTGTTTATGCCCTACAATTAGAAGGTCTAATATAATCCAGAAATTACTGGAGCTATGATGTATTCATCATCCAGGTCACTTCACAAACATAAATTCTCTTTATTTTTCAAGTGTTAGTTTTCTGTGTAAATCCTCCAAAGGGGTAGATATTTACTCCATTCTAAGAGCCAGGACTGCAGGGAGGAGCAGACCTAAATGTGCCGCCTGCCAGCTCTGAGCTAGAAGTGGCCTGAATGGAACAGCAGGGGCTGATTGACCTGACAGTGCCAACTGCGGCTGCCCGAGGCTGGGTGTAAACACTGCCCGCACCTGGCTGTGGCCCCAGAGCTCTGCCTCTGACACGGCTCTCGCTGTGGGGACATTCCCTGGCTCTGATGATAACCGAATACTCCTACCCACAGCACGTTTCCCGCCAAGGCCTTTTAACAACCCTTCAGCCTGACCTGGCTGTAATTTTTCATACAGCCCAGACCACGTTAGACGAGAGGGCAGCAGTGACAGACCTGGCCTTTCCTCTTACGTTCTCAGCAAAGGAAAACTGCAAAGTCGTCTCAGCGCTGCCCCGAGGGTGCCCGGCAGCCGGAGGCGCGAAGGCGCCCGGGGGCGAAGGTGGCGGAACCCCGACCCGGGCCCGTGAGGGAGCAGCGCCCGCAGTTCTCCTTCGCGTCCTCCCCCGGGGGCCGCCACGCCGCGGGCTCTGATTGGCCACTTCCCTCTNGCGCGCGGCGGGGCGGGGTGCAGGCGGGGATTGGCTGAGCGCGGCGGTGGGCGGGGCGATTGGTGGGCCCGCGCGGGGGAGCGGAAGCGCCGCGCTGAGGGCGGCAGTGGCGGCTGGGCTGAGGGGGCGGTGGGGCTGGCCGGTGCGGCGCGATGCGGGGCGGCCGCCGCCTCTTCCCGCTGCTGCTCCTGGCGCTGTTGCCCGGGCCGTGCCACTGCAGGGAGTCGGCGCCGGGCGCCGTGACTTGTGGCTCGGTGCTGAAACTGCTCAACCCCCGCCACAGCGTGCGGCTCCACTCGCATGAGGTCAAATACGGCTCCGGTGAGCAGGGCCCGGCTGGGGAGCTGGAAAATGGCGGGGCACGGGCTGTGAGGGGGGCGAGGAAGCGGAGGAGGGACAGGCGGTGCCTGGCAGGGAAATGGCGGGGGTGGGCAGGCAGTGAGGGTGGTGGGGAAGGTGAAGGAAGTTGGAGCTTCCCGAGGTTCGTGTCCTTGGTGCAGAGGGAAGCGGCAGGCCAGGGGTGGGCTGTTGGAGTGGGCTGGAGACACGGCAGGGACACGGGGATGCTGAGGCCTGTGGGACAGGCAGATGTGTCAGCCGCTCTGTGGGCCCTGGAGTCGGGATGTGACAGGGGTGCTTTGCCCTTGTCTCTGAGGTAAGCTCTGCTCAGTGTCAAGGGCCTCAGCAGCACCTTCCCTGTGTCTCTACTGGCGACGAGGATGTTGGCCTGTTCGGGAACACAAAAACTTTGATAGTATTTTTGATAAAGGTGGGATGGCGTGAATAGTACCTGTCATGGATCAGAGCTTTTTCTTGTGTGTTTGCCATGAACTTTGACAGTTTGCATCTGCTAACACATGCTGTGTTTCATTAGTTCCATCCGAAGGATTATTGGGTACCTGCATTTCTTTTGCAGTCAGTAAGTGGACTATGAGAATTAAGCATCTTGGAAACATGAAGACATGACAACATTAAAGCAAATTTGTGTCGTTTTCTCATCTTTTTGAACTGGGGAAGTGGGATAAGTCTTGTGTCATTTAATTATATTCAAACAGGAAGTGGGCAGCAGTCAGTGACAGGAGTTGAAGCTTCAGATGATGCCAACAGCTACTGGCGGATCCGTGGGAAGAGTGACAGCAGTTGCCAGCGTGGGACACCAGTGAAATGTGGGCAAGCCATAAGACTTACCCACGTTAACACTGGGAAAAATCTGCACACTCATCACTTCCCATCACCACTCTCCAATAACCAAGTGAGTTGGTTTAAATCTTAAGCTTTTGTATAAGTAGTGCATGATACTGACAATAGTCTCTCCAGTTACCTGGATTTTTGGAGAATCAGCCTTGAGTACCAGCTGTGGGAAGCAGTATGTCTGTGCATATCCAGTTTCAAGTATAGGCTTTTCTGCATCTTGAAATTATGTATTTCAGTTCTTGACAGAGATAATATTTAGTATGTGCCAGTATTGGTATTTCATAGTACTTTTAACAAATCTGCTGTTTTCTTTTTTTTCTGCACTGTTGGTACTGGGAAGACTGTTCTGAAATGTTTGGTGTTTTCAAGATGCAGGAGATTGAGTATCTACCTCAACATTGTAAAGACTGCTCTAGAGTGAGGCAACTAATCGTGTTAAAACATTAGGCATTCCTATATCCCTGTTCCTTGGTGATCCAGTCTATTAGTCTCAGTTGTCTTCTTGCTATCTCTGTTTCATTTCACTGGTCTTATTTATCTGTACTCTTTCCACGGGAAAACTGAATTTGCTCTTGCAATCATACATATTTATAATTTTGTACGTATCTAGAAGAGCATAATTTCTAACTGTAATTCAGCCCCAGTCTTGTCCTTGAACAAATATTTCTCCAAGATTGAAAATCTTTCTTAAATAATGCAGTTGTTGGCAGACTTTTGTTAGTCATGTCAATCTTCCATCAGGCTGTGTAGATAGGTTGTTACTTTCAAACTTGGAAGATCTGACTCTTTGTGGAAAAGTTTTTCTTTCACCATGGGTAAAGTGGCTGAAACAATAAGGTCTAGCTCTGTGTAGGGTGTCTAGATGACCTGATTGTTAAAAGAAGTGAGGGGAAAATAATATTCCGAAAGAATTGTTTAAGGGAAAGATTGACTCTAAAAGCTTTCCCTGGATTTCATTTTTCAGTGTAGACACTACATATATTGTCATTGAGGTAAGATTGTTCAAGTGTCATTGTGGGGTTTTGTCTTGTTTGGGATTTTTTAAGCACTTTCTGCTCAGATTACAGGTTGGAGTTTGTTGGCACTTTGTGTTCAGATTGTAGTGGTAGAACCTTACTGCTTCTGGCTTTGGTAACTGTTGACAAAACAAAACAACACCACTTCTTTTCCCCTCCTTGTCTTTGAATTCTGCTGAGTGGTTGATATTTGTGTGTCCTGGAGGTGTTTGCTTACACTTTCACTTCAGGAAGCTTGTGTCTCTAACAGGAAGTAAGTGCCTTTGGGGATGATGGCGAAGGAGATGACCTGGATTTCTGGATTGTGCAGTGCAGTGGGACTTACTGGGAGCGGGAGGATGCCGTGCGCTTCAAGCACGTGGGCACTGAGGTGTTCCTGTCCATCACGGGGGAGCAGTACGGCCACCCCATTAGAGGCCAGCGGGAAGTTCATGGCATGTCTGCTGCCAACCACCACAACTATTGGAAAGCCATGGAGGGAGTCTTCATCAAACCCAGTCTGGACCCTGCAAAACATGATGAGCTCTGAATTGACACAGGATCCAAAACGCTTCGTTTGACTCCAGTGTTCGGAGATGCTAATCCTTGGTCTCTTCTAAGTCCTGCCTTGCCTGAGTGACTTTCTGTATTACTGAAGGGCATTAGTTCATTCTAGGAATGCAGCACTTCTGTGGGGAATGGCTTCTGCCAGGTTCAGCCACTGACATTTATTTGGTGAAATCCTTTCTGAACTTCCAAGCTTTATCGGTGAAACTAGTTCATATGTCTGTTAGGTTTTGTTGTCATTTGTTTGCTTGTTACTTTTTCTCGATTTCAAAGGAAATGAAAAAATGAAAGTAATACTTTTCTCTAGTCTCAAGAACAATAAAACTTTGTATTTTGTAATCTTTTCCCACCTATAATTAAATATTTGGAAACTGATTTCTACATCCTAGTGAAAGAATGTTAGTGATAAGGAGATGGATTGAGTCTAGAAATTGAAAAATGGTTCTGAAATATGTTGTTTTTTGAATTACTTGCAGTCAGCTAGTCAGTCTTTGAGTTAAAAAGAAAGTATCCATTTGAAAATTGCATCCAATGTCTTACAAGAGTTTCATTCTGTATTGTATTGGAAGACTTGAAAATATTGTGTATGTTGGAGTAAGAAGACAAAATTTTAATATTTTCACTTTGTCCAAGAAATTCAGGTGTTCTAGTAGTGGTGGTACAGCTGATTGTCCATTGGTAAGGCTGCTCTGCTCTATGAACAGGTGCAGAAAACTGCTGCTTGCTTAATTAATATTAGAATTTTACAAAGTTTCTTATGGTGCAAAGGAACAGTTGAATTTGGCTTACTTCTGTCACTCTGCAAGATCAGTGTGACAATCCAGGTGAATAAATAGTAAGGCATACACCTATGTGGGGTATTTTATGTGCGAATCCAGAAGAGCAAAAAACATCTGAGACAGTGGTTTGGTCATGGATTTTGGACAGAGTGATGTGCACTGGAGTGCTAGCAAGGAATCATCACTGAACAAGTGAAGAATTTCTGTGTTCCTCTGTGAAAAGAGAAATTAATTCTTCAATGTTTTTTTTTACACAGTGTTACTGGACATACTGATTAAAATTCCAAACATCATATATATGTGATTTTGTTTCAAATTGAAAAGCTCACCAAATGAGTGAGAAAAGTCAGAACATTCATGTGTTCTTGTTTCCATGTGTAAGTAGTTGACTGATTACAGTGCTCATCAGTCAATCAGTTAAAGAAGCAGGAAATTGATTTGCTGCTCTTACAGCTCCGGTGGGGAGCTGCAGTGTTGGTGTTGTGTTGAGCAGGTGCAGCAGGCAGTTGAGTTCAGCTTTACAAATCCAGCAGCTGCTCTGTGCACCTCATGCAGGAGTGCTGCCCAGGCTGGCTCCAGGTTTTATTTATGGGTTTCCTGCTAGGGAAGATCTGTCCAAACCCTATGGAACAAGGAACCTCTGTAACAGCATTTCTGTGTATCTCACTAGTTTTCTTCAAAGAAAAAGGTAAGAATGTTTTTCTACTAATTTTAGTTGCATGTTTGTTTTTAAAGATTGCAGGCATTTTGGAGGTTAAGTAGACTGGCTTTTGCTGTTTTGTATTAGAAGTAAACTTTTACATGATTAATATTTCAGATTCACTGATACTCCTGACTAATTGGTATTGAGGTTATAGCCATAAAAGAATAACTATTTTAAAACAAGACAAACCTGGATAAACAAGGTTTTGTTTTGAAGGTGGTATATACATTAACATAAAAAAAAATGTGATAGCATTTGACAGGAGGAAGAAATTGTCTTGGCAATGCGTTCTTTGTCACTAAGAACTAAAACGCTTTGTGCCTGCACCATATGGGCTTAGTGTTTGTGCACCTGTGGAATACTAAACTGGCTGAGAAGGGGTAGAGCTGTGGGGCTCATCTTGGTCTGTGTGCCAGGTATTATCCCCATCCAATGATTGTCCGTGCCTGGATGTTTCTGTCTCTAGCAAAGGTGATTTTGAGTGGGATCTCACTGGACCTTTGGCTTTCTGTTCTGGATTTGAACCAAATTGGTTTGGTGAGGCTGCAAAAAAACTGACTTTTAGTCCTTATTGCTTACTTTCTAATATGTTCTGTTTTGAAAAATATTTGCACCTTTTGTTCTTAAAGAACCAAGCTGCCCCACACAAATATACCCATGAATGCCTGATTTAAAGACATATTCAACAATATTCCTGTGAACTGAGTTTCCTCCACTTCTGCTTCTGACCAAAGCATAAAAGTCACTTAGCCTTAATATTTCACTCGGGCATGTGTCACAATAGTCAGGGGGGTTTTGTTTGGTTTGGGTTTTTCCCCCCGATTTTTATTACTGTAAGTGTTGTTCTGAAGGTCTCTCAAATAAGGCTGGTTGAAGTGCACCTTACTTTGGAAAGATCTAATATACTACTTCGAGAACTATTGGTGCTCCTAGCATGCTGAATTCTGGTTACACAAGTCATGTTAATGTAGGAAGTGCAAAAATTATAGTTGCGAAAATTGGTAGCTTGTGCTCCTGTGCAAGTACTGAGATTTCAGAGTGTGATTCAGATGTTTTTATTTACTTCAGCTGCTCATAATTCACCTTTTCAGTCCTGCCCCAATGAGTGAGGCTTAGAGACTTGGAGAATCTGTTTTTGTATTGCTGTGTGGTAGTGTTTGTTTTCCGTATGATTTTATCACCTGCCTAAAGCTGTTGGAGCTCTAGGGTAAAACATGAAATACTGAGAGATGTAGACATAAAAGTTGGGAATGCTGTTTTGTTTCTTTCTTTTCCTTTTAATGATAAATTTTATGCCTCCTATCAAAAATTCTCTGTATGCTTCAAGGTTAAATGAAACCTGTTTATTTTGACTTCTGATGCTAGCAGGAAATCATTCTTTCAAATAACTGAGAGGTGCTTTTCTACTACAAGAACTCTGAAAAGGTGCACCAGTGTTGCTTTGTACTCTTTTAAGAAACCAGAAAGGCTTTTGGGGAAAGGATTAGAAGGATCTGTATTTATAATTGTTCTCAGCAGGAATAGTTGCTAAAGACTAGTCAGTCTAGAAAGAAATCTGTTAAATAGTGCATTTTACACATATGTATATTATCTAGTTCAATATGAAATGACAATGAATTCCTTAGATATGTTAATTTTGGAGGCAAATGTGTGCCTACAGATATTTTTACTTTATTTTTGGAAGCTCAGCATATGAACACTTGCCACACATTTTGAATCTTCAGTCAAGATGAATGAGACCTGAGTTTAGTTCATCCAGTGTGCTGGAAGGGATGTGCTGCTCATTGATTGTTCATTCTGAATGTTGAGGCTAAATATAAACCAGTGTTTGTATTTAAATAGTATAATCATAATTTAATTTATTTTGTTTAGGAATACTAATTGGGTATATCTGTTCTTATTAGGTTAAATTAGCATATCTTTTTAAAGAGGAGAAAATATAGTCAAAACAAGCCTGTAACAAGGACTCTTTTTAAGCCTGTTAGTTTTGCTGAATCTTCAGTGCCTTCCCCAGCACTGAAGCAGTAGCTGGCACTGTAGATGCACCACGTTTCACACCTGGCCTAAACAGAAGCTGAACTGTAGCAGTGTCTTCTTCCAGCAGCAGCATCCCCCTGGTGCCTGACTCCCTGCTTAGCATCCCTGCTGCCCCATTGTTAAATTCCCTGCTGGCAGATGGGAACTGACTGAGAGCCTGTCAGAGATTTGTGCATGTAGGGTGTCTAATGCTGGTTCCCCTCTTTCCTAGTTTTGAGTTTACATCTGTGCCCTTTTGCAACTTTCTCTTTAAAAACATTTCCTGTAATTCAGCCCTGGGCCACCAATCAATTATCTTTGATAATTAATTGCTTTATAACATGGCTGTTTCATCAGCTGCCTTTCAGTGTGTTTGGGGTTACAAGACAGCACTTGTGGTTTGTCATTTAGCTTTTTAAGGAAGCAAAAAAAAGAAGTTAAGCAGGAGTTCTTTCCTCTTCACTGTGCTTGATTCTGTCCTGTGGGGTAGGGAGCACAGGGGATGTTTTTCTTCTTCAAGGAAGAATAAAATATTCAACCTTACCAACCTGGAGTTACATAGGAAACACAAGGCAATTCAAACATTACCTTAGGGTTTATTATGCATGTAGGTCACAAACAGTAATAAACTTTAAGCATTTTAAAAAACCTTAGGACTCTAAAGGAATAAATATTTAATACCTCTTCATTTTCCTTACAGAGATATAATAATTTGGTAGGGCATGCAGTATTTACACCTAATAATTTCTTTTTACTTTCTATGCAAAAGATGGAAACCCAGCATTAGCTCCTTCTCATCTATTTCCTGAATCAAACTTGCTGTAATTGCAGTAATGTGTGGGAATTGATTGAGACATGGTCAAGCAGTTCCTCTGAGGACAGTACTGATTTATTTTGGGTTGTATGAGCAAGGGGGGGAATATAGTGAGCACCTTGAAAAGTCGACTTCAGCAGCTGCACTGTTCAGTGTTTCTATTTAAATCGTATCAAATTGAACTGATTATAAAAATATTTTTTACTATATTTGGTATTATGCTAATTCTAAATTAGCATAAAGTTCACAGTGAAATCCTTTGATAGCTCTGATACTGATTCAAGCTGCTGTTCTGTGAGGGATGCATCTGCCTCCTGTCCTTTGGGAAAATGGTGTCCTGCTTCATTAGGATAAGAAGTGTTAGAAGCTGTATGACATCTCATGGGTCCCAAACCCTTATGAAACACATTACAAATTAATCAGAATGTGTACAGGCTGAAAAGCTATGTGATTACTTCCTATGGCCTTTTTTTTAATTGTAAAAATAATATGTAGATGCTGGCTTTGGGTGTCTGGGGGACTGTCGAGCTTTGACTCGGATCTATGGCTCTTTGCTTGATCTTTGTGATGGCTATGTATTTATCCACCTCAGCTCCATTTTCTGAGTGTACTTATTATTAGTGCAGATGTGTGCAGTACTGAAAATCGACGTAGGTGAGGTAAATCTAAGTGCAATTCCAATCCCAGCTGAACATAAGACGCAGTAGGTGCCCGATGTTGTTATTTTTCTTCCGCTGATGCCCTCACAGCCCCATCTCTGCCCGCCCGCCGCAGCCTGGAAGGGTTGGGGCTGACGGCAGCCGCTTCGGCCAGTGCCCGCAGACAGCCCCTACACGGGAGTTTCTCTTCTGTGCGCCTCAATGCTGGTGGCTACTCTGTCCTGCCTAGGGAGCAGCCCTGTGGATGAACTGTCTAAAACTTGTGTGGGGTGGATGCGAGCAGGGCCGTTCTGAGCAGAGAGGGGCGGGCGCGTCTCGTTCTCTGGGCGCGGGAGCCGCGGCCGCTAGTCAGCGCTGCTCCTCCGCCTTCCAGCGCTGCCTGCCTGCGAGCCGTGCGCCTCTGGCAGCCCGGCAGGATTTCTGCAGCGCAGCTTTGATCGCCGCAGATTTATACTCTTCGGGGGGAAACAAATAACATCCGCTTCCCCCGCGTTACACTGCTAAGGCGATCAGCTGCTGCGAGACCGCCCGTGCGGCCGTACCTCCTTAGGTACGCTCTGCCAAGTCATGTGCTGCTCGGTTATTCGAAAGGGAAGTTTAAAACATTAGCATAAGCTCTGAAGCGGTGCTTCAGGCGTTTCTGTTTACTATTTTTCTTTAGGATCGTTGAAGTGCGGCCAAGGATGAAATCTGTTTGCTTACAGTATACATTTAAGGCAATTATCTGTATTGTAGAATTAAATACCGGTTTCTGCTCGGTGAGGAAAGAAAACGCACAAAGGATCGTTAAAAAGGGAGTGCTCCTTGTCCTGTCATGTACCAAAAAAAAACGCATTTCGCAAGATCTCGACAGTAAAAGCTAAAACGAAACGAGCTGTTCCTAACTAGAATAGGCTACGCGTTAGTGGTGGTTACAGGAACACTTCTTATCCCTAACGTCGCTCACCTGGCTCTCTCTGCTCTTGCTGGACCGCTTCCCCTGGGGTAGATGCTGTGCCATCCGCTGAGGATTCCCTTTGGCATGAGGATGAAAGCCGAGCTGCCATCTCTTACCGACACGGTATCGGTTGGCGAGCCGCTGCGAGACTTCTCCCAGCCATCCTGCTGGGATGCAGCTCCTGCTGGTTTCGTGGGTCACCCACGTCGCGCCCCACAGCCGTCAGTGGGGACAGCAAGCGGCGGGTCCAGCTCCCTTTCCTGCCAGCGCAGTTATTGCCGAGGGCTTTGTTCACGTGCCAAAAGAAAGTAGATTTTTTTTTTTCTGCATATCTGGCGATGCAATTTGGGTTTCTCAGCGTCCGCCGCCTGTCGATATTCTTTCATGTCTAGCGGAAAGATGCTCTCGCACAGCAGCCTTCCGCGATCCCGGGTACCAGTATTTGCGTGCCAGCCGCTGCTAATGGCGATCCTTGGGTGGTGGCAGAAGACCCTCATTCTCGTAGCGAAATTGTTCTCACAGCTCACTCTGCCCCCATCCCTCTCCTCCCTTCCGGGCACGATCGGCGTCTCTTTATTCAGCCTCGCCCGCCGCAGCGGGGCGTGGAGGGAGCGGGGAGGTCCCGCGGTGTGCGCCGGGCCCGGCAGAGCCTGGGCGCGGCACGTTTCCCATGGGAGAGCTCCTGGGCTCTGGGCGCCGCAAGGCTTGGCCACAGGGCCGACGCCCAGGAACGGAGCTGTATTGGGCAGCGTCTGTGTCCGATGGGCCGGCGGAGAAGGCTATTCCTCCGCTGCCTTCACCCGACTTCCTCTGGCCAGGCGGCAAATTTAAAGCCCGGTAGCTTAAGAGCCCGAAAGGCTGCAAAACCGATTCGTTGTGCCTCCTTGTGCCGAGAAAACACAGCGGCGACTCAGTCAGTACCTGTGCGGGAGAGGGAGCCGACAGGCTCGGGGGCGCCCTGGATGCTTATCCCGCATAAAGGACGCCCGGAGGCCTTCGTGCCTAGGGGTGTTCTAACCGTGCTTTTGTACGGCTTGTGAGAGGGCTTCCGGCCTTGTCCGGCTGCTGACACTGTGAGAGGAACGCCTTTATGCAGTCTCAGCAGTTCCCATCCTAGTACAAACCCATCTAGCTCGGTATCTGGCTTCGGCGGGCGCACGGAAGGTGATGCGGTAAAATAATCCCATAGGCACTTGTTTAATCACCTGTCTACTCCGCTTGTATCCTCCCTGCTTGTTCAAAGGGTCATGACGCGTGCCAGCAACATCTTACAGTGGACTACTGGGTGTGCTTGTGACTCCATCGCCAAATTAAAAATATAGAGCTCTTATAGCATTAAACCTGTGAGGGTAAAACAGACCTCGAGAAGTGCAGAATGAGAGGCTGCTCCTGAAATTGCACCCAAGGGAGCGCCATCTGCTCTCTCTTGCAAATATTATACTTTTGAACGCATTACCTCTGCCTTCGCTGGGTGCGGATATGCAGATTATTACTGTCGAGCTGCAGGCAATTTTCTATAAAGCTGCACAGCAAAACGTTTATGTTGTGCTGCGTTTCCTCAGCAATAGAAAACAACGGTGAGACTGGCTCTCAGTCGAGCTTAGAGACTTTAGTCTCAAGGGCAGAATAGTTTAAAATGTTAAAATATTTGTATCTCTCTATGTGTGCTGTTTTCCCTCATGACACGGGCGGCTGCTTATTTGTGAGCAATTAACTGAAATCTTGCTTAAGAAGTCCCAGCAGTTTCGGAGCCCCTCGGTTTCGGCTCTGGGGGAAAAAGTGCTTCGTGACGCCCCTTAGGAAAATTGTCATTCCCAGGGCTAAAGCCGAGGACAGGAGGGATGCAGTTCGGCAAGGGGCGGGGAGGGGCGGTCCGACCGGCGGGAACAGATTTGCTCTTTAAAGGGTAAATTCGCAGGTGGGAGGGCACAACTTCCCTCCCCTCTACTCAAAAAGGTAGGGGGACTTGTGAGTTTTTGGAAGCTGGAGTTGAAGGGACACTGCCCTCCGGGAGAGCAGGGGTGGGTGGCAGAGAAAAGCCTGAGAACCCTCCCAAGACTGGACATTTGACATAGCGTTTTATTGGGCTTCTTCCCCAGCGACACCCGAAAGCCGAGCTGGGGAGCGAGTGAGCCCCGCAGCTCTTGTTCTGCCCGGACGGGGAGGTGGGGTCTCGAATATGGGAAACATCACAACCAATATGCGTGTCAGGGATGGGGAATGAGGGTTTCCGAGCCCGGCGATGCCCAGCGGGGCAGGGGCGGGGGCTGCGTGGGGCAAGGCGCAGGCGTGGAGCGGCCGTACAATGGGAGCTGGCCAGGGGAGGGTGGTTCAGCATCCTCGGCACTAACCTGCCGCCGGGGCGGCTCCTGCTCTGCCCACAGCACCCTCCTGCCTGGGACCCCGCGGCGGAGCTCCGGCAGCGGAGGTTTGTTCCCGGAGGCAGCTGCGTGCCAGGGCACTTGCCCCACCGGGAGCAGATGCTGCGCGGGGCGGTGCTGGGAAGGCTGATGCTGAGTGGGATGCTACATTAAAAGAGGCTTTGAAGGGAAAATAATAATAAATATTGAATGTCCCTTTTTTTTTCCCGACCTCCATTCTGCGCTCTTCTGCATAGGAAAGTTGCCCAGTCTAGATCGTTCTTGTCAGAAAACCACTTTGACACTAGATCGTATTTTTTTATATCTGGTGCCTTAAGAAACTGGAAGAGAAATGATTGTTGTTCAGTCTGAGATACTATGGTTTATACTGAAAGAATTCCTCAATACTTAACCTAAAATAAAATTCTATCCTCATAAAGTGTTAGCTAAACTCCAGGGATCTTTTGGAATGAATAGGTAGAGTTATGCTTAAGGTGCTGAACTGGGACTGATGAGCAGCACTTAGTTTGTAGCTGCAGAACTGAGTGATCCCAAAAACGTGTCGGTGCTTCTTCGTGCTTCCATCTGGAAAATTATAGGGTTTCTTTGCCTTGTGTGTGAGCAGTGCTCTGGGTTCTGGGGTAGGTGTCCAAGAAGCCAGCAGGAAGACTGGGTGTCATGCCCAGGACTGCCCAGGTGAATCCCTGCCCTCCTCAATATCCTTCTCCCGCGGCCCCTCTGCTATGGGCCTGCTCGGAGCAGGTTAAAATGGCGACGGCCACCCTGTCCCTCGGAGGCAGGGACTTCTGCCTGTCGCTGTCCGGCTGTCCAGGGGCTGCGGAGTGACCGGGTACGGGTGGGAGCCTGGGCAGGGCCGCTACCGCCGGGCTGAGGGAGGCTGGGTGTTCTACCGGGAGCCAGCGCCTCTTTAGCCCGGGGTGCTGTGGCCCCTGATCGAAACTGCGGGGTGACAGGGGTTCCCCACGCCTTGCAGCCCTTCCAGCCCCGCTGCTTTCACCGCCAGGACTGACCGGCTGCAGATGGCAGACCCTCACTCACTTCTTTGAGGGAAATGCGGTGAAACACAGTGCGAGGGCTCACCCTCAAATCCCCTGGAGGGCCCGGGAGAGGCTTTCCCGACGACACGGTCGGAGCTGCAGCGGGCTCCCTCTAGGCTGGTCTCCGGGGCATTTATGTGCATCAGTGGATTTAAATTGAATAGAGAAGAGCCAGGAAAGGATGGTCTTGGATTTCGGGCAGAGGTGTTTTGGGCAGAGATAATCGGAAATGTGTGACTGAATTAGCCTGAGCAATACTTACTCCTGCTGTGTCTCTCCCTCCCTCCCCCCCGCCCTCCCAGTTTATGTTTTTTTGTTGTTGTTTTTAATTTTTTGTTTTGTTTTGTGTGTGTGTGTGTGTATGTGTGCCCCCAAGTTAATAAAACATTTCAAAACGTCTACGTTGAGAAATGGTTTTAGCCAGTGTCCCCTTTGCTCCCGCTCTGAGCCTGTCCTCCCCGTTACTGCTGGGACTGGTGGATGTGACTTTTCGCGTCAGCCTTTCACGGGAGGGAAGGCAGTGGCTTCAAGCACACCTTCCCCGCGAAGGGGGGCCGCCCTGTGCCTCCCTATGTCACGGTGGGGGAAGATCCTTGGAGCCTTCCTTTTGGTCAGAGCCTGCGAACAAAGCGGCGGGACCGACGGTCAGCGTGGTCCTCTCCTAAGCCGCGAGCCAAAGGCCCTGGAAACCCCCAAACGATCCGGGTTTCACCCGGCAGCAGCTGTCGGACTCAGCCGGCTGCGTTGCACTGGCCTTTGCCGAGCACGGAAAATGAGTCCTCGGCACCGAAAGCCTGTCTCCCTGCCGGCGGCAGTGCGGCTGGGGCTGCCCGTGCCGCTCGGCGGCCGCACGGGTGCTCGCCGCGCCGTCGGGGCAGCGGGCGCGGAGCGGAGCCCGGGCGAGCCTCCCCCGGCACGGGGAGCCGCTCCGCCGCCTGCGGGGAAAGGCAGACTGGGGCTTTACCCCACCCGCTGTAGTGCCAAGACCCATTCATTCAGCTAGTCTAACCTTTTAAGAAGACCCGGTACCCCTCTGGCTTCCGTAATACAGGGTGCAAGTGGAAAACAGTTCAGCTTCACTTTTCCCGATTTAAGTATTATCCCGATTCTCCCATCCCTAATTAAATTATCCCCCGTTTTTGTTGTTGCTGTTGTTTTGGTTTTTTGTGTGTGTGAGAGAGATTTCAGGGGATGGGGAGGAGACTGATGGTTGGTTGGTTGTTAAGTTCTCTTCCTGTAAAAGTTTACCTTTCAGTAAGGATGTCTGTGCATGAACAGGGAAACGAGGGAGAGAAGGGATCTGATCAGAGAATTCAGACAGACATTCAACCAAAATTACTTATTCACTTGCTCCAAACGCTGCTATAAATGTCTTAATCACTTGGTGTTTGGGGATAGGCAGGCAGTGAGAAATCCTTAGCTTTTCTCCTTCTTGGTGTCTGCAACGGCTTGCACTTGAAGGAGACCTCCATACTTCTCTAGGGTTGATGAGAGATCCCCTTTTCCTTCAGAATGGGAAGTTTTTATTTTGTCTTTCTTTTAGAACACAGCCTCCCCTTTGTTTGAATTTTTCAAAATCATCTAGAGATGTGTAAAAAGTATATTTGCTGTGAAAAGAAAACCAAGTAACAGAATCTAGTGCTGGAGGGCTGTGTAAACTCAGACGGCTATCACCCCAACCTTGTTCTGAAATATGACAGGAATTCACCGTGGTAGAACAAACCAGTTTGTTTTTAGCACCGTGTGATGGTGGCTTTTGTACTCAGTGTAACTCCCCATAGATTTTATTTGGGCAAACTGCTTACAAAGATGTAGCGGCTCCTGACAAAGGTGTTACTTCTTAGTATATCAGTGTTTGAGGAAGGCAGGGCTCTGCTATTTATTATAGTAATAGCAGGGTGACTTTAAAATATTTGACTTATTACATTCAAGCAAAATGATACATTCGAGTTTGCTCTGTGACAGCGGCTTATCCCTGTCGTCTGATTACTCTGTGTGTCTCAAGATGTATAAAGGCTCAACTACCTCCCAGGTGAGTGAGTAAGCAGTAGTTTAACAGAGTTGGTGTCTGATGCTGAGCCCAGGAACTGTACCTACTTTCATGCAGTGCCACAAAGACTATTTTGGTTTGCCCCAAGGAACTTCCATTCTCAATTAGCCACCCACCCGCTGTTCTGCTAGTTCCTTATGGCAGAGATCCCTGCCCATGGAGCTTCTGGTGACAATACACTAAAGAGAAGAGCACTGTTTTAAAGCTCTGATGTTTTGAGACTTTTCTCCCCATCTGTTCCCTTCTGAGCAGAGAGATGCGTCCTTTGCAAGAATGCAGGGCTGCTAGATCCGAGCTTTGCCTGGGGTAGCTTTCCATTCTCAGGAAGGGTTTAGCTGGAGTCTCAGAAGTTGTGTACAGATTTAGCCAGGCTTCAGCTGAAAAGCTGGATAGATAATGCCATTGTCAAACCTCCAGTGGAGCAGTTTGGCCACCTGCTACTCCCTTTGGATGGAAACAGGATATTTACTGGAGGACTTTTCAGGAAGGGAATGTACTTTCAGGTACCCCATCTGAACGGATTTGTCTGGAGGAGTTAACAGCGTATACCTTTTTTCCTGATCAATTACAGTTAGGATTTAGATTTTTTTTTTATGTGCTTCATCCTCTTTCTTAGCACTTAGTTTGTTGCAATTGCCAGAGCATGTCCTGTTTACTCTGTGCTGAAATTAATTCTGAGGACTGAGTGTGGAGCAGTGGCAGGATATGGCCCTAAAGTCCAGCAATTTGTGCTTCCTGCAGGGAAGTGGCTGTCTATGGCAGCCCTTCTAGAGGCAATGTACACCTTCTGCTGCAGTGGAACGAGCACAGTGCATATCAGCAGGTCTAGGGAAAAAATTCTATTGTGCCTTGGTTTTCAGTAAATATGCTATGAGCTACCTAGTGGTATTAGGTCTAATCATAGCCTCAAAGCTGTGGCTGGATTTATGTTGATCACTTTAAAACAAATCTCACAGATATATTTAGTAGAAGAATGTGTAAAACCCCAACCCCCAAATGGTATTATGTAACCAATACAGTATTTAAGTGCCCCCTGTGTAAACTAAGTGAAAAGCCTGCTGTTTGCTTTCTTTGCCTCTGTTGTGTATTGGTCAACCGAAGCCGGGTGCTCTGTTTGCTGTTCTGATTACTATTTTAAAAGGAAAGATCCATAGGATCATGTTATCCAGAAATTGAAAAAGACTTAAACCCCTCTCACTGGGCTTAAGAGAAGAATCTGGGGCTGAGTGAGAGCCCTCTCGTGGGCTGCCCAGGGGTGTCTATTGCCAGGGGACTTGTGCCATTTGAAAGCACACGCACATCAAGGATACAGCCCCGCACAATGTACTTTGTCTCTTTATTTTGGCATGTGTGGTGCAGCCGTTGTCAGCAACCTCTGCAATCTCAGCCACAGGGTTCAGCTGAGCTCAGCAAAGACGTGTTAGTGTAGGGTCAAGGAGATGGTGGGAGCTAGTGGGCCAACTGGGAACATTGCTGCTGCTGCATCTAGAGCTGATATCTGGTGGAAACAAGAGGTGGATTTCCTCCTGCTTTGAACCAAGAGGAGTTTGTAGGCTTTCCCCCTAATTTACTGTTATTGATCTGCCATCAGCTCCTTGCCCAGTTAAATCCTTTATTCAAGGTGCTGGATCTTAGAGGCACAGTGGTTTCCCATTATTGTTATAATCTTTTGCCAAAGAGAGATTCCCCCTTCTCAGTAATGCACCAAAGTGGAAGTAATCGCTCTTTTTTCTTCTTGCATTTGTCCTTTCCTGTTTCATTCACCGATTGAAAAATGGCTAAAGAGCAGCCCCCATTTCACCTCCCCTTTTCCCTGATTGACTCAGCAGCTCCTGGGACAGAGAGAGGAAAGGGGCCTCGAGGTCACAACCTTCACAATCTTCAAAGCCCCTGCCGCTTCCAGCAGCTGTCACAGCTCTCACTGACCATATCCCCAGAAGGTCAGCAAAAAAATAAACACTGGGGCCCGACAGGTCCCCTTCTCATGCAAACTGGCCATTTCCCTCCCCAGCTCCCATTCCATGCATAGATTACACACTGGAGACCCCCTTGGATTTGCACAGAGCTATGCAAGAGCAAAATGCCACAGAAAATAAAAGCAGAAGGGCTTCCTGGGCAGGCAGGGTGGGAAAAAGAAAAGCAGCTTCCTGAGCTCTCCATGCCCACCCACAGGCTGCTGCAGCCATTTTGTGTGTGCAAAGCCCGAAGGTGAAGCTGGGGAGGGGGCTGACTTTTTCCTGGGAGAAAGACTGCAGGGAAGGATTCAGCTTTTGTATCTGCTTGTGCATGTGAGGGATGGAAGACAGAGAGAACCCAAAAGAAATAGGAAATGAAGCATAGACTGTAAAAGCCTTTTCATCAGGATTAGATTGCATCCCTCTCCAACAGCCAGCCTGCTTTCTGCACTCACCTTCCTCTGCAAAAAGTCATGATGAAGCAGAAATAGTGCCAGGGAGAAGC